>KB309929.1:92664-140113 GCA_000328365.1 Capitella teleta
AATAAAAATATATACAGTCTACACGCAGCGATACTTAACTACCATGTAGAAATAGCATTTACTAAGTTCTGTGCCCTGCCACTTCAAGAGTGAAAAAGGTAGGGGGGGGGTGGGGGAAGAGTCAGTCACACGTTTCTGGAATGGGATTGAGGCTTGTTTAAGAGTTCAGTGCAAATGCCCTCGAGACTCCCGTCCCAAGAAACAGTCGCACATTTCGCCTGCTGGAATATCAACTTTCCTAGCGCGGGACGCCAGGCAGGGCAGCTGCTACTTCTGATTAGGGAATTATGCAAGTACACTGTACACGCCCCAAAGCATAGAGTCCACCCGGTCTGTGTGCAGAGATGAGGCGCTACAAAGGACATGGATATAATTGATTGCACTGCTGCACAATATGTAAATCTATTCTTGACCCTTTGCTTTCGATAGCCTTGATATTAACGAGGGTCACGCTTGGTCACCTCATGTTCGCTAAACGCGTCAATGAGGAGGTTTCTACGCTGTGTGTAAACAATAAATATCCCCCAACGTGTAAATTAATATTCCAGGACTCGTTTGCATGTAGTATTATATAGCAACCTCAAAGCTATGAGCAGGTCACGTTTCGACCAAGCACAGGCCGAATCGTTCGATCACTGAAAGTGCATACGAGTCCTGGCCCCTGGGTCTGCATCGGGCGCCATTCATTATCGTTTAATTATTCCTCTCTACCATGACCCTCCTCAATCACCAATCAAACGGAACATTCACTGTTTAAAACACCCACGAAACAGCAGCAACAGTCGAGTTTCAAGGCGAAGACTGTACAGTCTATGTACAAATGCAAAAATATTGTTCGTAAACATCTTCGTATAAATTTATTTATTTGATAAACGATTGACATTCAACTGTCACAATTGAGAAGAAAAAAATTCTCTAAATAATTTGAAAATTGATAAAAACCCAGCCAGGAGTACCGGAATGTGAATATATGTAACATGTACATGTAACAATTAAATGTTTCCATAAGGCAATATAATGTTTCCGAAAGGTTCCCAGTAAGATATAGAGCCACCTCGACAAACAGATGAGTTGGTGCCTCAAAAATCATTGCTCGCCACGGATTCTCCGCACTCTCTGCTGATCACTCTGCTCGTTCGTGCAAAACCTGAGCACATCCGTGAGAAGAGTCCAAGGGGGCCCATTGTCGTGCATGGTGTCCAGTGGAAACGCAAGGGGTTTCTCAGTCATATGGCGTCAATCGCAGGAGAACAAGCTGTTTTCTGATATGCACCATAAAACCTGCTTCTATATTTCGCAGTGAAAATTATTATTTAATTGACACCTGGTCTAATGCCCAAATACAGCTGTAATACATGCCTATAAGACGATTTTACCTTTATTCGGTCCTTGTGGGGCGCGTTACTTTGTTCTCAGATAGATACTGCCTGGTCGACTGTTTCTTGCTGTTTCCGGAATATTTTCTCTCTTTTGGAACATTATCCAAAGCTTTGTTGCCACATCATTGTTTTCACGTTGAGATGTTCAGCTGCCACATGCTCAGGGGTCCAGCAAGGAACATCACTATTCCCTATGGCTCGCTCACTCTTGGTCAGAATTACATGTAAGCTAATCATACAGTGCTTCAAGTTATTGCCAACCAACATCAACATTTAAAGGGATGGGGAACTAAATTTTAAGTGATGTTCTATTGACTCATAGCACCAATTGATAGCATTCCGTGCCAAAAACACCATGCCTGGATGCAAGCGTAAGGAAATAATGCATTCCGAATATCGGGGTTAGCATTGTGCCTATGGGAGAATGGCTTCCATTGCGAAGTATAGGAGGCAAACGTCAGCTGATGGCTTGGTTTGGCTGATGGCTGATTGGTTCCGTTCCCCTCGTGAAGCTATCGATTTCAGCCAATCAGAGCAGAGCATCTTCGCCATAAAAGGACATCTTTGTTGTTTACGAAACGAAAGCGCATGCGTGGTGCACTCTGGCTGACCTTTTTACTGTTTCAGGATGAGAAACATGGTAGGTGTCCTAGAAAATCGCTTGTTAAAATAAGAAAAATAGCGGAAAATATTTTTTTTTTCGCGCCTGACTGGTGGCAAAATGATTATTCTATCTATTTCCGAAAATAAAATAAAAAAAGTATTCAAGGGTTTAGTCGCAGGACACGCTGATATGACGAGGCCCATTGTAACAGATGGGGAACTCGGTGTTTCATCACAGCTCCTGACGTCACGCCTAGTTAGCAATATATCGCCCGCGAAATCGTTAGCGATGATATTCCTTGTGTGGGCCAGGCATAGGAATCATTTATGGTGCATCAAATAACGACTCAAAGTCAATTTTTAACCAGTTCTCCCTCCCTTTAAAATTAGCAAGTAAATTAATAAAAAAAAAAAAAAAAAAATATATATATATAATTCTCCACGCGAATTTTCCAAGTTGGTTTGTGAACGGTCATAGAGGGTGATACCGTCACTATAAGTCTCATTAAACGAAATGCCAGATGCATTTTTGTGGCGAATAACAAGAGCAGGAGCAGGTATACACCCTATTCAAATAATCCCTGATTTTGCTTTCATCATGTTATTAATATTAGATGATTAAATAACCATTCCAAATATCTCAAAATTGTTTAAATTTTTGATGTTTCAGATGGCCATGATTTAAAACAAAAGTCGTCTTGTTAACCGAATATGACAATTATTGTGCAATATGTCACATCTATAATACTATTACATGTACTACTGTAGATCAGGATTGGAAGATGAAAATGGAGAAAACTAATTTCAAAATGGAAAACGCATTTTATGGCGTTGAATTTAAGTTATGTTTTCTTGTTAGTTGTTTAGCTTGCAATTGCGAATTTTTTTCACAGATTCGCAATTACATCGTACGTCATTGTAGTCTCAGTACGTGTATAGGAAATACGAAAATTGGGGAAACGGAGCTTTTTTTATTTTTTTTTTTTTTTTATTTTTTTTCAATCTCAGCTGTAAAATACATCTTATGCATGGAATTAGTGATGAGCGAAGCTTCGGCTTCGGACTTCGGACTTTTCCGAATAGTGGCTAATTTTCGAAGCTTTGGCTTCGAATGAAAATAATTCAACCAATCCGAATATCAAAATAAGTTTTCTCCTGTATCAATTAGACTCTCCATGTCACTTTATGTACTCGCGGATGGAATGTAATTTCATTCGGTGGAATCATTGCGAGTCACACATCCAAACATTGCTTTCATAAATTCATAATATGGTCTTAAGGAATGGGTTTATAATCGTTGATAATATTGCATTGAACATCGATATAAGTTCTACAGTGCATGTAATTCATAACATTCATTGCATTTATTTTCGCCAGCTTTTAATATAACCGATGCTGTGTGCATCGCTGTCTCTCCGCAATGGAATTATATACAGGTATTCTATTTACATGCAAATCATCATTATGCGTTATAAAAAGTTAATTCTTACACTCGAAGCAATCAAAGCAATCGTCTGATACCTTTCCAATCAGCTTATTTTGTGTCTCGCACAGTGAAATTCCGTTGTATGATATGTAGTTCAAGCATAATATAGCACAATAATTTTACGTACGTGCTCAAAGCACTATCCATAAAGCACGAGTACTAATTTTATTGGTTTTTAGTCCCTTTGTGCCCATTCTAAGTTCGGATCTGAGAGACTACACTTTGGTGTTGACGTATAGCCACACAGATAATTGAACCCCTTATGCATATGGATTGAAATGCAACGCACTACCGCTGAGCTAAACAATCACGCTTCTTCCTCGATTCTTTTATATGAAATATGAAGGATAAACTTTGTTTTTGCATGCAATGCACCGGAATGGGCTGCTTGGTTCATTGTACATCGCAGCCTTCAGAGAAGCTATAATCCCGACCCTATACGGATAATACCAATACCACGTACGTACGTGTAATGATGTAATCTGGTTTTCTGATAAGGAGCTTTCAGTGACGCATTTGGATGTTGGTAAAAAATAGAACCACTCCGTCTGAGAATGATGAAGGCATTTCGTGGCTTTGGGTTTCAATTACTTACTTATTCAAGGACATTCACCTCTCCTCAGATGTGTTGTATTCGGTGCTGCGAACCTAGCTAGTAGGCTACGAGTCTGACAAAGGAAACTAATCATTCATGACACAATGATGACAGCTATATATGCTACACATTACACATCAGACATCTTCAAAGTGGATTAATTAACCCTTCTCGGATTACAAGACAAGATTGAGGGGGCGTTGCATAAATACGAATGGTTAAAAGTTGTACGAATTCCCATAAGGGCAACTGCTAAGTGACTTTGTGGGGGGTTTTACAGAAAAAAGTATTAAAAGCCCCGTTCGACAGGCAACATGATTGGCTGCATTTAATGGCTGCTGCTTAAGTAAAAGACAAGGATGTGTACGGGTTCCTGTTCACCGAGGAAGAAGACGCCAAATAGACTAGCCCACTTTGCTTGTTTTAACCGTTTCAGGCGGATGTTCCTTTGACACGAGGGCCTAGCCTCCGTTCCTCAAAGTCCTCGCTGCACAGGTATCGCGTGCTGCGCAAAAAAGGCAGTTCCCGAAGGCTTTCATCAACCCGTTGATTATGCGTGCAACTGCAATACATCAGCGTGGTCGTACGTCGCAGGTGGGGGTGTGCAGCAACAGCACGGCGGTATAATCACCGGAACTGCGGCTCTGTAATAGCTCCAAAATAACACGCGGGAAACATACCAAAGACAACCCTCATTCTGGCTTCCACGTCCTTCTAAATCTACAAGATTTATTTTCTGTTTTGTGGACATCAGACGACAACAACGAAAAAGTAGACAATGGATATGATAAATTCAGTATTACATGTATATGGTCATCCATTGGACGATTTGGATTGGATTTTTATTTATCGATGCTACAGTCATCAAACTGAGCAATTGGGCCCACTGATATAAGAAAGATTAAACCCCGAAATGAGAACAATTCTTGCACAATCGGCCTCAGTCAGAGGAACAGAAGAAACCTCCGAAATTCACGCATCTATCACAAATACCAAATCTGATTCCACGAAGATCTCATATTTTCGAGAACCCAAGGAGGAAACTTCGAAAAAGAATGCCGCAGACACATCATCAATTACAATTACATACACCACAGGAATCTATGCAATCAAAAGTGACAGTCATGCATTGCAAACTTACCCAGAATGGAAACATCGAGCTTCCAAAATCGACCATGGACTGAATGTGATGGCAACGCCCATTGTGCGCAGACATTGATATACATGTATACCCACTTGTGATTGAATAATTTTAATATACATTGTTATATGTAACTCGCAACATAAAGTCAAATAGTATTTAAATATACATGTACGTATCGAATTCAATGTTTAATTGATTCAACGTTTTCAATTCTTTGCATTGGCGCGGTGTGTGTGTGTGTGTGTGTGTGCCGTTCAGCACTTTATTATAATTGAATCTTTACATAGGCTCTTGTTATTTGATACATGCATTCGAGTCATGTTACATATACATTCGCATTAATCCAATCACGAGTCACGAGGCATGTACATCCTATCGGTCTATTATTATATGTCTATTATTATGTCGCTTTGCTTGTTTGGCTGTCTGTTTGTCCGTCTGTACCGATATCCGTTTGCTCGATAGCTTCTTGAATATACGAGCGAATGACACCAAACTACACAGGGGCTTGTTTTAACCTGAGTATATCCAATGAAATTATGTGATAAATCCTTATCATATCTTTGCATTTCACTGGTCTCCGGCGCTACTGCAAAGAAGCACAGGCACACACCAATGAAAACTCTGGTACATCCATTTCACTCGATTTCACATGACGTCACTCGAAATTCCCAAGATGGCTCACAAGGCGAGGCGAGTGAAAATGAATTCACATTATATATTTGCTGAGTACAACCAGTTGACTAAATGTTACTATAAATAGCAGCCAATGAGATACGACCTGCCATTCTGAGCTATATACAGAGTAGGCCAGAAGTAGTCTATCTACTCCATGTGTTCGTCGAGGTCCCGGGTTCGAGACCCGATCAGGCCACGGCGTTATGATTGCGAATTATAATTGTAAATCGTTATAATTGTAATTCTTCAGTGACTCTACAGTGCTGCCCAACTGCGTAACAACTGTGTACAACTGTCTATGGTGGTATGCAGGATAAAGAACCCTTGGGATTTATCGATAAGAGTAGGGCGAAACCCCGGTCCCGGGCCTTCTGTTCTGGCGCTTGTATCATCCGATTGTTTGGGTGGAGCCGTAAAACCCCATCACGCACGCATTTACTCCATGTTAAAGATCTCAATGCTTTTCAATGGTGCTAGGCATTTCCGAGGAAGTGTTACAAAACAGATCGCAGTGTAGAAATCACACAAAGATAATAGGAATAAACGGTATGGTTAGTGTAGCATTTTATGCTGCTTTTCCTGTCATTTCTATTCCAATTTTATCAACATTTTATGCCGATTTAGCTCAATTAATAGAATGCACTCATTAATCCGCGATATTTCCACTTTTGTCAAACAGGGCCCCGGACCATGGATAAGCTTCATTGAACGCATAATTAAGGCAACGCTCTCGTATTATTGCTTTGTTTGAGAGTGCTATTGTTGTGACAATAGCACTAATGTTTATCTCCTATAATCCATACAAAGCAGAGAGTTGGTATTGAAGCGCCACACAAGAGATGACATTTAAGGTTAATGCTCGTTCAGGGGCTTATCTGATTTTGCTCTCTTCACGTTCACGATCACTCATCACTTGCATTTGAATGTTCTTCCCTCATTCAAAATAGACTTTTTACTTGATTTATTTGCATAAATGGGAGCAGAATAATGTTGTCAATCCATACCAGGTACATGTAGTTATTTTTTTGGGGAATAATTGATACATTTGAGCGAATTTTAGAGTTTTGTTTTTAGCATGGAGTAGATAGACTACTTTTGGTCCACTCTGTATATGTAACCAAAAGAAAATTCTGCAACGATCGAAAATATAAATTTATTATGAACTGTTGTGAGAGCCGCTTCTATTGATCAGAACAAGTAGATGATTGAATGAATTATGTGACAAATGAAAGACAGCGAATGATAGGTGAGTTTGACCTTTTTAGCGATATCTATGGGAAATAGCTCTCCTCTTTTGAGCGTATGGGATGAACATGCGCACAATGGGGTTTAATGTCATCATGCAGCGACGTCTTAATGTTATCTGAATAAGGAGCGCCGCGTGTTCATCTCATCAGACAAATGGTCAAAACAACGAAAGTGAAACCACTGTTAGTCGCCGCAAATTGACAGAACGACGATCATGCCTGCATTCATGTCGTCCAGCACCTTGGCCTCGTGATAAATGCATGATTATATTCTAATCCTGGCATAAACTGAGCTGAACACCGTCATAGATTTATGGGAGGAGGGGGGTATTCCATCACACGAACATCCTGTGTCCCTGTATCTCACATACAAAGCAGACTCATTTCCGTTTCCGGCATGAATGTAATACTTTTAATATCCTGACGTGGGTAGTTGATGTCCGGCCTTGGTATTTATGGACAAGGTCATTGTCCGATCACTCTAAGAAATACATTTATTTGTTCTGTCGCGTACAAGGTTCCCTGCTGTTTATACCTCACGAGGTATTTACAATCGTTTTTGTCACTTAGAATCAAGGCTGGATTACACGAGGCCGGATTAACGAGGTTTGACTGTATATAAATTTTAGTTAATAACTCAATATAGTAAACAAATGATGCTTCAGATGTAGTATTAGTACAAGTAATATACATTTAGGGTTCCGTGTCTCTTACGTGCATGCACGACAACGTGTATATGCCTTCATTCATTTCATTGTCCACTTGACCTCCAGCGCTGCCTGCTGAGCCCTCTCACCCCTTCTCTGCACCCGCCCATTCAACCATTGTCCTCCTCGTCCGATCCTCGCCTTTCTCTCGGTTCACCTTCACCTTCAATTGAGGTCAGCACCATATGTTCCAATCTCTCCTCTTCCAGAGTTTGCAGTCTCTTATTTGTCTTTCTTCTTTTATCGCTCCGACCTGACCGCCTGCCCACTACACACAGACATTAAAGTGTTACGCATTACATGCTGTGTGTGCACTCCGTACGCAAACACTGAACATTGATCATTATTTTAAGAGCGGTTCCAAAATGGGTTGCCTAATGCCTCTTTGATCGATTTATCTATATATTCTCAAGAAGTAAATTTGGTATCCGATTTTCTTTTAGAGACTTGAGGATGTGGTAATTGATCAAAAACCCTCTATAATGGCCAATGATTTTGTTGGCTGTTTTGTTTGGTCGTTTTCCCTTTCTGTCAAGGTTAACAGTCTTGGATAACGGCGTGTTAGATGGTCATAATTTGTTCAAGGATTACTGTAATAAACCGTTAACAAATTAAAGGTTACGTCTTCGTTTTTTTTTATATGCTAGAATCCAAGATGATCACCAATTAGTTTCGGAGCACGCACATGAAAGCAAGGTACAATAATGCATGAATGACTGCTTTCGTTTGACAAATGTCTGGATAATTCGGTTACATTGTCGTAAGGCCTGAATCACAGTATAATTATGCACCACAGTGAGTCGCTCGAGTGCTATTAAATTATGCTTTTCTTCCAATGTATATTCTGGAGATTTTATTCCAATTTGCTTTTGGGATGTAACCCGAATACTCGCGATTTTCCATCCAGGCATTACTCACCCATGTTACAAAGGTTTTATCTTACCTTTATCAATTAGATTATACACACTAAAATCTCCCTATAACAAAGTTTATATAGGATAGTTTGATGGCAGCGAGGGAGATCGTGCAAACCCCGAAGCAGCACAGCCAAATTATGGTTCGGGGGCATGCTCCTGACAAAGCTAAACGAGGTGTCGGAGAGAGAGAGAGAGAAAGAGGGACTGAGACACGTATTTTGATTTCGTGTGCATAAACATGACACACTAAAAAATAACCCGCGGAAAATAGACCAAAGACAACGAAACTGGATGCGACCATCATTCCGTCTTCCGCGTCATTCTGCAACGATTTATTTTTGTATCGCGGGCGTCAGACGACAACCAGTAACGAAGAAGTAGAAAACAAAGAAAATGAAAATGAAAAGAAAAAGAAAAGCAGAAAAAGAAATGAGAGCAATCATCGTGCAATCAACTATTGCGCAACTTCAAAGACATTGAGGCGTAACATTGTGGTCACCCTCATTCAAAATACTAACATTATGAGTTCTCAATTCCACAACAGGGCACACGAAGCTCCGATTGCGAAACCGGTGGCGGATTGAAGAATTCGATTAAGACTTTGAAAGATTCGCTCATAGCGATGCTTCTGAATGAATGAGTGAATGGATTTTTTATTTTTATTTTTATTTATTTATTTATTTATTTATTTATTTATTTATTTATTTATTTATTTATTTATTTATTTATTTATTTATTTATTTATTTATTTATTTATTTATTTATTTATTTATTTATTTATTTATTTATTTATTTATTTATTTATTTATTTATTTATTTATTTTCACGTGCTCTGAGACAGAGTTATCAGGGAGCTAATTTACCCATGAATAGCATACAAATTGCCCTTCATCAGAACTGGAATCGGCATGATTTCACATTGGCCGATAACGAATTTACCCTCCCAAGCAATCACATCTCATGTACAACACTTCTGCCTCCTCGCCTAGATCACTGATGAGGGTAATTTGTACAACCAGGTGTTTAGTTGATTTCTCCCACACCAGCGTTGTGCCTTCGTGTTCAATGACCGGATCATCTGTTTTTCGTTTGGTACTGAATCTTAAACAAACTGTCTTCGCGGCGTTTAATGTCATTCCTGTGTTTACAAAATCCTTCTGATGTGTTAAGCATCTTTTGCAATCCATATGCCACTTGGTAACAAGAGATTGCGCTGGATTTCTTCCTGAATGCGAACTGGAGATTGCTTGTTATCAGGTGATTTTCATTTCTGTGGGGGAAGATGCGATCAAAGGTCTTGGCGATTGCTTAGCAGAGTGCAATTCCTCTGTAGTTCGTTAAGTAAGACGTGCTCTTTGACGCATTTTTTGGAGATGGATGTGATGGTTGCCTTTAATAGCTAGCATACAACAGATGGCCTGTGTTGAAACATCGGTCTCCATCGGTGTTCTCTTTTGTTATTTGGCTAATAGTTTCCTGCACATTATTGTATGACACAATAAACTTTTCCTGAGATGTTGTGTCGTGGTTACCCCTGGAGCCAGCAATATGTCACGCGTACCTTACTCACCTTCACATTTGCTCCCTCGTTGGGTTTTTAATTTTCATCTTACATCAGCGGAGACCTAAGTTCCTGCGAAAGGTCGTAAAACGTCAAATGTCTCATGTTTGTCAATACAAAGCGTGTGCTGGCCTCTTGAACGCTCTCTTTCGTCTCCAGTGGTCAACGTGTGTCGCAAAAACGGCTTCGTTGTTCTGAGGTCACCCAAAAGGTGCCTATATCGTTGATAGAAGAGGTAGCGACGTCATCGTTCAGGTAGACGGAGAGCTAATTGTCATGCCAACCTGGGTACGTGACAGCTGTAGTGCTTCGATTACATCTCTCAGCTGCACCATCCTCTACCGATCATATTTTGCGCTGTTAACTTGTGTGTTGTACATGGTCATGAAATGATGCGCAATGTTTTCGTCCCCTTTCCGATGAAAGCACTTACTCGTAGACATTCATATTTTCCACTACTGAAAAAGCCTCGTGACTGACCGGTTCTGCATGAGCGCCTTGTGCGAACTCTTATGTTTTTAATTGTTTCAGTGGACGTTTGATCCACCGAACAGCATATAGTGCAATACTGGCTTTTGGATTCACGCATCTCTCCGAACAGGACATTATCCGTCTTGTTGGATTCATTACCAAGTGTCCACCAACATATACAATCGTCCTTGAATTTTTTTCACCTCATTATCGGCCCATCCGAGTCCATACAGAATGTAGAAAGGCAAAAGTGATGAAGATTGGGAAAAGTGAACATGAACATTATTTTGATCGACATCGATGACCAAGTAGGGCTAATATAGAACAAGTTCGACAATTAAAAATTTCAAATACATGTATACTTGCACATCGGAAACCTGCTCACAGAAGACGAGCGTAACAAGAAAGAATGGAGGATAAGAATAGACACGGCAAAAGACGCGTTCAATAAACATCAAACACTAAACTCCCCGGAAATACCAACCACAGGCTGAAGAGGAAACTCATCCTGACATTGGCTTCAATTGTGGCCGAGAAATCTGGACGACGAATGAAGATGACATATCAGGAGATTGGAGAGCTGCGAGATGTGGAATCGGAGGAGGACGGAAAGGATCAGGTGGAGAGAGCATATGAAAAAGGAAGAGGCTTTGAGGGGAGGTAATTGGGTCAAAGTAAACCAATCAAATAGGTAAATGTGAATCACTCTGAATAAACTGATTTGTATTTATTTCACGTTTAATTTCATAGGTGCACCTGTAGGAAGCCATTTTTATCGTAAATGAAAGGACCCCGGGAAAAAGGAAGTAAAGCATTAAAGACCCGAAAGGTTTCTTTGATGCTTCAGACGTGAATCAACTGAAGCAAAAGACAGCAGCATAATGAAAACACCCGATGGACCCCCTCTTTCGCACGCGATGCGGGCTCTAATGTCTGTCTTCTTCCATTGCGTTTTCTGGCTGTTTAGCAGTCAGCACAAAATGTATTGCACAGCATATAGTATTGTCTATGATACAGTATAGACGACGTGTTTAATTGTAAACGTGTATAGTTGTGGGTGTAACAAAATGAGCAGTCGGTTGTAACAGCATTCCGGATGTCCGATTTCCGATAATTGATCAAGATCCACCACGCACACAGCCCTAGCGAATTCGGCGACAAAAAGAAATAAGTTTGAGGCAGGTCATTAAAATATTTGTTATCGTCGCAATGTCGTCTTTTCTTAGCTGAATGTCACGGCAACCTTCATCGCTGGCATCGATGTCGTTCAGATTAACGCACCTGAGTCAGTGCACGTAGATGCTCGCTCATTCTTCCTTCGCATTCAAAGGAGTCTCTCGGTCGGATTAACGTCTTTATGTCTCGTGGAAGAGTGATTAGATATCCGAACAAATAAGTATTTCATGAAACAATAATGCATGTATGGGCTCAGCCGGCTATTCTACCTTCGCATCGTGATAATCAAGACGCGGTTGTTTTTACTTGGTTGTGCAGACATTAAGAGCACGCGTACCAATTAAATGAATAATACATTGTCCGGATATAACATTAATAGTAAAAAAAAAAAATAAAAAAAATACAGTAGATTCAACAATCCCAGATAAGAAATATCTTTTCTGCTATTTACAGGACGGAGGGGGGGGGGGGGTAGATCATAATTACTTTGTTTAGCCTTTAGAATTCAGATATAATTAATATACAGTAAAACCTCGATATGTCGAAGTTCGTGGGGTTAGCTCAATTACTATAATTATATATTGTATATATACTTAAAATAATTTTACAATATTTTCGGCATTTCTTTCTACGCTTTCTTGATTTTCGACAGTTTATAAGAGCGTTAAATAAACAAATAAAGTACGGTTGTGCACAATGTTGATGTAAACACCGATGATGGACGTTTCAGCACGTACAGGGCCACAGCGACGAAGGAGGCGAAAGGAGTGGCACAGCTAATAATAAACCACACGAATGCGGTCGCTGGCGAAACAATAACAGGCGTCACGTGCTCACAATTACATCACGCATATCAGCACGGAACTGTTCTCGCTGATCGAATGCTTCTTCGTGACGCATAGAAGCCAAGATCAAATGCCTCACGGAGCACACAGCGAAACAACGAGAGAGAATTGGTATTTCGCCAGACGGAAAACATCGAATGGGCGCGAACAGCAACTGATTCACAGTGGGGATACGGTTTGAAACAGAAGGAGAAGCGTCGAGAGGCAGAAGCAGGAGAGGAAATATTGAGAGGCCCCACGGCCAAGATGGAGGGCATACGTGGGGGAAGTTGTGTTTGTCATCTCTCAGCGGTAGTACGGAGCTTGCTAACGAATCGCTGATATTAAGATGATGGGCTGTCAAATTATGATTAACTTGCGCCAAAGCAGAGTTCCCAGCCTCTGGGAAGTTTCTAAACCGTGACGAGTTGAAAAGCAACACGACCTACGTACGTTATGACGCTTTATGCTGGTAATACGATTTTATATTTAGGTACATGCAAAGACTCTGTATCTCTATAGTGAGTCTTTGGTACATGTAATACTTGAGGCCTTCGTGAATCATAACGTTCCATTCGCGCCTTCCACGCGGCCCTTCATGTTCGCGAGTCTCGGCGTACTTGAGCAGCGCGACAAAACAATCGATTCCAATATTTGCGCTCGAACGAATCGTCTTCCCGCTTTGAGAATACCAAGTACATTGCACACTTTATGAACGTTCTGACTTGGCAGGTTCGTTGGTGGGTGTGTTAACAGCGGGTGTTCTCATTGATTGACGATTGAGAGTGGACCACGAATAGTGCTCACCTATTTGGCTATTTAGTAATGCAAGATTGGTTGAAACTCCTTAGCTAGCAGGTAAATAACCGTAAATAATATGCCTCCTTAATTTTCCTGCTTAGCAGAGGTTTATGAAGCTAGAATAGCTACCTGTAGCCTCATACTACTAAATTGTACCTTTACTGCTTTAATCGACTACATATATTATCTAATACTTGTACAGGACATTTAAATACCATTCCTAAGCAAAATGTGTCCATTATATACAGTATGTTATATTTTTTTCTAGCAAACATGCATACACTTTGCACTTCTGTCAGCCTTTGCACAAATTGGCAGCAAGACATCTGCTTAATCATACCGCATCTTCTTCGCAACCAAGAATGCATGAAGCATGATTGGGTTTTACGGCCCCACCCAACACATTCGGAGATACGGGCGCCAGAACAGAAACCCGGGACCGGAGTTTCGCCTTGCTCTTACCGATAAATCCTAAGGGTTCTCTATCCTGCATAACACCAAACCCAGAAGTACACAGCACCCGGCGTTGTTACCAGTTGTGCAATACTGCAGAGTCACCGAAGAATTATGTAACGGATAATGCAATCACGAAGAGACAGAGCAGAGTTAGAAAGCAGGTAACTAATTGATGCATCGCGGGGCTTCATTCGACTCAACCGTGAGGTTGGTTTGTTTAGGGTGTACGTGGCTCGCACTTAACCAACACAATCTGCAGAGGTGCTACAAAAATGGAGTTCGTTTGCGCCTACAAATTTCACTTTGTGTAAACATTGCAAAATGCACTTCTTGGTTTGGTGAAAATAAACATTTTATACCATTATGCAGGAGGAGGCTCGAAATGCTACTTGCGTGTATTACTAGTACGAGATTTCAAAATATTGTAGGAGTACGCTAGGTGACGAATGCGAATGTAATGTTTTTACCTTGTTCACTGGACAAAAACAGAATACAAACAGCTATTATAGCGAAAAATAACTCCTTGTTGGAAAAAGCAGCAGAAAGACATGAAATGTTTCATTTCAGAGGGGAACAGCGGAAGAGTAGCCATTAAACGGAATAGCACAGATCTTAGATCCAGAAATATAATATATTTATCAGAATAA
This sequence comes from Capitella teleta, assembly GCA_000328365.1. Lineage (NCBI taxonomy): Eukaryota > Metazoa > Annelida > Polychaeta > Capitellidae > Capitella > Capitella teleta. The sequence continues at coordinate 107,357 of KB309929.1, forward strand.
AAACCCATGCAAGCGTGAAATAATTTGATAAAATATTAGTATGCAAAGCAGGAATGAATATATTTGGCACAAAGAGCACAAAAAATTGCATAAAATTAAAATGTTAATTTTTTCTGTTTCTTGTAAGTGTATAAAAGTATGTTGGTACACCAAAAAGCATAAAATCATACCTTAAAAAAGGCACAAATGAATCTTTAAAAATTCCTCAAGCAAAGCAGAAAATGAAGACACAAAATAAAAACAGCTCAATATTTTGGCTCAAAGAAGACTTGTTTCGTGAGCATTGAGACGATGCTAGGAACTTGTTTCATGTTGCTGGTAAAGTCGTCATCTGTGCATGACTCAAAGTCATAGGCCACAATACGATTGACCAACGTCATCATAGACATAATTTCCATCTTGTCACCATGTTCACGAATTACTCGCACAAGAGCTTGAATGAACCATGAGCCATCAACGTTATTGCGCCAGGAAAAATGTCCTAAAAAGAAAAAATATAATTATGATAATTTATGACATAATTTGTGAATAATGCTCACCAGGCACGACTGAATAGGCCATGAGGAAATCTGCTTCGGTGGGTATGCGTATGACCTTGGGGCTGTCGTCAATGACAGCGTCCAGTTCATCCACGCTCTTGTCTGGTAACTCCGCTCCAAAGTCAAATCTCCTCCCGCGGCAAGCCTTTAAACAAATAATGCAAAAGCTCCATTAAAAAGGTTGACCTAATTAAATTAGGTCAACATTCTCAAAGGCACTTTTGTTTCTTAGGTCAAATTAGATTTGAGCTAATTTGAGCCAATTTGAGCTAATTGGAGGTACCTGAATAAAGAAGAGCTTTGGTTTGCCAGCCAGGGAAGGACAATCGTTGCCTTTGAAGCGAGAGACGAGGCTTTCGATCTTGGTCGTTCCGTTTGTGGCGTAGATGACGCCATCTTCCCCGTGGCTCAGAATCACGCACACGAAGCAGTCGTTCTTGCTGTGGTCCTCCTTCGATGCTGAAATCACAATAAAGAACAAGTGAGCACTGTACATTGTCAGTGGCTGGTCGCCTGTATCATGTCCGTCGTGAGTTGAGTTGATATGGGCTCAATGTCCGTAATCCTGTTTGCAATAATTCTGGTTTGTGGACTATTACACTGGTTCTCCAGTCATATATATAATGACACAGGCACACATCGATGACAGGTCGTATCTGATTGGCTGCTATTTATAGTAACATTTAGTCAACTGGTCGTATTCAGCAAATACTGTGAATTCATTTTCGCTCGCCTCGCCTTGTGAACCATATTGGGAATTCCGAGTGACGTCATGTGAAATCGAGTAAAATGAATGTACCAAAATAGGGATGAGTTTTCATCGGTGTGTGCCGGTGCTTCTTTTCAGTAGCGCCGGAGACCAGTGAAGCGGACTATAGAATCCATTATGATTTATACTTCAGCCATTATGAATCCTAAGATTGGCATTCAAGCATTGCAATATCGCAATCATAATGCATCGCTACAAACTGATAACTTGAAACGTTGAAATGACGCAAATGAATCCTTGTGGGCAAGAGGGCAACGAGAGATCAGGTCAGGTCGTCAGGTCAGGTCAGGTCAGACGTCAGTCAACGAACCTTGCGACATCGTCATGGACAATTCGGTTTGGTTGAGGTTGTCGTGGCGCGTGACATCGAAGCCCAGACTGAGGAAGGCGCTTTCGCAGGCCTCGGCGTCGACGTCGGTTCCTTCTCGGTCGTTCTGACCGGTCAGGGCCTTGTGGAAGTTGCGCTGGTTGATGATGATGCAGCGACCTCTGTTCGGATGGCTGAAGTTATAGCGCTCCAGGGCAGGCAGAGAGGACGGTGATGACCTGCAAAAAGGTCAACAGTGAGTCAGGCAAGTTGAGAGAGCATACTCGAAACATAGAGGCATGCAATCACTCAACCTGACTTATATATATATAAGTACATGGATTCGATTCATTTATAATTTTACAAGTAGCCCCGCAAGAAGATGCCTCTTAATTCAACCCTACATCGATCTACACCGCCGGCAGTAATCGAACCATGAGAAAAATCAGCGCGAGATGTCAATCACTTTTTTCCCAAGCAGACGCGACAGCCATGAGCATTGCATAATCGCTTCTAATCGTCCGTCACTCATATCAGCCGCCGCCAGAACGAGCGCCTTCATCAGCAGAGGTGACGGCGGAAGCAGCGCTGAAAGCAGAGCCAACAGCAGCGCCTACGTGCCTCCCACCGCACACGTGCCGCCGATGACAACACCGCAACAACATCGTCAAACAGCGAATGGAAGATTTCGTGGGACGCTGGCAGGTCATCGCGACCGACAACCTGGATGCCATGCTGAGCGTACTGCGTGAGTAACATCTGATCGATTCAACAATTTCACTCTCAGCGCTCTCTGTATGCGACAGACGACGCTGTCTTAAAGGAGCGAAGGGGATTTCTAAGAAATACGAAAGACACGCGAGATATTGCATTTGTATTTTGCACAGAGTGAGATCACTGCTTCCCTTCTCTCTGCAAACGGGCTGACTTGCACGTGTGACACTGAATGTATTAAATTATTCTGAATAAGGTTCATGAATTGCCCGAGTTTTCTGTTGCGACCGCATGTGGATCTGTTCACGTGAAAACAGCATGATTCTAATTATTAATGAAACAGGTAGAATTGCTCTCTGATTGCAAAAGAACAATTTGTGATCAACCGATAAATACACCACAATTACGAACTGCCTGCCGTTTATACGAGCATGCACATATGCCAATCCATGAAGTACCCCCTTAATGGTGCCGTTGCATAATAATTATGTGTCACTGATATATGACACAGCCATAATGGCATAAACAGAATATACTGTTAGCAATACTAATATACATGTGAGCAATGGGTTGAAGTAATATCTGCGTACGGAATATGCACACGAATGAAAGACGTTTCTCGTGAAGTGTCAGTCCTTATTAATTACTGATTTAATTGATTAAAGTAACAGCGTGTGTAATCACAGGGGTGGACGGTGAGGTGGCCAAGAGCATGAAGGAGAGCCCGCCTGACCTGGAGTACGCCCGAGAGGCTGACCGCTGGACGATGCGCTTCATCGGCGCCCAGGGCACGCAGGAGCACAAGTTCACGGATGGACAGACGCTGCAGATGACCGGCATGGACGGCAACCCGGTCAAGGTCAGTGGAAACAGGCCAAGGTCATTGGATACAGGGTTCGTTTTGGACATCAGAAGGAACGTCAAACAACTAAGTGACTTCAAGTGAGAGCGAACGCATGCCATTCGAATCAGGCACCCGTGAATTCGTTTTGGCGCTGTAACAACAAAAGAGTTCGATGTTTGGGGGCGTGTCAGTTGTAATTGGGGGTCACTTCTCTGACACTCTCTTGCTCTGGTCGCCAGAAAATTATTCAGAACACTCAAATCGAAATTTCCATCGGTTCCCTGCGTACTATTAGAACCGTATAGGCAGATCAAAGAGATCGTTGCGTGCGGAGGTGGTAATTAAGCGCTTTTATCTTATCCACAAAGTTCTCGGTAAAACGGCCGACGAGGCGAGCAGGCGTGCCTGAAGGTCACTGGTGCATTCCTGCAACCCACAGAGATCCAACCGTTCCCTATAACCACTCACGCAATCACATAACCATGCAAGACGCTCATGGGGGACTTCCCCATTTCAGTAGCAGACGACGGCCGGTAGGAGAGACCAACTGCTGACACGAGCGATATCCGATCATCTGTGGAAGCCACGCATTTGCGCCATGAAATTAATAAAACCACTAAATTAAGACACCGATATGCAATATTACGGATATTTACCGACCGATGGGAATAATTGTGCTCCAATTACATATCTCGAAATTCCATCCATCACTGATCAGATCTCTCTAATTACTTGAGATAATTAGTGATATTATAAGATACAGTTTTCATCTTTCACGCATGCATGATCTGTTTTGTGTGTTTAATGTTCTGATAATTAGATTCAAGACTTTCACTTCATATATTTTTATGCTTTCCTGTCAATATATGATTCTGTGCAGGCGACAATCCGAATCGAGAACAACGCGTTTGTTGAGCATTACAAGTCAGACAACACAGTGGAGAGCATCGTTAGGAGGGAGATCACGGGCGACGAACTGCTGGTGGTGAGCATGCATTGTGTTATTGTTATGGTTTCACTTTCATTTTCGTTTAGCAGACGATCAACTGTCAAGGAATGAAAAGCACAGCAAGACATCGAAAATTGTAAACATGGCGTTATATGAATAAAGTTCAGTGTTAGATTAGTTAAATTATGATTTACATCCTGCTGTTAAATCAAGGAATTCTAAAATTAATACCAGCAACACCATAAATATTAGTCTGTGCTAGCATGCCTGTATATATGGATAATATGGCAGATAGCATTGTAGAGTGATTTACAATCGTGATACCGTATAAATAATCTCAACTGTAAAATACGGATTAATCTCAACTGTAAAATACGAATTAATCTCAACTGCCAAATACGGATTAATCTCAACTGTAAAATACGGATTAATCTCGACTGTAAAATACGGATTGACAATTCGCTCAATCAGAGCGATCGATCACAACAAATATCGCACAGAAGAAGCAGAAAAATTTAAAAAAAAACAAAAAAACATTCAAACCTTATGTTCATGAAAAACTAGAAGATAACAATTGGTTTCAATTAATTCCTTTAATACTACTCATGCTACTCATACTAGTAAATGTACAATATATTATTACATGTATAAATTTGACAATTAAATATGCTTGATGTGCTGAACTCGTGTGGTGGAGCCCAGCAAGCAAGCACATCATACGCCGAACAGAGAACGATGAACTCAAACAAAAAAAATTCTATAAAAACACCCTCATTCCGTGGGAGTTGAAGTAGAAAGATCGAAAGACTCATTCATATATGCTGGTTGCCAGGCAACCGTATTCTTTATAAAAAAAATGACACAAAATGACGCGGAAGATGCCGAGCCGGGATTTCTAGGAAAATTAAAAACGACATCAGAGTCAAGGACGAAAAAGTAAAAAGACCAGGACTTGTAAGAATCAATCAATCTAAACAGCAGACACGCTTTGCACAGAGAGATGATTACGATAATCGTATCAGGTATGCCATGGTATAGTCGAATGAGATTTCCATGGAAACCGCAGGTATATCTGATGGACGAAGAAGGCAGCGTTTCAACTGCACCCTGTGATCTCCTTCATGTTGACGTCGTTCTAATAAGGGCCTCATTACCAAAGGTGCAATTAGGAATCGCCTTCACTGCTTTCCCTTCCCCTCCCCCACAGGGACTCCAGGTAAGGACTCATCACAGGTATGCACGCTCAAAGATTCGATCAATGGGTTGATAATAACTTAATATCACATAACAATATACATGTATTATGAAATTTACAAGGAGATGGAATTAGGATATCACCCAAGCCAACATGTAATCACACGAAATATGGCGTTGTTCAGTTGTAATTGAGTAACCAACCTGTTCATAGCAGAGCACATGATTTAACTTGGAATTTAAATCTCACGATGAATGAATGTGGTCAAGACATAAATCGTGAAGCACCCGAACAAGGTCAAGTGATTGATTTTCTTCTTGGGCCAATTTCTGCTGTCTGTCCTCATGAAATACTTCACTCCATAGACCATAGTCACTCCCAACAAAAAGATAGATCAATAATCACAAAAGACATTATATCTATTTTCGCCTACAGCAGCATATTATGCTGTGTCAATAGAGAAAAGCTTATCTGGCTTCTGAGCCAGATCAGTAAAAATAATCTTCGTTGTGAATAAGAATAACAATTATATGTTTTAATATTCATTTAGAGGGGAATGGAGAACTTGGCTGCTTCAACAATGGTCTGTGTTAGGCCCAGGACCAGGATTTGACCCCACTCTCATGAGTCTCGTATTATGAACAATCCCAAAGAAGGATCTTTATCGTGCATATACTGCCATAGACAGCAGCACACGGCTCCTGGCCTTCTGATATCACCAATGATTTTCACTTTCACTTTTATTTAAAAATTTATTTGAAAGCTTGAATAGTTATAATTACAATTAATGCATAATTAGTGATTAAGTGGAAATGATAAAGGACCATGAGCAGATTGATTTATACTCACATTATTTCTCACTTGAAGACTGAACACTAAAATATTAATATCTCAATTCCGTTTTTCCACTCCTTCACCTCTCAGCGGTTCAACTTGAAATGAGATTCAAATAGAAAGTCATTGTCTGTTCTGTCATACGTGCAACCATCGCCATAACCACAAACTTTGACAAAAATACCGATTTTTTTTTTTCCCATCCAGGGTCTCAATTTTTCTTTATTATAAGTAACTCGAAACCAGGTGCAACAAAGATAGTCCACATCATCAGTGACTCACGATTCGATTCTGATCTTGAAAACTAATTTTGTTTGCGGGATGAGATAATGGACTATAAATAGCCTGGTCTTAGACTTTCCCACTTGTAAATTGCTGAAATGAGCAAGAATTAAACCACTTTGAATCAGGTTACATCAGCGGCTTATATCATCTTGCAAAAATGAACACCATTGCATATTGTAAAGGGAAATCGTTTACCAAAGGCTGATCAGGTACAGTGTGTTCCTTAGCTAATCAACATAAAATGTTTTAATTTTCATTACATGGTGCAGTTGTTCAATCTGCCAATTTCTTGTCTTTAAATTAAAGTAAATTATGCAACTGAGTATGAATACATCCAGAAGTAGTTCCACAAGATGAAACCGACGATCATTCTGAATCCTCTGTGACATAACGGTCTCAGCTCACTGGGCGACATCTGGAAGTGATCAGTGCTCATACTCAGTTACTATGGAACCCGCAGGTTGCAAATTGAAATTGTGAGAAATGAAAACCTGCTAAAAAAAACTTTAAAAAGTCAACATTTCTTTGTTTTCTCGCCTCATTAAATATGTAAAACAGTAGATATCATGTAAATTAAATTAAAACAAGCTTAGTTAAAGGTGAGATTAATCGTAATATTGATTTATGTAATTATGTTTCTTCTGAAACAAGAATCATAACGCTCAGTCTTCTAGATCCGCAGCATCGGCCACTCTTAAGGTTTCGCTCAGGGAGCCAATGAGACCGAACCGTATCTGAACATTTGAGCTCAGATACCGCCGGGTATAATCCAAAACGAAAAGCTCTAATTCTCACTTTTCAACTGTGTTGCACCTGACGTCATGAGGCCACTTCCCGATAACCAATTCATCTCGTTTTGGCTCAGTTTGTAAGTTTATGTTGTTCAAGATGTTTGCTGACTTGCTTCCGGGTCAGTGAACATTTAATTCAGGCATTGTATAGAAAAAAAAAAAAGAATATTGTTACGCAATAGGTTAATACTGTTACAATATGCAATCAGAGTTGAGCAAATTTGTGGCCCATGTTACTACACGTACAATGTATATCATAATATATCATAATTCATATATAGATATTATGTTTAGATCCTGTAGTATAAGTACCTCTCAACCCGTCCAAGCCATACATTACACCTTACAGTGATTAAATTGAATCAATTGCTCAATTGAACCCAGCATCAAAAGATAGATGAATAGTTGTGGCTGTTAATGCTGTTAAAAGAAACTGTGGTTTAGGCATTAACAGTTATTTTGGCACTAAGTTTAATACTTTAATTATATACTAGTTTATCATCTCAATTTGCCTAAAAGTGTCTTAACTCCATAGTTATGTACTATCTGGGGTAGACATCTGGGTGAGAGAGATGCTAAATTTTCAAGCAATAATTAAACAGGATTACTACTTAGTCATCGAGAATGTGCTGCAAACTCATTGGACCAAATCAAGAAGAAACTGGGGACAGTCAGGACTACACACATAACAAGTAAATACGTGTACAGTGAAACCTGAATAACTAACTTGAAGGGACCAACAAAATATGAAAAGGGTCATCTATGAATCAAGGTTTTAAAATTCTTAACCGTTTGATATAGAATTTTAGAGATTGCTGACAGACTGATGAATGATTTCTGACTTCTGATCGGGTTTTATACCAATAGGCAAACTTTGTTTGTTATTCATGTTTCCATCCTATTAAAAATCTGCTTTCTGTAATCAACTGCATGAAAAGACAGAGACGAAGATGCTGACATCTGGACAATGTGAGTAGTGACACGGAAAGCAATGTCTGTTTGTAAATGATTGTTAAAACTGTGAACAGAAAAGTTGCGCTAATTGAAATCAGACAAGGGTAAGTAATTACCAATGAGAGAGAGAGATAGAGAGTGAGAGAGAGAGAGTATTTATTTGGCTACAAACAAACAAAAGTCGAAACACGATAGAAAATTAAGATAGTATGTAGATATTAATATTATAGCATATACATAATGATAGTGATAAAGGAAGGAATGGAACATTGTGATATAAATTATCGTGCAGTAATTTAAAGTGAAATATGCAAACAAAACAAAACGCAGGAGGCCGGGCTAAGGCACTCAATAGTGCCGCTGACGCTCCGACCACCTAGGAAAAAAAAATAGTAAAAAGAGGAGATATGAAAATAGAGAAAAAAAAAAAAAATATATATATATATATATATATACATACATACACATATACACATACACATATATATATACACATACACATATATATACGCCTACACATATATATATACACATATATATACACACACACACACATATATATACACATACACACACACACACACACATATATATATACACATACATATATATACATATATACACACAGACATACACACATACATACACATATATACACACATATACACGTTCATACATACAGACACATACATACATATATATAAGGGAAAAAAAAAAGGGAAAATTATAAAAGGTATAATTCTGCTCAAAAGAAATGACTAATGAGAAGAACACTAGTTGAGATACATCCATCAATTTACGGATTTATATTTATTGTAAACGATAATCTCTATAATTTTAAGTCGCTTAGTATAATCATTAAAATGATTATCATTACAATTAATTAATTAATTACAGTCAAAGCTCGCTATTATGAACTCGGATATATAGAACTTCTGGTTATATAGAACTAATTTTGGGGTCCCTACCAGATCCTGATCTCTTAACATAGCAGCTTCATCTGACAATAAGAACTCAGCATTGTTCGAACTTGCGGTTAATACAAACCAAATATCCCGTCCCCTGAGCAGAGATGACTCCTGCTATTACAAACTCACAATAGGAACGTATTGTAACACAGGAACACAGTATTCGCTCATCAAGTCATTGTTGACTGTTTGCGAGTCGATCCCTCGCTCGCATTGCTTCGCTGATCATTTAAAGGGAAGGGGAACTGGTTACAAATGGACTTTTAAGTCGTTATTTGATGCACCAAAAATGATTCCTATGCCTGGCCCACACAAGGAATATCATCGCTAACGATATAATGCTAATTAGGCGTGACGTTAGACTCTGTGACGAATCACCGAGTTGCCCATCTTTCACAATAGGCCTCGTCATATCAGCGTGTCCTGCGACTAAACCCCTGGATATTTTTTATTTTCTTTTTGGAAATAGATAGAATAATCACTTTGCCACCAGTCAGGCGCAAAAAAAAATATTTTTCGCTATTTTTCTTTTTTTAACAAGCGATTTTCTAGGATACCTACCATGGTTTCTCATCTGAAACAGTAAAAAGGTCAGCCAGAGTGCACCACGCATGCGTTTTCGTTTCGTAAACAACAAACATGTCCTTTTATGGCGAAGTTGGCCTGCTCTGATTGGCTAAAATCGATAGCTTCAGGAGGGGAACGGGACCAATCAGGGCACGCCCTGCATTATTTCGTAACAGGACCATGCTGAGATTGTCTATGATGATTGGAATAATTTTCTATGAGCGTCACTCATTCTATCAATCTCTCACATTCTCATCACTCATGATTCTCATTCTGTCAATCTCAATCTCGAATCTGTCCCTGTCTGTCACTGTGAGAATGCTCATACCGACTCATAGCCTTACTCTTAGTCTAGCATAGATAAATCGGGCGAGGTCTATGTACCTGTCAAGAGTAAGTATGTCATCTACTATTAGTCTTATTCATAAGTCATGAATGATAATCACCATTATCATATATGATAATCATAAAGAATGATAGCTGACATACTACAGCGAGACCCAGGGGTCCCAGCGGTACGCAGACCTCGCTCGATTTATCTGTGCCAAATGAATGAATACCATTATCAATTATTATCATATATGGTATAGCACAGATAAATCGGGCGAGGTCTGCGGACCCCTGGGTCTCACTGTAGTATGTCAGCTAGTCAGCTATATAGTTAGCTGCATTCTGTAATATTGTGGGGATGATGCTTATAGCAATAGGAGTCTTGGAACAAGACTGCTAATACTATTACTATATGGTATATAGTAATATTTAGCACAGATTCTCGGGCGAGGTCTGTATACCTCCTAGGACTCGCTGTAGTATGTCAGCTAAGTAATATTAAATATTAATATCAAGTAATACGATATCAGATAGCACAGATTCTCGGGCGAGGTCTGTAAACCCATTGGGCTCGCTGTAGTTCAGGTTCAGGTTCAGGTTGATTGGATTAAAGTGCCTTTGTTTCAGCACTGTTACAATCTGACGTTCGAGTTTCTCTTTATTTATATCTTCTATTTCTAAAAGATATAACCTCATAAATAATACAGTAATAACTAAAATAAAACTAAACTGGAATAACCAACCAAATAATAAGCCCTACTTCCCTCCCCCCCCCTTCCCCACAACAACAGAACAAAATGATAAATGAAGAGATAAATAAATAAATGAATAGATAAATAAAGAATAAAGATAAAAATAAAAAGAGAAACACATAAAATGAATAAATAAATGACCAGAAGATACTCGTTGCTCTACTCATAAGTTAAGTATGTCAGCTAGATTAGATATCAGAATTCGTCGCCGCTTCCGAGTTTCGCTTGAAAGAGGGCAATAGAAAACGATGAAGAGACTAAGTGAACCAGAAATACAAACTCACTTATCCATGATTTCGCTGTTGACGACACAATTCGAGTTCGGAGATGAAAATCGATGCCGTGCAGTCGATTTGCTGACGAAAGTAATTGTGAAACGATAACAACGGAAGATGGAAACCGATACTAAACCGGAAGTGTTGACTCATATAAATTGTAGTTCTAAACAACGTCACCAGAGTGCGCTTTTCGATTCTTCGCTCTTTTCGCGGTCTTTTCGGTTTTCAAATTCTATGCAGTTGGATCAAGGAGATTAGATAAACCTCCTTGTGAATTAAAGATACTAAATGGAGCATCTTTGCGTCTTGGTTATTTAACCTCCTTGAGTTGGATGACTCATGGATAAGGAATTGAGTTGAGTTAGTAGAGAACCTAGCACTTCAACAGGGTCAGCCTCGTGAATTGCAGTTAAATGTGTATTACTTTGCCTTCGGCTCAGAATATAACCTTCACTGGTCCCCGGCGCTACTGAATAGAAGCACCGGCAGTGCTCGAAATTAGAGAAAAGGTTATTTTAAAGGGGGAATTTTTACTCGCCAAAATATATTTTACTCGCCAGAAATTCTGACGATCGAATAAAGCATGAAACGCAATAATTTTATACATGTAGTTCCTTGATACATACTATGTCACTTTCTAAACCAATTTTCATTAAGGTCGATCATATGTGACAATGCACTGCCATATAGCGCTCCTATATCTAATTAGCAATGCGTCAAAAACATTCAGTACTATCACTCTACCACTATAGAAAGGTGTGGCATAGGAATGTATCTTAGAATTGAAAATTCAAATGCTGACACAATGTTTATAATATCTGCGGAAACACAAATCAACGATCCTGGCTTGTACTTTTTAAGAGCAGTGAAGAGGGGTTGGGAGGCATATTATCTTAGTTAGAGATTTAACACAATTGTGACAAAACTCGAGATGCTTTAGATTATTCCGCAATTTCTTAATTACAGCGCCAGATATATATGCGCACACTTCCAGTTCGATACAATTGAGCTCTGCGCCCAGACACTCCTCCCAGTCAGGAGATGAAGCAGGTTCAGAAGGGAAGGGAGATTCAGCTGGTGGGGCGACAGGGGGAAGTGAGGCAGCAGCAACAGCAGAGGAGACTATTTTCGGTTCTCCGTTTTAGTCCACGGTCCAGCAGGGTTCACAATTTGCTCCGGGCGACAAGGTGTTCAGTAGTTCAGTTGTGCTGGCTCCAGCAGCAAGACACCTCAGAGCGATCACATACGCCCGAAGATCCGGATGGTCGTTAAAACCATTGTACCCACGAATGAGGCAGTACAGGTTCTCACCATGGTCTTGATTTAAATTTCGCAGGCACAAGAATGTCATCACTTTTTGTTTTGTTTTACGAGCAACAGTTCTGAAAGCTGGTGGAAGGCGTTCAGGTACAATCGCCAGCCCTTGTGGGAAGGGAGATTCCCTCTGATTTCTTTTTGGCTTTTTCAAAAGTGGTAATATATGAGCTATTTTAAATGTTTTTGGCACATGACCTATACTGACAGTGATTGGTTGATGTTTGAGATGATCAATAGTACTAGCGGCTCAATACACTGCTTGAGTAATCAAGTGGGTATTGGATCAAGAGACGAGTGTTTGGTTGCCGAGCTGCTGATTTTTGTCCGCACTTCGTCCTCAAACACAAGCCTCAGAACACACAATGAATATTCAGACTGTGCAGAGGCTGGAGTGGACGCAAGGATAACAGAATCATCAATGCTGGCCCGAATTTTCTCTACCTTTTCTTCGAAAATGTCACTGAATTTGGCGACTAAGGAACAGATGTCTGGATGCTGCAGCACTGGATTTTCTTTTCCGGAGCCCAATAAATTTGATACAACTTGAAAGAGTTTCTTTGAGTTGTTTTGTGTTTTGATATAAGTGCATGGAAGTAATTTGCTTTTTGCTTTTGATGCCTTTAAATCAATTTCAAAGACAAGATGGAATTACCTGCAAAAAAAGACTTTGGGTCAGTCATTTCATGCTGAATAAATTTCATCGCCGAAAATGGTACATTTGTATACCAGTACATCTTTGCTTTCAATCACCCATCTAAAGTGAGCAGATTATGTGATATATAATATAATACAACACATGAATGCTTGTGATTATCGGTTCGTGTTTTGTTTATGTATTAAATGATAATTCTATATTTTCCAATAATGTAATTGTGATTTAAATAACATGATTTTTCATTTTATAATTCTCATTTTATTTGTTAAAATGGAAGAAATTATAAGTAAAACAAGTAAATAAAGATTTGAATAATTTAAGAGAAATTAATAACTGTGTTTTAAATCAGGGCATCACTTTATTATTATATGTATTTAAACTTTATTTCGACATTCACCCTCACACTGCAAAGATACGCTCTCGGTCGCAAAATCGCATTGCTGACCAGGAAACTGGGGAAGCCCTTTCGGGACAAAATGTTACTATGTATCAGATAATGAGCTACCACCTGTCATCGGTGTATGCCTGTGTCAATATATATCTGACCAGGGAACCAGTGAAAATATAACCAAGCAGGACAACAAATGCTTCCTCGTGAGATATGCAGAAATAGGTACATATAACGCATGTCGCGTCCGTCGCTCTGCTCATCCAGTTTCTATGCTAACAATATTTTGTGCAGTATTGAGGTATTATTTTGTTTGTGTATCTGTAAATTACATTAAAGTAGACCCCAGAGAAATGTATGCGTATTCAACTGTTCATATATTCAAGTTGCACTGAAATTACCACTTATTTGATCGTTCTTTCAAAATAAACATAACACAAAAAAAAAAAAAAAAAAAAAAAAAAAAAAAAAAAAATCATAATGCATTTTTAGTACGTTATGATTTTGCACGCCTCACCGCTGGCAATTCGATCGCTTCTTCGGCCCATTGTGTAACACTCAGTTGGCCGTTTCGACTGGTGCTGTGGCGGCGTCTGCTCGTTAGACAATGTTCTTCGGTCAACACAGGACAACCAGTTAGCCCCGCGGACTGACCGGTGGTTGTGGCGTCGTCTCCTGTTTGGCAATGCTTCTTCCGTGTTATTATTTTCTGAAGCTGGACAGGTGTGCTGTGTGCACGAGCGGAAGGTGTCAATATCCACACCTATTTACAATACCAATAAGTCTCGCTTTACACTTGAAAATGCACAACACCTCAATCATCGTGTCAAATTATTTCAATAAAAAAGTATGCGAGTTCAGTGAGTGACAAATACACTAATGCAGGCCTCTGTGCCTCACAAAGACACCATTCAGTCATCCACACACCCAATTACAATGCTGCAACACTGTATACAAATTAAGACTTAATCCGTTACTTCATAATTATATGACATTCTTGTGCACTGATTTCACCTAAAGATCGAGAGATTGGTTTGACTACCACAGGGACAAATACTATCTGAATACACATTTGAAAATGTTGACCACCTGCACGCAAATTGTATGAATAATTACATTGATACCAGATTGTATAGACTGAGGGTCTGCACAAGGAGATTAAATGTTCCTGCGGCCAACAGCGAACCGACAGGCAAAGGGTCTTCCGTGAATTGCCAGGTCATATCAGTACAACAAACACAATGCCTCCTGATTAGATCCCTGTACACCTGTGCCTGGCTATATTCGTGTATTACACCTGCACACAGATCTATGGAATATTTGATGCGAGATAACTCCCACAGATGACCTTTGTGACCACGAGTTATGTTTTATGTCCACCCATAAAATTAATATTAATATCAAACAGAAATGAAGGGGAAAAGAGCAACAATCAGCATATCCGTTGAGGGCGTTGGTTCGAGTGTTATATTTCGAAAGAGCAGCACCGCATGAAATGCGCCTGTGTCACGGATGGAATCGAATGTGATAATCATATATTTGATCATGCAGTCAGTCTGCCCTGTCCTTGTGTTCGCGACTAAAATACACGTTTGTGCACTTGGGGTGTGGCGCTGATCCGTGTGGATGAATGTTGCGTATTTATAAGCCAGAAATGCAATTGGGTCACAATAAATCCGCTAATGTTTTTGCGACTTTGAAGTTGTATGTAATTAATGAAATGAGTACAATATAGCATAATACGTTATACATGTGGTTAATTACACATCCACAAACATGATACAGAATGCAATAGAGGATATAATAAAGTCATAAATCATAAAATCATAATTTATTTATATTTATAGAAGCTAATTGTCCAGCTGGTACTGCTGTTTGACTGCGAATTAGGGTAAAATAAATGTAAACATGAGGATAAAATCAGGTGAAATTCTATGCACCACAATCATCATTATTTCGTCATTTATTGCAGGAAGTCCTATTTCCAATCAAACTTGTTAGTAAACAAATAATCTCCAGGTTCTTTGAAATAGCAGTTTTCTTTTCTTTTCAAAAAACAAGAAAAACAAACCAATCGTCTTGATCAGAATTAAATCAATTTGTCTGTTAAATCAAACATAGGAAACTATTTTATTGAAAATGTTCCAATGCATGTAATTGTGGCTGTGTTAATTCGTAGTTGTTATTAATTAAGAAGGATTTGTGACAACCAGTTGTGGGCCAGATCTGATAGAGGCCTTATGCTTGAAACGATACTCTGAGCGTCTAAGTGAAATATTCGAGCCTTCAACAGTCGATCAAAAACGAAGAAGTGACAGTAATTACGTGTACACGTATTCAATGTGCGTGATAGAGATATTACATATACCTTAATACTATAATTTGATTATATGCTACACGTATGATGTCGGCATGTCTGCAACGTCAACGCAGTACAAACACCAATTGATCGATGTATGCGACCCGAGTAGGCGAAAATAAGGCATATAGTTGGGTGGGGGGCGCTTTGTGGCATTGAGGTGCAAATCCAGGCTTCATAATTATTTTGCGCTGTGCTAACATCGCAATCAGGCGTAACAGTGATATAAATGTAGTCTCCATAGTCCCCGGAATAATTAGATTGTCCGGCGGACTCGAAGTCCAATTTAATGTGGATCAAGGACTTGTTCAAGGAGTAGTAGTCCAATGGACTACATTGTAATATTCCTAGAGCATTTATGATATATAGTCCTTGTATTCGGATCCGTAGCCCACGTGGAAATTATATTGTAGGCCTACAAGGCCTCCATATATACTAGGATGTATTGTCCTGCAAGGCAATTGGCCCTTATGGTACGTCATAATGTAAATACAATGAAATATATGACTCAAACTGGTAAATTTATTTCTATTGCTCTGTTTTATGATTTTGAAGAACAATAATATGAATACGCAGGATGTATGAACAATATAATCCTTGCTATATACATGTATATGTGTTGTAATACTACACTAATTACAGTATTCTTCACAATATATCGAGAAATTCGACACGAAATGAACAAAACGATAGTGGGAACTGAATCAATTAAACTATTTTTTAAATATTATGGGGCGTTTATACAAATACTTGGCGGCATGTAGAATTCAATCATGAATAACAAAATTTTTATCTATCATTCTATGCCTCTTCAAACCCGTTAATTGATTGATGTGGAAAATCTAAAAAAATCTCAACACATATCACGAATAAATAATAACGCTTGGTATTCGTACAGCCGATCAATCGACTTAGATTTCTCCAGATTTGATCTATAATTGAGCCATTTCAGCAGTTAAATCCCATGACCCCATAAATAAACACTTATCTATATGCGAGCACATCTATGAGACACCCCCACATGCGGAAGCAATTAAACACACCTGCAATTTAACATTTCTAAATCAAGGTCTTTTATATCCATCACTATATATATATATATTTTGTGAATTGACACACAAGTGTCATGAGGGTGGATTCATTCTGCGCTGCATCCACCTACCAACCCTCATGGTGCCCTCATAAGACACAAATGAATTCCACGTCGCGGCCTCAGTTAAAAGCCTTCAATTGTGCTGCCAGTCTCAGAGCCATGCAATATATCACTTTCACACGGGAATGGTATATCCAATTACATAACAGATACCTTGTATCACATTACGTGGTATGCAAGCATGACTTTCACAATATAGTGCAAGATATAAGACATATATGCATGTGTATCCCGGGTATTATTTTTATTCAAGTAAGCAGGCATATAAATTTCTTTACATGGTATAATTTGCTATATTCAGAACAGCGAACACCAGTCCGCAAATTTAATAGGCTATCAAACCACGTGTACAAAATGCAACAAATGCCATTGAACATGGTTTATAGATCGTTCGGCCTCGTCTGTTACGTAGTCCAGGCCCTACGCTCATTTTTCCAGCGGGCCAGGAGCCAACGCCCAACCTAGGAGCGCGTAACGATCAAGTATTTGAGGTCGGTTAGTTGGCTGCTAATGGTTACTTGCGGTGAATTATAAGGTTTCGGTCAACGTGGATAATCCACTGATTAGGTTGCGCGATCCTCGCCATTCGCGGTAAACGCCTAAGTGCCCAGCGGCCATGCACTGCACGCACAGCAACGCACAGCTCGACGCACGCCACGCACGCAAGTGAATCATGGGGGCCGGAAGCTCAGAGCTGTGAGCATCGTACCGGCCGTCGAAGGCAGATGTAAGGCTCGAAAATGCTCTGAAAACAGGACTGAGGACACCAGCCGACCATCAAGATGGGAGGAGTAATAACTAATATGTGTAGCTGTGTGCCTATTTCGATCGTAGATTGCCCTGTGCTGGAATATCTGAGTGCTTTCGCGTTGACAGCCAGCTACATCCGCGAGGCCAGCGAAAGCACCCTCCTCAAGGCATGTCACTTCATCCCATTCTTCATCTTCCTCCCGTCCATCCTCGTCACCGTCAAACCGAAACTCAGGTCTCTCCGATCGTACGCCATCTTCAGAGGACTTTCGGTGGGGTTTGTGTGTGGGTGTATGTCATTCATAGTTGATACTCAAGACCAGACAGGGTACCTGTTCTACTCGGGTCCTGGCTCAGCATCCAGTGCTCTTCATGTGAGGTTAATATGGTACACAGAGATGCTACATGCCCCAGTGCTACTTGCCTGTCTGTTGTGGACGGTCATCCACCTGTGTGAGCAGAGCTCTTGCCTTAGTTACATCCCGCTGGCCGTCGGTGGAGCCATATTTGCTGAGTTGGTCATCCTCCTCAGCCTTGCCACCCTCGGCCGTCTCCAGACCTCCGCTGAAGAGGCCAAGACTTTCATCACGCTGTTCGTGATAATCTTCCTTGTGGCAATGATCCCCTGTCTGCAGAGTCAACAGCGCTCGGTTATTGTCGTGTGGCTGTGTATTTTCCTCAATTTCTTCTGGCAGACGTCCAAGTGGGATAAGAACGTATGGAACTGGTCGACAGTGCGCTTCCCCGTTCCAGGTGGTATCGCAGGGTACATGCTTGTCATGCTGACCTCTGAACCCAAGGCTTCAGGATGCTGTGATAGGACTCCAGATTGCTTCAAATGCGCGTCTCGGCATCGCTTGAAGACCACGCAGGTGAAACTTCAGCTGCAGCGGATTTTTTGGCGGCTGGAGAAATACCACATGTTTCTCACGTTTGTGGTGGCGTTTTGTGTAATGCGTGTTTACCTTTCCGTAGCCCAGAATCCGTACTACCCAGAAGACAGGATTATGTCCTGCGTCATTCTCCTTACAGCGTACGCCACCGTGCAGCTGCCACAGCTAGAGCGCCTGTTCACCAGCTGCTCGCTCCTCCTGATGGGCTTGTGTCAGTTGCTCTTCTACCTAACATGGACTTTCGCTCAGCGTGCTCCGCTGAACTGCTATGCCGTGGACAGCATCCTGGGTCTGCTGCTCGTCTTCTCCGTTCGCAAGGCCCTCGTGCTTCAGGAGAAGAACTCTGACTCGCGACGTTCGAATATTCTATCCGCCTGAATCTGATCTTCTTCCCGGGGAATGAAGGAGCATCTCCTGACCCTGCTGGACAATTTCCTTCCTTCGTACAAGACTTGGTCATACATAGCCCAATGTTACTTCATTTTCTAAATAGCATTATCCCGAGTGCACTATGTTTTTTCTAGAAAAGAAGTTTCATTCATATTTAAGCCAAAACCAAATTTCGTTTCTCTTATCAGTTTGTATTCTTTATCATTTCGCATTATTGCATATCAGAGATTTTGTGTGTGCTTTTGGAATATTTCATCCTTTCTATAGAAATATTATATATTTAAGAATTATTCTTGTTCATATAACATCTCATGCATTATTCACCAGTATTCTCCTTGGATTTTCTCTTATTCTGAATTGTTTACTATCAAATTGATTGCACTGTTTCACCTTGGATTGCTGGTTGCTTTGATGAACCCATGCAAGCCTTGAGAATTTTGTGATACATTTCTTTTTCCCTGAGGGGGTGGGGAGTGGGAGGGGTTTTTAATTCCAAGTATTAGTCAGAATCCAGTTGACATCTCTCAGAATTCTCTCTGTACTTCAATTCCATGTGACTAGAGAAGTTAAATTTTAACCTTACTTCCTTCTCTCTTCATGCTCCAGTAGTTCCCGGGAAATTTTTCTGCCTTTTATTAATTAAAGAGACTGAAAAAGCATCACTTACTCATGTGTGAAACTGTGAATTACCTCAATTTTGCTTTCTCATGTTTGGCACTTAGTCACATGTTTTACTTTTAAATATTCTGATCTACCCTCTGCTCTCGTATTTGTTTAATTTTTTTTTTCTCAACAAATGTTTACCGTTCTCCTCTTTAGCCTCTGCATATTTGCTAAAGTCCTTTAAAGTACACAGTTCATGTGCAATTTTTGACTAAATCTTGTCTTAAATTGTTTATTTTATTTGTGGCGAATCTTATAGAATTCACTCGTTGAGAAATCAACATTAGATTGCTAAAATGTCACATAAGTTTACAATTTTTTCACAAAAAATGTTTCCTAAATTGGATATATTACTGCGCATTACAAATTAAGGAATGATGAATTATCGTAACATGTATTGATACCAAGCTGAGATCAATATTGGATCAATGTTAGTATTTCTCTTGCCTGGGTTTGTTTAGTTTATCACCCTTGGCAACCATATTACATAACCCATCTGCAAACCTCTTTACTATTATTATGTTATGAATTATTCATTAACTCAATGTGGTATACAGTATTTTTATTAATCAAACTAGTTTCATTCTAGTTCAAAGCCAACCAGAATTCAGGTTTAATAATTCATTTGGTTGTAGTGAATATTATTGATCCATATTTGGGGATTAATTTGGCCATGTGGAGCCTCATCTGCTGCGCTGTATTAATTCATGGCGTGACATCCCATCGGGGCTCATTTGCCATCAGATACGCAGTTCGTTTCTGCAACCAGTAATCTGAATATTTTGTGTCCTAGTGTTTATTTTTTCTCCTTTTTGCATATGCTGTCTTTCACATATGAATCTGCACTGTGTTCAAAGAATGATAACCTTTCATTTAGATATAGAAAAAGTTGGTTTTTTTCACTGAAAAATAAGCTATTTTAAAAATCTTCACCATGTAATGCCTGATGAAGTCTGATGTAAGGTTAATGACCTGTATGATGACTCAGTTAGCGTTTACCTTCTCTTTTGGTTTCAATGAAATCGTGTCCCGTTGTGAAAGGGTATTCAACTGTTGGGGCATTGGACGCCCTGGTCATTCACGCGTCCTTTTTCTACATGTGTTTCAGTGCCTTGCTTGTTCTCTGATTTTTTGTGATTTTTTTCCCCCTTTTTCCCTCTTATTCGTGACAGATGCCTGTCATGCATTAAGGTTACTCACTCAGTCTGTATTTATTTATTTGCAATATTGACCCCCTCCTTTCTTCAACCACTCGCATACGTGTGTTTCAAGCAAATTTGTTTGAGAATAACTTGTTTATAAGTGCACTGTTTTTTATTTTGCAACTCAGCGTGTCCTCTCACTTGTTGTTTTGAGGTTTTTTGTCTATTATTCCTGACATAAAAATAATGAATAATTATTGTTTATTGGGCACATTGACCAACATATTTATTATTTGTAATTATTAATTTATGCTAGTATTCTTCACCGACCAAATTATAATTAAAGCAGTATTATAATATATGTCTCCTTTACTGTCCTTTCTTATATATTATGTTAGTTTCATTGTTATCATTTTCTTTTGTGTTTAAGTCTGAATTGTCTCAATTTCTTTCATTTGCCAGAAATCAATAGCAAATTTGGGGCTAATGTTGATTAGGTCTTCAATAATTCATCTCTCTTTTCACCAGAGCTCCACTTTCGACTTCAGCTCCCTTTCTGGTCTTCATTTATTTCGGAAATTCCTGTTTCTTCATGTTTTCAGATATTCTCATGTGCTGTTCATGTTTTTGTTTAAAATAAACATTCAATTTCCTGGTATTTTCATTTCACTTTCATTTTATATTTCTTGTACACTCTTCTTTTGTAATCTCACTCTGGCGGAATCAGGAACAACGAAAGTGAATTCATTATGTTTCAGCGCTGTGTCTTTTTTCATTTAATTCCATTGCAACCATCATCTGATTCCCTCCCTGTCACCCGAGCTTTGGGCTGCGTCATATGATGATATCCGTTGAGAGCCAAGAAAACACAATAAATTGTGTTTATGAAACATCCGTGTTAATATTGACTGCAGACAAATCTGCACACAGTACAATGTATTTGGATATTAACGAGAAGAAGAAAAAATGAAATACATTGCCTAAACATCCTCGTAATGCTCAATTTGACACTGGATACGAAACGTCTGGACGTATCGATAGGCTTTTTTTTTCTTTTCTTTTGCTACAAATTTTGTTGCTTTTTTTCCAATAGCACTGAATAAAGTCTTTCAATAATCGGCATTAGAGCAATTGCCCAACATTCAAGGCATATTTTATTACAGTTATTGATTATTGCTCGAGCTCCTTGCCCGGATTGAGCAGTACTGCATGCGTTGAGTATAAATAGTTAACACTTGTTTGCGAAGTGTGAGCTTTAAAATTTGCAATATCCTTGCACAATGCAAACAAACAATAAATCCGCGCTACTTCACGCATTCACTGCACGCGAAGACAAGGCGCACAATAGCAGTAAAAAATCGAAGAAAAACTATCCTTAATGTTATAAACCAGTAAATTGATGATAAATTGCTGGCATGGGTCTATTATCGAGTGACAAGTATTGATTTAACTTCAGTTTATCACGAGGCATATCAGACGGATATCGCATTGCATAAACGAGGATGTACTATTAAATTGTGCAATTAATTTTATATTCTTGCAACGGTGAATTCTATAATAGAATCTACAGCCGCGTTGCCAAGAATTTTCATTTCCTGCGCTGATCCAATTCATAAAATGATTCAAATGCGCGGGAAATTATCCTTAGCAACGAGGCTGTAATTTCAGGAAGATGTCAAGATCCTTTAATAGATACAAGAGAAGAAACATGTGCTGCAGTCTGGACAATATATTATAGAGATCCGTATCCTCTGTCCAAAAATGTGAAGTTCGGGTGAATAGAGATTAGCATGAGAGAGGGCCCTATTGTACATTTACGATAAAGTAATTAAGTCTCATGAAAAAGTATTCTCGGTTCACGGTAACAAGGAATTAATAACAAACCCGAAATAAACACCTGAAACCATTTTTACCTATTCACAAAATCACCAATCTAGAATACCGTGCATCGTGTCATCATTTCATTTCATTAACTGGATCTCACGAGACTTACCCCAAAATAACATCATTATTATATATAAAACTACAATCATTTATAATTCTGTGGGCGTGGCGTAATATCAGGAGCCTCAAGAGACGAGTTGTGGCTTGAAAAGTTCATGTACTCGACACATGTTGTGATGACGTGGTGTTCATGACGACACGATAAACACAGTGTCTACTCAATAAAAATAAGTCAGTTAAGTCCTCTTTTGATCCGGTGAATGATGGCTTTAATTTGGATTGCACCGTAACTCAATGTCGCAGAGTGACGTTGCGTGGTGCGGCGGATAAGCCTCTTTTCATGATCGGTGTTGCAGACACTTCTCGTTCTGCCTCAATTCACTGCGGAGAAATTACTAATGCACAAACAGATTACGTCACCAAGATGCCATCTATATGATATTGCAGATGACGTCTGGGTGACGGAATTTGTGCGCAATATCTCCAAAAATGTTAACGTTAATTAAGAGTTAAGCGACGATTTTTTTTCGTATACTTATAATATATATCCATATTATATGTATCTATTATTGTAGTGATTATATGACTTCTACTCTCCGTATTAGAGTGTATTGCTTCAGCGCGCAACACCTGTATAATTTAGTGGTTAATTTATTGTTCAAACACGCAATTCGCAATAAGCATGCTTGTACACTGAGCACAGAATAAGGGCAAGAGCGTGGATTTAATATTCATAGCCAATG
The DNA here is from genome assembly GCA_000328365.1 of Capitella teleta. Classification (NCBI taxonomy): domain Eukaryota; kingdom Metazoa; phylum Annelida; class Polychaeta; family Capitellidae; genus Capitella; species Capitella teleta. The sequence continues at coordinate 130,830 of KB309929.1, forward strand.
AATGCAGTTCACATTATGCGCCCAGTCTCATCTCATGCATATAGCAACACAAAGCGCTTGAATATAAATCGATACAATTGGTTGCAACCAGATCAAAGTCACAAGTGAACGAATTGCGAATCGAGTAAGGTGGACAGACAGCCAAGCATACCGAATGGAAATCATCAGCATGCTTTTGTGAAATTATTATGAAATTACCATGCATACAAACGACTTGAAATTGAATACATATTATTGTTATTTGTACAGCATTGTTACATATATTTTTAATAAATATATAAATGAATAAAATATTTTTTTAATTATTATTATATATATTGAATGTTGTTCGATAGAAGCAGCGACGCGACGCGACATCTTTAACGAACGCTTTCATAACCCTTACATGTATATATATTTTACCCTATAATCACTGTTCACCCATCGGGCTATACATGTATATATACTAATTATGGGAGGCACCGAATGGCACAGTGGGTTAAACCGCTGTCTGCAATCCTATGCCGACCGTGGGGGTCGAGGTCCCGGGTTCGAGACCCGATCAGGCCACGGGCGTTATGATTGTGAATTACAATTGTATTTCTTCGGTGACTCAGCAGTGCTGCTCAACTGCGTAACAAGGCGGGCGCTGTGTACTATTGTCAATGGTGGTATGCAGGATAAAGAACCCTTGGTATTTATCGATTGAAGTAGGGGGGAAACCCCGGTCCCGGGCCTTCTGTTCTGGCGCCCGTATCATCCGAATGGGTTGGATGGAGCCGTAAAACCCCATCATTCACTCACTCATACTAATTATATGTATGCATAACTCGAATTCATGACGTAAGTCTTGTTATGATTGCACGGATTATCAGCACGACATATCTGTCCCGAAACCCTCTCGATTAAATCCCCGATCGTAATAGCGACCTGCGGTTCCGAATTAATCAGCACAAATGTTCTCAAGTACACGCGCACCCATGCATTGGAATGCAGGTGACGCAATCATATATAATCTGCGCTGCTGATCAGCGAATTGAACGATTGTAAAGATTGATCCGCGGAATCTGATTGACCCTATGGTTGCCATGGGTGACACTTGTAAATACAACACAAGGAAAGGTATAATAATAATAATAATAATAATAATAATAATAATAATAATAATAATAATAATAATAATAAGTTTTTCAAACAATGTAAAATAGCTGAGTTCATCAAAAGCCTTAAAGGCGTCCATAAAACAAACAAAAATACGAGAAGATTTTGAAAGGTAATATCGGACAATTTCTTTAAGGGCATAAACGCACATATCAGTAGAGTGGTGACTTTTAAAACCAAATTGGTGCTCAGAAAAAGACAAAAAAAGATGCGGCTTTACATAAAATTAAACTTAATTCTAAAACCTTGGTAAATGCAGAAGACAGAGCAATGTGCCTATAATTACCGATATCCGAGCCATTGCCCGATTTATCTTTTATAATAATTATTTATGATAATCCATGTTTGTAATTTATCATTTACCAAGGCCCTACGGCAACCGGAACAGGACAGAAAGAGGGAAAAAGCAGGAAGAAAGTAGAAGAAAATGTCATGAGCGCGAGATGCTAGTAATATATTGCCCTCTCCTGACAGCGGATTTAGTATACGCTTCATTGTGTTTAATATGGGTGGACGACATCCTCGCAGCACTCCCTTCGCCCTGCACGTATACCAATGTCTCTGCATTGTTCGAAACTCCGTTCGTCACTCACTCCTTAACTAGCTGAATCATCGTCTCTGCATGATGGGCACACCGAAGTCATTGTCATTTAATTTATTACATGCTTTTTTTAAAACTCGGCATCGATACTTTTAAAGCTCTTCTCTTTCAATATTTTGTTGATTCTATACACGAGAAGAAAACAAAAAATAATATAGCATATGTGATGACATAGAGCACTACACAGAACAAAACGGCACCCGTGTTTGCTTTAATTTAAGGTGCCCTCGATCTTAGTTGCTTGGGTAAAGACTCAAATTATGCGAAATGCATCTGAGTTGATGCTTTTGAACCCAACACAAATCGAAATAAGAGCACAGTGTATGTGTGTTTATTTTGAATGTGAATAGGACCCAATAAGTATTACCAATAGACCTCGATGATGCAATCCTCATGGACCAATGCACTTTGATCGGCATCAGCATAATTTTTATTACGGTATCAGCATATTATGAAAACCATCCTGTGAGATGATGAGGGTAGGTAATCAAAGCATTTAATTGCCTTACCGATAACTAATATGAATTTTGTATTTTTGCTTTTAACAAGTTGGTGAGAAATGTGATTCTGCGGGTTCCAAAGAAGTTTGTAAGTGGAAAGCAAAAGGTCGAGGTCACAGCAATTTATCAAAGTTTCAAATTGGATCTTTTCTAGTTCAACCAAGTGTAGTAGAAAGATTTTAGCATCATGGATTAATATCGCTGCTATACATTTAATTAATCATTGTACATTAATAATTTCTTTCAAGATTTTCCTTGATCACATCTCCGATTGATTACTTTTTCTTTTTTTTTTCTTTTTTTCTTTTTCTGTAAGTCCGTGAACGATTTTTTTTAATGCACCGTTGCGTGAAACTCCGCGAAGTGTAAGTCAACAGATTTCCCACATTAATAGTAGTTGTGATTCTACGAGTCTGATTGAAATTTGTAGGTCAAAGATCAAAAGTCAAGATCACAGCGTTTTTTCAAAGTTTTTCATTAATTAATTGAGTTAGCGTCTTGCAACATACATCAATAGATTCAGTGCATTGATATGTACAAGAATACATAGACCTATTATTGCACTCAGATGCACGTTCTTGTGTAATCTTGCAGAATAGTAATTACAACTTTTTGAAACGTTGATATCTAAATAATTAAGCTAGTTGTAGTGTTGAAATTTGCATGAAATATTTCAAGTATGCAATTCATATTAAATCCAGATTTTGCAATTATAGCAATTATGACTTTTTCAAATGCTGATAACACAATATTTATGTAAGTTGGAGTCTTGAAATTCGCAGAGTATATGCCACGCATACACCTCTTACGAAATCCTGATTTTAAATAAAGTTGCATTTGGCCAATTATGACATTCTTTTAATTGTCTGAAGGTATACTGCAATGATAATTGATTTAGCTTAGTGCGATATAATAATTCCACTGCATATGCCAATTATACTGGACTGATCTCTGACCCTTTTAGGGCCATAAATATGTCAACTTCTGTCAACATGCAGACCGAGTCAGTCCATCTGGCACATTCGATGATTCTTATTTATTTATTTATTTATTTATTTATTTATTTATTTATTTATTTATTTATTTATTTATTTATTTATTTATTTATTTATTTATTTATTTATTAATGTTTGAAGTGTATAGTAGTGCGAACATAACTTACGAAAGTAACAAAGTTGGAGCAGGCCATTTTCAAGCCAAAATTTGTAACCACCTCTCGGTATAAGACCTTGGATGAATCCTCAATGTGGATAATTAGTAGGAATATAAGAATATTGACATATTTCGGATAAAGGAATTTCGGCCTTCAATATCCGGTACATTCGGTTAATTTCCGGTAGTAGACAACAGAAAACATGAAATAATCGACATTTCTTCAATTCCATCGGTGATAACTGTTTCATTTAAGTCAGTTTGCAGGAAATAGAGACAGAGCCTGCAATCTACATTCATGGTTTTATTTACTTGATTGATAAATACGCCAAAGGACTTTATTCACAGCTCATAGCGGAACTTCAAGCCTAGCGGTGCGCAGATCTTCTGGTCCTGCTCGTCGATGTACTTGCTTTCCTCCTCGTTGAAGTGGTTCTTCCAGTCTCCCACCGTTCCCTTGCGCATGTAAGGAGAAATCTTGAAGTCAAGATGATGCTTAATCGAGTCGTAATTCGTGCTCTTCTCTTCCGCCATGTTTCCAAAGGTGGTCCACTCGACGATCTTGATGATTTCTTGGTCAGTGAGCTTCTTGCCGAGGAACTCCGCCATCCTGCGTACTTCTTTTACTGGGTCTTCAGTGAGGTCCTCGTAGTTGACATACATGGTGTTTGGTCTGTCTCTGATGTTCCACCAGCCAACACAGAAGTCAAAAATATCGCCGTACATGACGTGCTTGTCCTTGACGAGCTGGAAGAATTCAGAGAAGGTTCCGGTGAAGTTTCCTAGAGTTCTGTTCATGCGGTAGAAGTGGTAGATGCTGACGAGGTTGTCTTTAGGGTTGCGGAAGCCGACAATGATCTTCGTGTCCCTCTTGGCGTGCTTCTCCATCATATGGTAAGGGAGGTGGGTCTTGGCCAGAGGATAGTCGACGGAAGGAAGTGGTTTTCCGAAGACAGTCTTGAACGTTGGATCACACAGATCCAAGAACAAGTGTCGGCCACCCTGAGGAACCTCCTTGGCTTTCTTCACATTAATGTCGTTCATCAAGAGCCATGCAATTTCCACAATTCTGGCCGTTCCTGAAACGAAATAAAACCCAGTTCAAGTCAATAAAAAGGATGGCATTCTGCACAACTGACCTGACCTGGGGAACGTTGCTACCAGCACCTCGTACTCAGGTCCTTCACCGCGCTGCAAGACCTTCTGGGTTTCCTCCATGGCGAGCTGTTCTCCCATGATGAATCCTCCGACGACATACTCCTGGGGAATCGTGTGAATAGGATGTCCTACACTTGGTTTGGCCATGCTTGCAGAGCTTAATATTCGACGAATGACTGCACAGTGTGCAACCACATATTATTTATATACCCCCGAGAAGTGCACCGAATTACAATAGAATCGCTACTTTTGTTTTATATATTATTCGTGTGCTTTTATGGGTATTTGATGGTTCAGCAGGTCTTCTTCTTTCACCGAGCGTAGTTTGGCGTGTTGGAGGATACGGGCTTGACGGTTTTTAAATCACCTGTGCTGCAGCCATCAGGGCCAACTCAGTGCACAGGTGCCAGGGACAAAGTATCACTCTAGTTACACAAAATGTAACCGACGGTCATGCTGAATCCTAATTTGAGCTCGGATACCGCCGGGTTTGGCATCACACCTGTATGAGAACATACGAGGCTTAGACGGAAAGGACGAAGGTGGCAGTCAACTTTAATTTATCATAATTATTAGTATCCATACATATGGAGGTGAGCGTATTTCTTAACAAGATGGGACATCGGCCTATCTCCCCGCTATGAAAAAATAGTGTGTCTCTCAGCTGAGCCTCTTGCAGTTTCGCACGAAAAATAAAACAAGAAATCAATCAGAGATGTAATCAAGGAAAATTTTGAAAGAAGATATTAATGTATAATAATTAATGAAATCTATGCCAGCGATATTAGCCCATGATACTGGAATCTTTCCACTATACCTGGTTGAGCTCGAAGAGATCCAATAAGAAACTTTGTGCCCTTGACCTTTGACCTTCGACCTATAATTTCTTTTGCAACTCTCTTAAAAGTTACATAATTTACGAAATTCGTAATAATCATCAATTTATGCAATTAAATACTTTAATTACTGTTAGGACCTTGACCTTAGTGCAACCTCATTTAAACTTATAAGTTCGTAAGATGGCTATACTAGCAATATACTCTGCAAATTTCAATGCCACAACCTGCTTAACAACCGAGATATATATATTTGCATTAAAAAAGTTTCAATTACTATTATGTAAGATTACGCAAGAACGGTAATGAATTGATTATAAAATTTCAAGTCTCTTGCACTTCTTGGAATTTGCAATTGGTGAAGATGGAGCGAATTGGATGTCTGAGAGCAGTAATAGCGCCATGTATTGTTGTACATATCTATACACTAAATCAATTGATATATGTTGCAAGACCCTAGCTCAATTATTTAATGAGTTAGAAGCGATCCAATTTTAAAATTTGAAAAATCGCTGTGCCTTGACCTTTGATCTTTGACCTACCAATTTCAATCAGTCTCGCAGAATCACATGTACTACCAATGTGTGAAGTTTGCTGAATTACACTTCTCGGAATTCCGTGCAACGCGCATAAAAAATTGTAAATGGACTTACAGAGAGAAAGAAAAACACATAAAATAACATAAGGGAAATTTTAAAATTAAAATTTTTCATAATAAATATACAATCGCATACGCAGTTGCACAATATTTATAATATTTATATAAATTTTTAATATTTATATTACAATATTTATAATATTTATATAAATTTTTAATATTTATATTACAATATTTATAATATAATTATAATGTATAACAGCACCAGCAGCAGGTGGGCGGGGGGGGGGAACGAATAACAAAAATATATAAGCCATTCCTTAGCTAATCTACGACTCCCAAATATATTTCAAAATATAAATGTCTACATGACAGCTCTATACTCTATGCACACATATAAAATAAAATAGTAAAATTCTACTCACCACTATACTAACTAGGAATGGCTGAATAGATTATATACACAATATATTATATATCTACAAACAAATGGTGCCGATATTATTTCCTCTTGGTGATAAGCATCTCTCTACGATTACTATACGACTACGAAGATATTATTATCAGAAATTATTATAGAAATTATTGATTTGATTTAACAAAGTTGGTGTAGCGGAGCTCCTTGAGCATTTCACTTTTTTTCCACGAGACTCAAGTAGCTCCGGTCCAATCACTAAGACCTATATCATATATTTTTTGTCTCCTGATCAAGCTCCATTTCGGTATGCTTCTTGCGTGCCCGTGCAAAGATGGGCCTTCTTCATCTGCTTGTAGCGCTTGACCTCTTCAATAATGAGCTTGAACTCTTCATCGCTCACATTTCCATCCTGGAGGGCTGCTGAAACGTGGGATGCAATGCTGTTGGGATTTCGTCATACTGCAAGCCAATCGACGACTGACAAGTTTGTCTGCCACTCCGTCGAGGACACAAACGAGCGCCGCGGCTTCGAGGCCAATGACCACAGAGGCTGCGATGATTAATTGTGGTCAAAAGACCAACGCCACAAGCCCCTAGGCCCATCGATGACACCAACGACGTTATAAAGAGCCGCTCTGGTCTTGACTTCGCCTTCGAGATACTTCTTCAGTCGCGAGATCTCTTCAAGTCGAAAGGTGTTGTCAGGAGGACCTGTAGTTGCGATCGGCGCGGCGATGTGGAGTTCAGGGTAAATGGAAGGAGGTGCTGTTGGTTGTGCAATCTCGTATAGAGTATTTTTAGTCTGTATACTATTAATCTTAATCTAAATACTAACACGACTAATATGTAAACATGCCGAGGCATGAAATTCCCAGGTTTTGCTTCCGAAAGAAGAGATTATCCCTATACAGTGTCATTTTTCTCTAAAACCATTTGTCCAGAAAGGTTAAAACTGTGCCAGATTTTGACAGAATTTGTTCTCTTATTTGTTCTATTATAACCCTTCATAGTGTTTATCTTACGTATTGTATAGTTAACGGTTAGGTCTAATAGGATGTTTTTATGATCCTCGAGTTAGATAGTTATAGAAAGTGCCCTAGGCCGGAATGGGTGTGGTCCGTCCTTTGGTGGCTTGCATAGAATTGTTTTCGTAGATCGGGTGCTACTTTTTCTACGATTTTCACTGTTGTGTAGACATTTAGATTTTGAAATGTAGTTGGGAGTCCTAGATCAGCTTAAGAACGGCTGAAGTATTTTTGTTACTCGCCCTCTCTGCTGCTGCTGCACCGTTGAATTTGTAATCGGTTGTTTTAGGCCTGCAACATGTTTTTCCTTATATAATTGCCCAATGCTCAGGTATGCGCAATAAAATAGAAAGAAAACTCATAAACCGACACTTGGGACAATCATTTAGTGCGTTATGATGCAGAAGCACACCGAAAGAACATATAATCATAACGTATTCTTGTATCGTTATAATTTCATCTCCTACCAGATGCGCTATTATCTTACTAGTATACGGACATTTTCTCGAGCGTTTTAAGGCTTTTAATCAAGATCTTGGAGATTAAGAAGCCCAAAACGGCCGATTTTGTGAAATCAGAGCCAAGGTCGTTGGCAGTAACGCTTGGTTTACGTGCTTGCTTAGCGTACGCTTTATTATGTTTACTTGTCGCCCTAAAAGGAAGAATGTGGCTGCTGAGAGGTCAGGGTACATTAGAAGACATTTACGTTTCTCTATTCGTCAGATCTTTCGCTGCCATATCCCTTTGGCCTTGGGTTTCGACTTCCTGCTCCCTTCCATTTTCTCTGTTGTCTCCTGTACACTGACTGTTTCATCGATTTCCCAGACATCCTCTTCTCTCTCCAGTACTTTAAAGTACAAATCTGTAATCGGTTTTGTAGCTCTACGCCGAATTCGATCTTTATTTGGAATCAGGTCCTCGTTGTTCACTTGAGGCTCTGTCGAGTTCAGCATTTTGCTTTTCTTCGTGTTGATCTGACCTCTGACCTTTCAGGGTTCCCCAGCAAACACAGAACGTTAGGCAAACGTGGGAGACACGTGTAGGTAACCTTCCCTAACGTTACAAAATAACGTTATCTAACGTTACTCAGGATGGGGGCAATAACGTTATCTAACGTTACCATGGTAACGTTAGGTAACGTTACTGTAACGTTATCTAACGTTACAAAAAATTTACACCTAACCTAACCAAAAATAACTTAACCTAACCTAACCTAACCAAAAATAACCTGCATAGTAACATGATATACATGCACCTCATGTTGTTTTAACGAACCTTAATTAAAGCCACTGCATAACGTTTAAACTCATATTAAGTTACCAAACTTCATCAACCATTAGCTGCATATGTACAATTACCGGCACGTGTGTATCACGTTTGCCTAACGTTAAATAACCAAAAATTTACACCTAACCTAACCAATAATAACTTAACCTAACCTAACCTAACCAAAAATAACCTACATAGTAACATGATATACATGCACATCATGTTGTTTTAAGGAACCCTAATTAAAGCCACTGCATAACGTTTAATCTCATATTAAGTTACCAAACTTCATCAACCATTAGCTGCATATGTACAATTACCGGCACGTGTGTATCACGTTTGCCTAACGTTAAATAACCAAAAATTTACACCTAACCTAACCAATAATAACTTAACCTAACCTAACCAATAATAACTTAACCTAACCTAACCAATAATAACCTGCATAGCAACATATACATGCACCTCATGCTAAACAAACAATATAAGAATGAAATCAAGATCCATCAAGTTTATTTATCCATATGAAATTAATTTATTTTAATTTACTGGACATGATCTTTTATCTTCAGTCCTCATCTTCTGAC
>KB309937.1:13583-34839 GCA_000328365.1 Capitella teleta
GTAGACGTAGACCCCTTCTAGGCCACGGAGAACCGAATCCATGAGCCTCTGGAAGGACTGGCCAGCGTTACGGAGGCCAAAAGGCATCCTGAGGAACTCCCATAACCCAAATGGCGTTGTTACTGCGGTCTTGCCGATGTCCTCTGGAGCTACGGGGATTTGATGATATCCTCGGACAAGATCCAGTTTGCTGAACACTGTGGCGCCATGCAGTTGCGCTGCAAAGTCGTGGATGTGTGGGACGGGGTACCGGTCTGGCTCTGTTGATGCGTTGAGTCTCCGGTAGTCCCCGCACGGGCGCCATTCTCCATTGGCTTTCTTCACCAGGTGTAGAGGCGAAGACCAGGCGCTGTCTGAGGGACGAATAATACCCATGCGGTGGAGATTCTCGAACTCTTGCTTGGCGGCGAAGAGTTTCTCCGGGTTCAGCCGGCGTGGTCTGGCCCAGACAGGAGGGCCGTTCGTGACCACGTGATGGTGCACTCCGTGACGGGGCTCGTGCCGAGCAAAGTCTGGCTGCGTGACTCCAGGAAACTCCTGCAGGAGGAGTGCGCACGGGTCTAGGTGAACGGGTGTCACCCAACATCTGCCTGCACTGGCTGTGCTGGTTGCTGAGGATCCAACCACGGTGGACAGAGTGGCCGCATCCACTAGGCGACGTCCCGTGACGTCTACGAGTAGGTGGTGCCGATGTAGAAAATCCGCTCCAAGCAAAGCACGCTGTACTCCAGCACGCACCAGACGAGCTGTGAACTTTCTGTTCCTGAGACACAACCTCACGTCGCTTGACCCATACGTGGGGATGTAGGTGCCGTTGGCGGCTTGAAGCTGCACTGCATCTTGCCGCTGTCCAAGGGCTCGATCAGTGGAGGTTGCCGGGATGACGGATACTTGTGCACCTGTGTCCACTAAAAACACAAGGCCTGTGTTGGAGTCTCTAACCGTGAACAAAGTGTCTCGTGAGGGGCAGGGACCCACGCTGGTCACTAGCGCGGGCCCGCCTCGGCGTTTCCCTGGCGCCGTGGTGGTTCTGTTGTCCAGTCGCAGGGCGAGCAGCACCGCTTAGCACTGCGGCCGAACCGTTGATGGTACTTACACAGACGGCGGGACGTTCTTGTAGTGCCGAGTGCAAGGACCTCTGGTGCGGTAGCGGGTTGTTCTGTGGCAGAGGTGACAAAGAACGAGCCTGCACAGGAGGCGGCAACCTTGTCAGCTTCCAAGGCGAGCTGTCGCAGGTCCTTAAGTGGCGAAGTGGAGATGGCGTTCCTCACTGCTGCTGGCAAGGCCCGTAAAAACAGGCTGCGTAGCAAAAAATGCTGAGGGGCAGTGCCGTTCAGGGCCAGGATACGATCAGCGAGCTCGGAGGGTTTACCATCCCCCAGATCCGATACTGCCAGTAGGCGCTCTCCTCTCTCTGCTTCTGTCGGCTCAAACTCTCCGAGTAAGAAGTCTTTGAGGCTTTGATACTTCGTATCACCAGCTGGCGGGTCCTGCAGGACTGACGTGGCTCGCTGTGCGGTGGTTGAGTCCAACGCGGCCACCACGTAGTAGTACTTTGTCTCATCTGAGACGATGCCGCGCAGCGCGAACTGCGCTTCAGCTTGGAAAACCCAAGCAGCAGATCCAGAACACCAAAAGCTTGGCAACTTGATTGAGATTGCGTCTGCTACAGCGGCAGCGGCGGCGGCAGCATCAGCTTCCGGCATGTCTTGTTTGTAGTTCTAAGCAGCTAGCGTGGTTGCACGACTAGGCGGTGACGGGGCTGCAGAGGGTATCTGCACCCTAGGCGGATACAACGGATTGCATATGCCAATCAACGTTTCAGGGTCACCAATTGTAGGAGCTCAATGAAACACACGAGTCAATTGGGCTCTACTGAATTCACTGTCTTTATTGACGAGCATGCCTGGTATATATACCGGTTAGTGCAGACGGGAGATCCCCTGGGGGATCCCTGAGCGTATCTGCTCAATCACTGTTCGACATGAATTTGTTCACGGTGCTTGAACGAGGCACTACATAGTTATGAAACCGGATTTCAGCCAAAGGGAATGGGTTCGGTAATAACAGCAAAAATGGACTCTGATAAGCAATTAACGATATGTACATATAATAGTAAAGGTAATAGACAGGATAAAATTGACTACATGCAAAAATTATTGAATGTGTGCGATGTCATTTTTTTACAGGAGCACTGGTTGCTAAATGATCATGTTCCAGAGTTGATAGGCAAATTGAATGATGTTAGTGGCCACGGTACATCTGGTATGATTGAAAGTGAATTGTTGTTAGGTAGACCCTATGGAGGGTGCGCTATATTGTGGAATAATAATATTGATTGTAATTTCAATGCATTGACACTCATAATAAGCGTATTGTAGCAGGTACATTATCAATTTCAAATTTCATGTTCTTGTTATGCAATGTATATATGCCCTGCGATGGCACATATCGGGATCCAGCGGGTCAATCATTTGAGGACGTGCTCATGGATATTAGAGCTTTATTTGAATCAAGCTCAGCTGAACATGTTATTCTTGGAGGAGATTTGAACACCGATCTTGGACGAGTAAATTCCTCCAAAAGAATTAGAAACAAGAAAAGTAATAGCACAGAAAAAATGGATGATGTTAGAGATACTAGCAATATTTGTGAGTTATTTGCACAAAAAAAATATGATAAATTGTATAATTGTGTTGATTATGACCGTGATTCAATGAATGAATTAATCGCTCTTTTCAAAATATCTGTACAAAATGTTTGCGACCAAAGTTCATGTTATAACTCTCATCAATTCACAGCTCAGGGTGTTCGATCGGCTGTAGGTAAATTGAAGGACAAATCCGATTGTAAGGATAATTTTATCTCCAATCATGTTATCCATGGAGGTGATATTCTATTTGTACATCTATCGTTTCTCTTCAATTGTATGATATCGCATACATGTGTTCCCAGACAATTGCTTATGTCTGTATTGATACCAATCCCCCCCCCCAAAAAAAAAAAAAAAAAATAGAAGAAAATATTTAAGCGTCAGCACGAATTATAGATCCAAAGCCCCTTAGCAGCATTGTTGGAAAGGTTTTTGATCAAATGATTCTAACTGAACATGTGAACATATTCAGTACAAGTAATTTACAGTATGGTTTTAAACCCAAGCACTCAACCGTTCAATGCACTTTTGTATTACAAAATGTTATCAATCACTATAAATCAAGAGGTTCACCATGCTATGTTATGTTACTTGATGCATCTTATTCTAAGGCTTTTGATCGTGTAAAGTATGTTTGTTTATTTTATTTGTTGCGTGAGAGAGGGCTATGCGCAAGGATATCTATGTTGCTTGCTCTGCTGTATACGAATCAAAGTATGTGTGTGCGATGGAAAAAAATGGTATTTCCGATAACTTTTCGTGTACTAATGGCGGCGTTCTTTCACCAACTCTTTTTTGTATATATTTTGATGAGCTGTTAATTAGACTAAAACATTGTGGATCTGGCTGTCATCTGGGTCCTTTATTTACAGGAACCTTGAGCTATGCCGATGATGTGGCTTTATTAGCTCCAACTTTAACGGCTGCCAAAGCCATGCTAAATGTATGTGAGCAGTTTGTGAATAATTTCAACGTCTTATTTAATGCAGATAAAAGTGCGCTTCTGGTATTCAGGTGAAAGCGAGTAAAATTCGATCCACCACCACCACGCTTCTGGTATGTGGCAGATCAATCAGGAAGGAGGTGAATTTGAGGCTCAACGGGCGTATTATTCAGCAAAATTCTACAGCCGTGCATCTGGGCACCACAATCGGAGACAATAGTTCCACCAGAAATGTGAAAAAGGCTGCTTCCGATCTGTACAGTTTAACTAATGTGCTAATGTGTAAATTCGGCCATTGTTCAATTGATGTTTTAAGCGCATTGTTTTTTTTTTTTTTTTTTTTTTTTTTTTTTTTTTTTATATTGCTCCTCGTTCTACGGTTGCCCCCTATGGGATTTAAGAAATATTGAGCCAATTTTAACAGCATGGCGAAAATGTTTCAAACGTATTTGCAAATTAAATATAAGAACTCGTACTAAATATATAAATAATTTACCAAAAGGAAACTTAATTTCGGCCCTTCTGATACGCTCCTTGAGTTTTTATATGCAGTGCCTGAGCAGCAGTAACGCCATTGTAAAGCTTGCCAGCAATTATTGTTTTTATGGTTGCATGTATTCTGTCATTAGTGAAAATGTACATTTATGTTCTGTTTTAAGTTCTGTTCCGTTACGTTTTATATTTGATGATTTTGAAAATGTAAAAAGTATAATACAAAGAGGCATGTATGATGAAGTGACGATTGCTGAATCATATTAGCCCTAAAAGATCTTTGTTATTTAAGAGATGGCCTGATGTTTTCAAACTTTGAAATTACTAGTGAAGAATTACTATGTGCATTTAATCATTTTATAATTTGATTAAGCTACCTTTATGTTGCAGTTTTGATTTGTTTGTTCGTTTGTTTGATTTTCTTTCACCTACAATAATCCTGTATATTTATTTATACGAATAAATTATTATTTGGTTCGCCATCTCTTTCCTCTTCCAACCTGTTCCTCTTCCCGCTGCATATATTACTTTGCTTACACTTGGAAGTTTATGAAATGCCCTAAATGTCTTGAACTTGAGTAAAGCAAGAGTGTAATTAAGTGGGGCATTTACGGGATTTGGAAATTGTTCAATCTTAAAATCAACACATCAGTATAGTAGTACATGTAGAGAGTAGTGTATGTACACTCCTTTGTATTAACTGCTGGCATCATTAAACATATAGGATTATACAGCAACCATTTCCAAGCCACTCCAAGCTGCTGCTAGCCGCCGATATCTGATTGGTGGAGCGGCTTAAGCAGCTACCCGGTCATTTTTACTTCAGCCAGCCGTTTCTGGCCAATTACAATTGGTTCCGGGGTCTAGTATGTGCCTTTGGCTTTAACTGCAAAAGACAAGAATCTCGTCTTTGGCAGTCATGCGTTTGGCGAGAAAAGACGGTGAATGTGTTAAAAACTAAATCTGTATTTAAAAGAAAAACACATCCAATTGATCAACAATTTTATTGTAAAAAAATTGAAAAGAACATCAGGATTACATGAAAGTGAAGATGAGTTATTGACAGACCTTTAATTAATTAATTACACCCATTTAAAACAATTATAAAAATGACAAAAACGATTTTGAAGAAGGCAAAAATCAGGAATGAATAAATTAAAAAGAGCTATGTTCATGAGCTCTCTCCTTACTCTGATAGTTATCATTAATTGCAATCATTTTCACTGTCAAAATCATAATTACAAACTGCATGGTGTGTGAACAATAGGTTAGTCTCACATGTCATACATAATTGAAAACCGGGGAAGGCACTGCATGATAAGTCACATGGCATTATTGGAATGATGTGTGCGCATTATAAATTGATAATTATGTCACACTGTATCTAAGGAAGCTTCGTCTATGAACCAAATTCTTCTGTGTCCGATGTGATTGGTTTGAAGGAGAAAGAACCGCGCCCATCCATATGAAGGTAGTACTGGGGAAAGGATAATCGAGAGGAGTAGGGAGGAGAGGAGGCGGGGAGGGAACTCACCTCATGGTGCTTCCAGAGGGACTTCCTGTGTGACACAGTGAACAATGTAATGCCAACCTCTCTGCAGTATTGATACATGAAGCCCTCTACGTCTACACTCACTGCACTCGTGCACTCATCCAATATGGCAAATTGAGGCTTATGGTAAAACAAACGCGACATCTGCAAAATGAGTAATCAATATTGTTAGAGTTCAGAGTGAATTCAACTGACAGCAATCCTCTGTTTCTCTCCTCCGCTCAATCTGTCCATCCAATCCTGAACACTGTCCCAGCCACCTTCACGATCGAGAATGTAGGAGAGTTGAACCTGTAAAGACGGCGTCGGTAATTGTCAGATAGATGTTGGTCTTCATTACATTAGCTAGAATGGCTTCCAGGTCTTGATCACTGATGCCCTTCTGAATGCGCATTGCATTGGTGTCGGGGTAGATGACTTGGTCACGAAGAGTACCAAGGGTCATGTATGGCCGCTACAAAGGTCAAATATGATTATTTCAGCAGAAGGCTATCAATGACTCACTTGAGGAATGTAGAATAGCTGCTTGGGACATGGTTTCGTTACAACGCCTCCAAATGTTGGCCAGAGCTGACAAAAAAATTAAGAAGTGAACAATTCTTCCAAAAGGTATTTATTTACTCCTCCAAGAATCCTAAACAACGAACTCTTTCCACAGCCATTTGGACCACAAACAAGAACGTTCATGCCAGATTTCACCTGAAGAAAGAGCATAAAGAGAAGAACACATCAAAAGCAGAGAAACAAACCTCAAAGTTGAGTTCATCAACCAAAACGTCTCCGTTCGGAGTAACCAGGGGCACGTTCTCAAACCGAATCAAGTGGTCCTTCTCAAGCATTTTACCGTCACCAGGCTTGTGCGAGGTTTTCTCTAGAAACAGAAGATGACACTAATTGCTTCATTTGACCAGTGGTCACTCACGCTTGCTGTCATCATGGTTGACCATTGTGCGCTCATATTTCCCTTTGTTCAAATCATCCAAGACTTTCATGAATTCTGTGACACGGGCAGTGAATCTGAGAATCAGAGGTCATGAGAAGGCCACATGTAGACACTACGAGAGACGCACCCCGCGAGTCTGGTCATCTCACGTCCAGCCAGAACCACGCGACCTATGGCTTCGGCCATTTTAACCAACATACGTCCACTCTGGTAGTAATCCTGAAACACAGAAGTCAATTAGATACAGAGGATTGATAGCATGCATCGCAATACGTTGCATAGAATATTCAAAATGAAATTGGTAATAACTGGATCAGGAATAAAGAAAAGCAAAACAGTAAACAGAAGGAGCACTTCTACTTTACCACATGTAAATATTTATTACCGAGGCTACTATGCAGGATGCAAAACAAGCATTCGACCAAGATTGCCAGCTATAGATGTTGAGAAAATTAGATCCCCCATTGTCAGGGCAAATCCAATATTTTCAATATTATTTCCAGAAAATATCTGGTTGATTGAATATTTATTTTGAATTTGGGTGAGTGACGTGTTATTGGGCTAATGACACTCGAGGGTAAGTGCACAAATTTGCCAAGTTTGCACCCTGCTACTACGAAGAGAAACTATAAGTGAGGGAAAAGAAGAGAAGCAATTCACTCATTGGATAGCATTCCACCAGGCTGCAATCCTCCTCACATAAATGAATGAATTACAAAAATTAGAGGTGAATAAAAGGCAATGATTCAGAAGAGGAGGCAAGCACATACAGCAAAGTCAGATCTTCATGGCAGTATTCAGGCTCACCTTCATACGGACGCTCTGAGACATGTTGCTCATTCGGTCATTGGTTATGTTCAAGAATGGCCGACTGACCACGAAGAACCCAACAGCTGTGGCAATATCTGCAAGGAAAAGCAATCTCTGTGAGAATGGGAAATAACTAATATGTCGGATTCCGTTCTAAGATTATCACAGAGGAGTTCCCTAAGAAATGAAGAAGACTTTTTTATTAGAGCAAAAGCCGAAAAAGAATCATTGAAGCGTGTATCATGCGGATCATTTGATGAACCAACCTGCATTCGTTCAGCTGAGGACTTCAAAGACATGCGCTCATTGGACATGCCGAGAAAAGGCTGACACACGACCAGATAACCAACCACAAGAGCAAAATCTGCATATCACATCATTCAAAGCTCAGAAAAATATTATGCTCGCAATTACAAAATAATTAGGTGAGATATCATAAACAGTAACAAGCCAATTACAAATACAGTAAAACCCCACTAACTCGAATTTGAAGGGACCAGCGAAAACACTTCGACAAAAAGGGTTTTCGACGAATCTGGGTTTTCGAATTCTCAACATTTTGGTAACGTTATGATCTATGACATGACGTTATGATAGCGTATTGATCTCAAATTACGTTATGATAGCGTAATGACATACCCTTGAACACTTTAAAGCTACCAACACATGGAAAAAAAATTAAAACGATTTGTTTGCGTTGTTTACTACAAAATATACAAAATTGGCCGAGAAAGGGGGATATTCTTTGTTCTTGCCGCCTTGAACCACAGCATCAACGCCTCTTCCACGTCTGGGTATTCACACAACCTCGCTCGCTTCCTGTCACCTCCACTCTCTCTATAATGCGCTTGAATCTTCTCAGAATTTTTGATCCAAGTTGACAGGGTGCTTGGTGGGATTCCAAACTTATCGGCGATGGCCTTTTTCTTCCCTCCAGCTTCAGCTTCACTGATCGCCAGGAACTTAGTCTCCAGGGTTACACACGTTTCGTTTAGTCACCATTATTGCAGAGATGTCTCACAGAGATTCGTCGACAGAATGATTAATTTGTTGTGACGAATGATCGGGTTTTATACTGATGGACAGAGTTTGTTTATTATTGATGTTTCCCGCCTATTCAACATCTGAGGCTATACCGCTTTCTGTAATCGTCTTCATCAAAGACGCCTTCATGTGTTTTACTCCGATCGAAAATCCACTACATGCTCTCTCTTCTATTGTTAACCAAGCATCGTGAACAAAAGAACGCTTGCTGCTAATTGAACCTTTGAACATGGCGGCTACTTTAATCGACACGATGCGGTCGATTACGCAATGAAAAGACAGAGACGGAGGCGCTGACTTCTCGGAGACGCTGACAATGCGAGAGGTGACAAGCGAGTCGAACTCTGTTTGTAAACGATTGTCCAAAACAGTAAACAGAGTTGCAATAATTACAATTAGCGAAAGGGTTCTTTGATCTAAAAAAAACTTCGATGAATACGATTCGATTTTGCTCAAGGGACCAAAAAATATGTTCGAGGAAGAGGGTTTTTCAACGAAGCGGGGTTCGAGGAATCCGAGCAATCTGTAATGCTAAAGTATAGGGGAGTCATCGGGACTTTGAAAACACTTCGACGAAGAGGGGTCTTCGAGTTATCCGTTTTCAAGTTAGCAGGGTTTCACTGTAATGCAGATTAAGACAACACAGCTGAACGTACATTTAGCAATGATGTTGTCAACAAATCCCATTGTGAATCTGAAGAAGATGAAAGTCCTGAGATGGTCCACGAGTCGATTGAAGGATGACATAATGGTCAGCTGTTCACGCTTGTTTCCCTGGTAGAACGCCACCTCTTCACTGAATAATTACAACACGTAAGCAATTCAGGGTCATCTATACATCAAATACCTGTTGGTGATGAGGCGAGAGTTGACATATCGGAACTCTCCTTCCAATTTCTGCTCTTGCACTGTCATCTTGCCAATCGGTCGCCTCAGTCTGAAGAAGATAAAAGTCATCACAAATTGATCAAGTGAGCAGAGGAGTTTAACCGAGTGAGAAGGAGACCAGAGAAGACAAGGTAAGCTAGCATCCATGAAGGACCCTGTGAAAAAAAAAAAAAAGATACAAGAAGTGATGAAAACACTGGCCATGGATTACCTGCATTCCAATGGCACTGCTCAGTTTGGTGGCATAAATCACAATATCGAGAAGAGGCTGAAAAGCCAAGAACTGTGATTGTAAAATAAAATATAATCAAATACTTTGCTCAGATTGGAGTACAGTTCTGCAACACTGTTTGAAAGCCTTTCCACATCCTGCGTGAGCAGCTGATCAGCATTTGCGATGCGGTTGTCCAAGTTGCTCATCTTGTAGTAAGTGAATCCTTTGAGGTATTTGTCATACATGTGTTGACTGAGACGTGTGCGGAACCGAAGCTTCAATTCGTTCAATCCGTACTGTAAAATATTCAGCTATAAATCTCAATCTTCACAATTCAAACTGACCTTCAACAAATTGTTGATGACTGAAATCTGAAAGGAAGTTTGTTTATGTTATTTTTCTCAAGAGTAATAACGTGCATTCATACCGCAGGCATGGCATACAGGAACCTAATCAAATGTGTTTTGAAGAGACCAATGTTACGGCCAATGATTGCACTGAAAGAGATCGCAAATGAAAAGTATTGAAAAACATCGCCACAACTATACCTCTCAATGGATGTCCCATTCTGGATCATCCAAACATCACAATACGTACGAGTGGTCAGCATGATGGCAACCAAGAAGATGTACCAACCCTAGGAGAAAAAATGTTGCTAAAAAAGATAATGGATGCATAAATCATACTTCAATGCTGAAGATACCAGGGACCATGATCTTGAGCAGACGCCGCATTCGGCTGGAGAAGAGAATCAAATTGAAAGTGAAAAAACCAAAATTTAACTCACCTGAAAAAGACACCATCAACGGCCGCTCTGTCTTTCTTCTGATTGGTCTAACATATAAGAAGTATTGATGATAATAAAAATTAACAAAATGACACCACTCACATTGGCAACAACAAAGTTGACATTTTCTGTATCTTTGGCTCTGCGAATTGGAAAATAAGTTCGAAATGTTAACCGAATTGAGCCTTTTCTATGGCATCGCTTTTTTCATGGTCAAGCAAGGCCCAAAATTGTGCAACACTAATGATTATGTCTATGGTTCTGGATCTGTTCACATCATCAATCAATGGAGATATTTAATAAAATTATGAGTATTTAATAGTATCATGGTCTCAAATGGAGGGCTTCATTCAGGATTATAGAACAAGCCATCACATCTTTGTAATGAACATAAGGGTTCATGTGAGTAAGATACGATCAAATTATCGTTATTGATTAGCATGAAAGTCCTCAACTTCTCAAGATTTATTGCAGTTCATGAAAATAAAGTATCTTGATCCTCTCAGCAATATGGGTGCAATTTGTAGTCACCGATCAGAAGAGTGAGGAGACTTAATAAGTAAAATTTGGTAAGTGCAAGTACTAAGCTGTTAACACATTCACCGCCAAGGCATTTTCGGGACGATACCCCTATACCACCACGTATTTTACTCAAAAAGCCTTGACTTTACCGCTCTGTAATTTCTATGTGAACGCACGCATTTCTACATATTTAACATATTAGGATAGATCGTTCTTTTGTGAATCTAACCATATAAGATTCAACATCATACATGCAATTACATGTACTAAAATACAGCTCTGAACAACACACACTTTGGTGAAAACCATACCTTCGCAAGCAAAAAGCTGAGAAAATCGCACTTTTGTCTCAGCTACCAGTATGACCAGCATAACACGCATTGTGATTATAGAGGTTACGTTGTGTAGGCATAACTATTACCGCACGATAACAACCCCAGTAATTAGCAGATCAAAGGATGAAAATGACAGTTATAAAGTCGAGAGTTTGAGTCGGCGCTAACTTCAACTTGGCTTTCAGTCGCTAATAAGCTCGTTTTCTCAAGTCATTTTTGCATCACAAACCTGCACTGTTGTTAGAGAGATGCCTTGAAAACAGTGCTTTGATGTGTGGCATAATAGTATGCCGAATTAGGAACAGTCGGTTGGAATAACTTGATAATTTATTTATTGATCAGTGTGCCAAAACCAAAGACGGAGACACACGTGTATTATTATAATTGTATTTGAAAGGAAAATCAGGGTACGTACACCTGTATTATCTTGCAAAGTGCAAAGAGAATGATGCTACACCTCTGTACATGTATATAGTCAACAATGACAAAATAAAGATTAGGAATTGTTTCCACTTCACGATTACGTGTGGTTTATTGCATTTAGATCTATTCTACATCAAAAAATTAGTTTGAGAATGAGAATATCATAATGAACACGGAACAAAGATAGCACGCCATGCGTATACACGTGCCACGTACGGTGCCACGCTTCAACGATGTATACTCTGTTACATTTTAGCGACTCACTCACTACTACTATGTATGTAGTAGATCGTAGTTGGAAACTCAATAAACATGCATGGTCTTTCATTGCTAGACATGTATACACATGTATAAATATATGCTAGAAATCCATATGTTGCGGAAGCGATGCTTGTGATGAAGTGTGTATCTGCCTTTTTTTTCTATATACATGTATACGAGGGATATACATCGTACATATATATCTTATTATTTTTTCAATAACTCATCACATAATTATACATTTACCAGTACACTAGTATTCAAGCTGAACACCCGCATTGCCCAATTGCTGTGAAAACTAATCGCTTCACTGCTTCACCCCGAGTCGTGATCGCTTCGCTGCATGCTTTCGGTAGCGGTCTACCACAAATCAATCGGTAACTGCTATATACACTTCAGAAGTACAAGGATTAATGATTGGTTTAGGAACATATATCCATAAAATCATGATATAATCATAGATGCACACGGTCAAACTCTTTGATATTTTCAGAGATGATGCGCAAGAGGTTATAGCATCCGTATATAGCAAAAAGTGCAAAACACGGAAATCTCCGTGTTTGGCGGAGAAGCGTTGGGCACGCAAACACGGAAATATCAGTGTTTGGCGGTGAATGTGTTAAAGGGAGGGAGAACTGGTTGAAAATGGACTTTGAGTCGTTATTTGATGCACCAAAGATGATTCTTATGCCTGGCCCACACAAGGAATATCATCGCTAACGATTTCACGGGAGATATAATGCTAATTAGGCGTGACGTCAGTCGCTGTGATGAAACACCGAGTTCCCCATCTTTTACAATGGGCCTCATCATATCACCGTGTCCTGCGACTAAACCCCTTGATATTTTTTTATTTTCTTTTCGGAAATAGATAGAATAATCATTTTGCCACCAGTCAGGCGCAAACAAAAAATATTTTTCGCTATTTTTCTTATTTTAACAAGCGATTTTCTAGGACACCTACCACGTTTCTCATCCTGAAACAGTAAAAAGGTCAGCCAGAGTGCACCACGCATGCGCTTTCGTTTCGTAAACAACAGAGATGTCCTTTTATGGCGAAGATGCTCTGCTCTGATTGGCTGAAATCGATAGCTTCACAAGGGGAACGGGACCAATCAGCCATCAGCCAAACCAAGCCATCAGCTGACGTTTGCCTCCTATACTTCGCAATGGAAGCCATTCTCCCATAGGCGCAATGCTAACCCCGATATTCGGAATGCATTATTTCCTTACGCTTGCATCCAGGCAGGGTGTTCTTGGCACGGAATGCTATCAATTGGTGCTATGAGTCAATAGAACATCACTTAAAATTTAGTTCCCCATCCCTTTAAGTAAGTACTAACTAGTCCGTCGTACTCGTTCGACTTTAGTCGTTCACTCGTTGGAGTCAAAAATTGGGATTCCCCAAAACTCAAAGTTCAACGTCAGATTTGGATTTAAGCATTGTTAAGTCAAGCAATTAAATAACGTGTTCGTGTTAAGGAGGGGAAAGAGTAAAGTTTAAAGATGAAGCCGGAAAGATCGGGTGACGAGGACTTGTTGCTTGATTACTGAGAAATTTAACGAGCGATCGTCGTCTGCTTCAACACTGGCGGCAGCGGGGAAAAAAAAGCCAAAAGAAACATTTTAGACACGTGAAAAAAGGGCTTTAAAAAGTGATTGAAGAACGTAATCGAAGATGAGAACCTTAGCTTAGCTTTTTGAGATGATCTTTTCGCCGCAGCCCAAACAAATGTTGCTGCTATGGCCACACACGCGGTATTTTTCGTGGTGACCACTTCTGACAGTTTGCTGAGAGCCGCCATGATTGTTTAGGAAGACCTCGACCCATTGTGTAACACTCAGTTGGCCGCTCCGACAGAACTGTGTCATAACTCGCAAGGGGTTCTGGGTAATCATGCAGACGACAGATCTACTTTGCTTATTATCGCTCATCTTCAACTTTTGCAATGGCGTAGATTCAGCGATCGAATCAGCTGAGAAAAGAGAAATTTACAGATTTCAGGTGAGTTGAACTTTTCATGGGTCTAATAACACAAGAAGGTTGAATATAACAATAAGCGCTATCGATTAAATATTTCTTGAGGTGTGGAAATGATGAGAACTAGCTAAGTTCCGTGTTTAGATGTCTGAGGTGACGAATTCATGCTATGTGGGCGATAATATAGTTGATATTGATGGAAGCTGAGAGGACACCCCGCTGCGACAGTGTCCCATCGAAAGAATAAGAAACTCTCCTAGTTCGTCCTTTCTTATTTTAAACACCATCATTTTTAATGTAATTAAGCTTAGTCCTATTTATTATTATTATTATTATTATTATTATTATTATTATTATTTACTATTATTATTATTATATATATATTTTTTTTTTTGTGGTGGGAGGCGAGGAAGGGGGGGGGGGGGCTTCATTAAAATTAATAAAAATCAAGCTGCATATCTTACCTTTCAGGTTACCATGAATTATAACCATAAACATCTATTAAATTTTCTGTTTCTGTTTTTTTTTTTTTTTTCCAGGCACCTGTATGATGCACTCGGGATAACGACACATCTCTGGCGTGTACGGCATTACTCATGTATGTATAACTATGCTCTGTCTTACGAATTTACAACAGTCTCTTTCTGTTATGCAGCAAGTCAACCTTATTTCCCTGTGGCAATCCAGAATCAACTTGTCAATATTGAAGTAAATTCCTATAATTTGACTCATTTCATTTATTTTGAAAGAAAAATTTAATATTTTAGATTCTTCATCACTGAAATATGTATTTCCATCACTCATCAAGATGCTGAAATTTGAAGTTGTACATGACGAAGAAACAACTTGTCTTCTGCGGCAAAATTGAGAATGTCTCGAGCAGTGTGACTCACTCCAAACTCTTGCTACCTGCTTCTCCATTTCTTACGTACTGCTCTAGATTCCTAGAACCAAGATGCTGAGATTACAGCCATATTGGACACCTGATCATGCAAATCTCGTTAGGGTCTCTACTGAATTCTACCTACTAGTATTATGTGTCATTGTGAAAATGTCCATCATTGATCTCTATCATAATTTCATGAAGCATAATTGGATCTACATCTGACTTGCATTGACTCATTTGACGTTTTAAATTTTGCACATGTTGTCACCCAATGCCATCTATAATTGCTAATTCATATCTTTAGTTTATATTTCGGTATCTCAATAAACTATTTTTGCATTCATGTAATTCTTTGCTATATTTACTGAAGCTCATAATGTATTTGTTTGTATGCTTGCAATAACCTGCAAAGATTGGATGAAACATTTTCTGATGCGTATCAGATGAGCGGAAACACCCAGGAGTTTTCACAAATCATAATTCACAGCTATGTAGGCCTAATATGTGTCACAGACAGTAATGTTCACTTTCTGCAGCTCAACTTGGAAACTCAAAACTATTGATGGCAGCAACGATTGTAGAGATTGCAGTCCTGTGTTACTATGTGGTCATACAAGTTGGCAGATTAGCTACCACCCCCTCCCTCCCCATTCTAGAATCTAGAAATAATTTTATGCTGCTATGAAATAATAAAACCGTATTAAAATCTAAATTACCTTGTCATAATTATGCTGATGCTTCACCATTAGTTCAACACTACAAACTTCAATCTACATGTACATGGTGTACTTGTACATAATTATACCATATCAATAGTCTAATCTATATTCTGGTGTAGGATTTATGCCAATCGTGGAACAGAACATGTCTTTTATCTCTTGTTCGCATTTACACAGCACGAAAGAGGAGTTATTCTGAAGAAAATATTCCGTATATCGTCCAAACTAGTTGACAGCTGTCAAACGCACAACATGTGCTAATGTTTACACTTTGCGTATGGATTTTGCCTAATTTAGAGTGCATGAAATAAATTATATTTCAGAAGATTAATACAATGTGTCGAAATCTAAATATATTTTCAGTGTTTCAAACACGCATTAATAGCATTTAAATGTCGAATTACATTTAAAACACGAGCACAAATGTTGGACTATTTTCTTTTGCGTGCTCACTTCCCTCTTCAAAATTGAAGATGAGTTCCACGATCTACGAGACAGACTGGTGGTGTGGCGTCGTCTGCTCGTTAGAAAATGACCTCGACCCTGTTGAAATGAGGGTGAAATGTCGCTCGACTAAAGTTAGATTCATATGACAAGAAACAGATGAGAATTACAAACATAAAAAATGTCTGTGCCATGTTGGTGAACTTATTTGATCAAAAAAAAAAAAAAAAAAAAAAAAATCAAAACTATTGCGTGCCACAAATACCCACATAGCATTCAGGTGTCGGTTGAATGCCATTTACCCATCATCAGTGTCACAGAAGTATCGCTTCTTGCCACTGTCGTTCTTCTGCCACTTTTGTGGCGAGAATTATACACATAAGAAAATGTCTGTGCCACGTAGGTGAAACTTCTCTGACAAAAAAAAGAATTAAAATTATCACGTGCCACAATCATGCACTTTTTCATTCACATATCTGGCGACTTATCTGAAAGCATTCAATCAATTAAGCCACTGAGCAAATCCAAATAGTGTGTGTTTGTTCCAGCCAGCCACATGGGCACTGGCAATTAAAAGCCAAACGTTATAATGTATGCATGGAACCTGAATATTCATGATTTGAATGTTACATCATTCTGTTCTTAGCGTCCGTTGGGAGCAGACATGCAAAATTATATCCACGCATTTCAAGTTTCAACTACTAGTACATGCATTTTCAACGATTCTTCAGCTGCCTTCATCACTTTTTACCGGTGAGCTATTCTTTATATAATTGCATCGTTCATCATGTATACACATGTATATCACATACATGTGGTGCTGTACTCTTAATTGCTAATACAAGTGGCATCATTTGTAAAATACGATTTATATGCTCCACACATTCGTAACAATTGATTGAATTATATTTTGTTCACAGTTTCACGGTTGAGATTTAAATTTCCCTTGTGTTCGAATTTCATCATCTATAAGTATATGCATCCATTTTTCTTGATTATTATAATTGTATATAACTATTGGGTACTTGTAATTGATTACCCAGTTGTCATGTAAGAAGATCGGTAATCATCGGAAGATAACTAGCTCTGTTACTTACTACTCTGATCCTGGATCCGGAATGATCTCAATCAATTGTCAACTAATATCCTCAAATTTAATGTTTCCTTAATTGGAATAGGCCCAGTAGGAAGTTAAGAGCCCACGAGGCAGCAACACGCGATCGGCGCCTGTCGCTGATAGCGCGCGCAATTGTCGATTATGTAATTATTCTGCATTCACCCGTAATTACTCTATCTTGCGCCGATTCACGAACCGGCAAGCTTTGTTCTTTTATCTGCTTTCGTAATCCCTCTGATGTCCAAACTGATTAGTTGTCACACAATTCGTAGTTCCTAAGAAAGTTGAGAGGCGTAATAAAGTAGGTTTTAATCACCTGAACAGCAAACAGACGGTGACGGGATACTTAAAAGTTGAATACATAGCGCACACAGCACTTGGCTGAATCGCCTTCTTCCGCGTGTACATATGCACGTGTAACGTCTTATCTCAATCGAGCCGTCTCGCCGGTAGTTAACTGGCGGCCATGCAGGTAGTTAACTGGCGCCCGGTCATGCGGGTTGTCACCCGACGTACGTCCATTATAAGGGCCAGCGAACGCGAAGAAAGTCAGTCGTTTTCACTGAACCCAACGTGCCCGCATCGTTCCTTCTGAGCTACTAGCTACACACGCTTTCGTGTACCGATGTACATGTATGATGCACGCATGCTAATGTGTAGACATGCATGTGCATGCATATGTACATACATGTATATGCTTTGATGTGCGATCTATTAGGGTCCCTTTAATGAGGGTTACGACATAGCGGTTCCATAACTATCGGGTCATGTGACTTCCGGTAGCCATTTTCCATCCAGAGCGTAGCGTTTTTTACAGCTGTTTACGGTCATTTCACTGATTTTTCCTTGATTCTGTTATCGATTCATCATCAAAATGGTTGGATGCAGTGCAATGGACTGCAACAACCATCTGGAGAATGCTTACAAGATGCATGCGTTCCTTTCAAGTGTCGAGATGAGAAAGCGATGGATAATCCGAGTTCGGCGAGCAGAGGATGACGGTCGCAACAACAAGCTTTGGAAACCGGGAAAGGGCGCTAGTCTTTGTGAGGTCAGTAACTGGTACTAATATTAATTTGGTGCTTTACCAATAAATTCACGCTTTCAATAACTAATTCAACACGCTTTTGAGAGCAAATCAGCTAAACTGCTAATGCTAAATCATCCATTCATGCTAATCATCTAATGCTAAGGTGTTTTTTGGTTTTTTTTCTTTTCATTTTATTTAAGGTTTCTTATTTGAAAACAAAATATTACTAGCAAATTATTGAAATTATATCATCACTTTCTAAATCTAGATTGGCTTTGCACTATAGACCTGCTAAAAAATTGAGATTTTTCGTATGATTTAAAAAAAAATTATTTTTCAATATTCAGGCGCATTTCTGATTTCCTGAAGATTATGAGACCAAACGCGCTGATGGGAAGATTTTGCTGAAGAAAACTGCCATACCCAGTATCTTCAGTTGGCCATCTGAACCCCGAAAACCTCCAACAAAGCGACATTTTCCAGAAGTTGACAATGAGCCAGATGAACCACAAGCAAATGTCCAGCTCCTTGACCATTCGTATTCCTTCAACGGAACTGAGTCTGAAATGCCTGAAGCGCTTGTGGAAACTTTTGAAGGTATTGTGTCTGACCAAGTATTAAACCTTGATTCATTGCAACATTAATTTTCTTCATTATAGAATTTCCAAGAAGTTGAGAATACAGATGAGCTTCCATCGGATGTAGTGAAGCTGCAAGAGCAAGTGAAGGACTTGCAATCGAGGCTGAAAGCAGCTCAAAGAAGTGTCAGAACAACACAAGTGCAACAGCTCAAGCAGGAGAAGAACCTGGAGAAGTTATTTGCCCCAGACCAGGCAAAAACGCTCACCAGAACTTCCATGTGAGGGGTGCCATGGTCTGCAGAGACTGTCAGGAAGGGGCTCCAACTCCGCTTTGCATGTGGAAGTAGCAGATATAATCTTCTCCTTTGACAAGGATTCCCTCTTCCAAATGAGCGCACCTTGCAGCGCCGGATACAGCACATTGATTTCAAACTTGGTGTTCTACAATCTGTACTGAATTACATGGAGTTAAAGGTACTTATTGATTTTCATGTTTCTTTCATACAGTCTGCTTCAAATTTGTGTTATAATTCCCATAGGAGGAATGGGGAATTATTACACCAATTTGAAACAGACTGTACAGGTTCTTATTAAATTTTTAAATTTTTTTTCTATTTTATTTTTTAATATTTATTCTTGTTTTCCGAAGGTTGAAAAAATGGAGCTCCACAAGCGATTGTGTGTCCTCACCCTGGATGAAATGTCTCTCAAACCCAAAGTGGATCTGGACAGCTCCGGAAAGGTCTTTGGCCATGTAACCCTGCCTAGACACACTGGTTTGGCCAATCATGGCCTGGTCTTTATGATTGGAGGATTGACAAGTCGCTGGAAACAGACTGTGGCCTATCACTTGACTGGCCAGTCTGTGGATGGCCGAGTGCTGAAGCCCATCATCAAAGAAATCTTGACCGAAACCCACAAGATTGGACTTAACATCGTGGCTATCAACTCAGACATGGGTGCAGCAAACCAGGCAATGTGGAACAGCTTTGGCATATGCAGCAAAAAAAGAGGGCTCATTTCTAACTACATCTTCCACCCATGCGACCCAACCTGCAGAGTTTTCTTCATGGCGGATGTACCTCACTTGTACAAGGACACTAAGAGCGCCTTCATACATGGCCAACACTTCACTCTCCCTGAAGATATCAAGAAATCTGAAGACTTGCCCTCTGCTGTGGCCTCCATTGATCCAGTAAAGTATCTCGCTAAGTTTCAGGTAATTAGCAGCGACTTTAAACGCTGATCATTTCCACTCATACATTTTATTATTTTTCAGGAACCATTGGATTTGAAATTGGCCCCGAAATTAACCCCAGAACTGCTTGCTCCAACGCATTTCAACAAGATGCGAGTCCCCAATGCAACTTGGGTGTTCAGCAGGAACGTTGCAGCTGGAATAAAGAAACTGGTTCAATCGGAGGGACGCCCGGAGGGAAACATCATGACAGCTTGGCTGATTGAGAGGCTGGCCATGTGGTTCGAGTTGATTACCAGTCGGCACCCAGTCTTGGCTCTCAGCCTTTTGAATCCAGACGAGTAGTGTTTTTTAATCACAGTTCATTGAATTTTTAATAAATTGTAAATTTCAAGTACAAGGAAGCAACCGGTCATCTACAAAGTATGGCGAAATTTTTGGCCTCCTTGGAAATTGGAAAGCCCTCTGAAAAAGGCAAGGCTTCTTACAAGCCGATCCAGAGAGGCTTGGTTCTCACCACGACATCCGTCCTGGAATTGACAGAAGAGCTGCTGAGGAACAGCCTGGACTTTGTTCTGACGGGGCCCTTCACACAGGACTGTCTTGAAAACTTATTCTCCATTGTGCGTCAGAACAGGCCCACCCCTACCCCACTTCAATTTCGCTCCAGTCTGAAGCTGATAACAATCTCGCAATACCTGGGTGTTCCCAAAAATGGCAACTATAAAGTCGATGATAGCGCTCATTTGGCCATCTTCATTGGAGTCCAGACTTCCCAACCAACTACCATCGAACCTCATGAAGCGCCTCATTCCAAGAAAGCTGGTGAGATATTCTCCAATGTCATTCCAATTGAGCCTCCGTCCGCTGCTGCCTCTGCTCAGTCTGTTGCTGATGCTGCTGATGCTGCTGCTGCTTCCTCTGACACAGAACAGCCACACTCTTCTGGATCAGCCGCCGGAAAAGTACCGACTGAAACAGCTGAGGCTGAAGTTTCCATCCCAGTCTCTGAAAGGGATTCGCTGTACCATCTCGCTGGATACTGTGTCCATGCCATGACTAAACAAGAGACTGTGTGTCTGGATTGCTTCCAGAGTGTGGTGAGCAGTGACCCCAGTGACCCTCATCCGGCTTCCCTTCTCACCAACCTCAAAGAATACGCACATGGCGGTCTGATCTATGTAAACGAAGCGTGTTACCAAATGATGGCTAATGCCGAGCTGGTCATTCGAAAACATCAAAATATGTTACTTAATTGTTCGATTTCAATTGATGATTTGTTAAAGAAATGCTTGTCAAGTTGTGATGCTGACATTCCAACCTGCCATGGCTTGAAGGAGAGGCTGTTAAAAAGATATGTAAGAGCTCGATTGCATTTCCACCTACGAATGATCAACAACAGCTTGAAGCACACACAAAAAAAAAGAAATGGG
>KB309937.1:34889-48601 GCA_000328365.1 Capitella teleta
TAAAAATGGACTNTGAGTCGTTATNTGATGCACAAAAAATGATTCCTATGCCTGGCCCACACAAGGAATATCATCGCTAACGATTTCGCGGGAGATATATTGCTAATTAGGCGTGACGTCAGGAGCTGTGATGAAACACCGAGTTCCCCATCTTTTACAATGGGCCTCGTCATATCAGCGTGTCCTGCGACTAAACCCCTGAATATTTTTTTATTTTCTTTTCGGAAATAGATAGAATAACCATTTTGCCACCAGTCAGGCGCAAACAAAAAAAATAATTTTCGCTATTTTTCTTATTTTAAAAGCAATTTTCTAGGACACCTACCACGTTTCTCATCCTGAAACAGTAAAAAGGTCAGCCAGAGTGCACCACGCATGCGCTTTCGTTTCGTAAACAACAGAGATGTCCTTTTATGGCGAAGATGATCTGCTCTGATTTGCTGAAATTGATAGCTTCACGAGGGGAACGGGACCAATCACTGCAAGCCTTCAGCTGACGTTTGCCTCCTATACTTCGTAATGGAAGCCATTCTCCCATAGGCGCAATGCTAACCTCGATATTCGGAATGCATTATTTCCTTTTGCTTGCATCCAGGCATGGTGTTTTGGCACGGAATGCTATCAATTGGTGCTATGAGTCAATAGAACATCACTTAAAATTCAGTTCCCCATCCCTTAAGATTTTAATTAGTGTGTGTGTTTATGTAATGATACATGCTCTTTTATCTGCTTTATTATACTCATTTGTTTATAATTAGACCAGGATTTCTTGCAACTTTGTGCATATCGCATTTATAATATTTGTTCCTATTCCTATTTTATTTACTTTGTATGCTCTAAGATTTCCATCAATGTGTGTGTTCATATTATTATAGATGATAGATTGATTTTATTTGCTATACATGTACAGTCTACTTCATTCTCGTTTGTATACCAGGATTGTACAACCTGAATAAAAGCATGAAAATTCATTCACCTGTTAACCCAATTGAACTTGTCAACTTCATTTCTGTTTTACATCAACTATATTCCAAATCAAATCCGTACTAGTATTATTCAGAAGGTAACCAGTTACTCAATTCATTTTAAAATTCAAATTTGATTTAATGGTAAAATCAGATGTGAATTGTGGGCCTATTTACTTGCACAAGTTTCCTGTTCTTAACACTGCTGAACTACATTACAGACATCTCAACAGTATAATATTTTACTAACTGTAACTCGATCATCAACAGGTGAATATGCATGCCCGCGCAGGTATCGATTTTCGGCTGTGCACGCATCACTGCTTGCAATCAATTGATGGAGCCTTACACAACCCTTGCCTAACAATGCATTTAAAGGCGCTAACCCACTGCCCAGCGATGCGCTGGAGGGAAAATGGCGCCTGCGGGTAAGTTGTCATAACCATCATTAAAGGGACCCTACGATCTATGAGCGGCTCACATGCACCATACTATATTAAGCTTTTGATAATATTCAATTATCAGGGTAGATTAATTGGGCGATAATGCCTTGCATGAAACTGAAAAGTTGAGGTGCGCTCGTTGTTATGACTTCAAAGAGATATACTGCGTGAATTATGATTTTGCTCACCAGTTATTCATTTCATTCTTACACTTAAATGATCAGCTTTGCACGATTATATTAACGACTATATTTAGGGGGAGGGGTTCTATTTGTTATGGCTTAAGAGTCGATTG
The DNA here is from genome assembly GCA_000328365.1 of Capitella teleta. Classification (NCBI taxonomy): domain Eukaryota; kingdom Metazoa; phylum Annelida; class Polychaeta; family Capitellidae; genus Capitella; species Capitella teleta. The sequence goes on from KB309937.1 coordinate 36,593, forward strand.
CTTAATGTTCAGGATGTTCAAATGCCATATTATTGCAGCTCGATATACCACAGATTCCACTGTAATTGCTCCAGTGGTAATGTATGAAATCTCGTTTTGATATCTCTTCTTATTAGATCCTGAATCTTCGTCGAATTGAGATTGTTGATTATTCAATTATAAGATAATTTATTTGCTTTAATGCTAAACTCTGCGTTCAATTGTGTTGTGCTTTAATACTGCTGAGTTTCTGATATATTTTCTTCTTTTTCTAGATTACCAGCTAGCTCAACTGTGGTGGATCAAACACAAACAAGACTGTCTGCAACAGCCTGCTGGAGCTGATGACTGTGTCGGCACAATTAGGGTTCAACTCTTGGGAGTTCAACAACAGCATGCAGTAAGTATTTGGAATTATTTTCAATATGTTTGAAACTGATATGTTTCCAATTCCTTCGTATAAATATTTGTGTGTGGATAATCCAAGCCGATTTCTAAGTACTTCCTAGCTATGGTAATTATTATGATTCTGTTCTTCTTCCAGTGGCTATTTGCAAAAAAAAAGTCAATTCATCCTCAACCAGTCTTGATGAAGTGGGACATTGCAGTCTGAAAAGCAGCGTTCTACGAAGTCCATAAACTCACGAGGTTCCACAAGCGAGGACCTTTTGACATGACAAATGTTATTGTTTAATTCTCTCCTATGTTAGGTTATTTCCTTTTATCTGTTGTTAATAGCAATAAAATAGTATGAAAAATAATGATTTTGATTTTATATTATTTTTTAATCTGGTGTAGTAATCCCCTAAACAAACAATAGAAAGTTGCCATCTGAGTGCAGGATATGTGTCAATTTCTGTCATTCAGACCTGCATTTATGGTCTTATCTCTTGAGTAAACAATCACCTAATGACTTCAAAGGAACCATTTATCGCTACATGTGAGGCCCAATTTCCTAATCCCTTATGTAAACAGTTGAAAAATCGCCACATATGTGCCCGTTTGTGCCATTTCACTTTTGTTATCGCCGACCGTTTTGGTTAATCCGATAAATAAACTGCCACACTTGTATCGTTTTTGCCACATCTGTGTTCACATCTGCAATTTATTTTCTTGTTCAAAAGAATGGCTTTGTGATGGGCATTATTGTACAATTGTGGCGGCTTTTTTTCACTTATGTGGCAAATTGTGCCACGAAATAGGTATCACAATGACACTTGAATGCTATCTGGGTTTTATTATTATTATTATTATTATTATTATTATTATTATTATTATTATTATTATTATTATTATTATTATTATTATTATTATTATTATTATTATTATTATTATTATTATTATTATTATTATTTATACGATTGCAATGTTCATCATGTATACACATGTATATCACATACATGTGGTGTTGTACTCTAATTGCTAATACATGTAGCATCATTTGTGGAATACGATTTATACATTCCACACATTCGCAACAATTACAGTTTCATGGTTGAGATTTGAATTTTCCTTGTGTTCGAATTTCACCATCTTTATCCATCCATTTTTCTGTATTATTATACTTGCATATAACTATTGGGTACTTGTAATTGATTACCCAGTTGTCATGTAGGAAGATCAGTAATTATTGGAGGATAACTAGCTTTGTTACTTGGATCCTGGATCCGAAATGATCTTAATCTATTGTCAGCTAATATCATAAATTTAATGTTTTCCTTGATTTGAATACACCCAATAGAAAGTTAAGAGCCCATGAGGCAGCAACACGCCGTTGACGCCTGTCGCTGATAGCGCGCACAATTGTCGATTTTGTAACTATTCTGCATTCATGCACCTGCAATTACTCTGTCTTACGCCGATCCATGAACTGGCAAGCTTTGTTCTTTTATCTGATAGCGTATAGTTTATTTGATGTCCAATTTATTAGTTGTCACACCATTCGTAGCTCCTAAGAAAGTTGAGAGGCGTAATAAAACAGGTTTAATCACCTGAACAGCAATCAGACAGCACAACTAAAAGTTGAATACATAGCGCACACAGCACTTGGCTGAGTCGCCTTCTTCCGCATGTACGCATGCACACTTTCATGTACAGATGTAAATGTATGATGCACACATGCTATTGTGTAGGCATGCATGTGCATGCATATGTACGTACATGTATATGCTTCAATGTGTGATCTATGAGCGGCTCACATGCATCATTCTATTGTAAGCTTTTGATAATTTTCAATTATCAGGGAAGATTGGGCGATAATGCCGTGCATGAAACTGAAAAGTTGAGGTGCGCTCGCTGTTAGAACTTCAAAGAGATATATTGCGTGAATTATGATTTTGCTCTCGAATGCTATTTGGGATAGTATGCATTTTATGTCGAGTAGACATGTTTTTTTATAATTCAGGCGAATCAGCGAGTGACACGTTATGACAATTTTTTTTTTCAAAATGGAGAGATAGGCTGATGTCCCATCTTGTTTATTATACAAGGCAGTCTCCATATCTATGGCAAATTCACAGTGATTACTGGCCATCACTCTCTTGTGGACGCTTTGTTTAAGGTGACTGAACCATGGTCAGTCAGGCAGCAGCGACATTTGGTCTGCATCAGTGAATACACCACTGACATTCGTCACATCACAGGGAAGCAGAACCTCAGGCCGGAGTGCCTGTTCAGAGCTCTGATCAGCAGTATTCATGAAGAGTTGGACTATGAGAACTCCTTGCAACCCTAAGTGCTATTGAGCGACACCAAACTTTTAGGCAAGTAGTGGACATTTGCAAGGCTTATGAAAATGCAGCAAAGCAAAGCAAAGAACTGAAGGCAAAACCACAGCTCGAGTCCAGTGTTTATCACGTGTCAAAGAAGGCAAGCAAGCCAAGGAACAATGCTAGTGGTCAGAGAGCTATGAAGCCAGCGCAACCACCGGAGCAAATCACATGTGTTAGATTTGCGTTTTTTCTTTTCCTCTTTTCCTTTCTTCATTCTTATTTTTGTCTCGAGCAATGGTGCGTGCGGTTTTCTTTGTAAGTTTCGCTGGTCAGCTTGGCCTCTCTTTATTCTTCATTCGGATCGCGGCGCTCGAGTGAGCAACACACAAGCTCATAGTGTGGTATGAGATTTTCACCAATAATTCAATTGTATACATTTCATTCTTTTTTTGTTATATAGTTTGAACCGTCATTGTCGTCATTGTCGTCATTGTCATCACTGTTATCAAATGTTGGACGAGTAATTAAATCGAGCTTGAGAGGTTCTTCGTTGTTTGTCATATTAGTTCAAACACGAGCCTTCCTTTTTGCTTGCTCTTTCTCAAGTCGCCTCACGCTATCCCAAGCGGTCATCTCACGACAAGCCGTCGCTCTTGCTGCCTGCTCTTCATCCTGCAACTGCTACGCTGGTGGTGGTTCGAGCTGGTTGCTGCTGAGGCCCCTGCTGCCTGCTCTTTGTCCTGCGACTGCCACGCTAGTGGTGGTTCGAGCTGGTTGCTGCCGACGCCCTTGCTGCCTGCTCTTCGTCTTGCAACTGCCACGCTGGTGGTGGTCAGAGCTGGTTGATGCTGACGCCCTTGCTGCCTGCTTTTTGTCCTGCGACTGCCACGCTAGTGGTGGTTCGAGCTGGTTGCTGCCGACGCCCTTGCTGCTTGCGATACCGATGCAACCGCGAGCACCTGAGGCCGAAGCCTGGACTGCCGTCTGTACCCGCTGGTCGTCAGCCTGCTCAGGCCGGTGAGCCTTCACAGTCACAGTCACCACCCGTGACACCGCCGTATGCTGTGTCGCCGCTTGTTGCTGTTGCTCCCCTGCTGTGACTTTCTCGTCGCCTCCGCCGCCAGTGCATGCTGGGACATCCCCTCTGACTACGCGCTCAGGAAGAGAGATACGTTCGCCGTCGTACTTAGCAGATTATGTGAAATCATAAGTGATTTGTTCTCTGCTGATGGATAGTTAGCTGAATGTGCTATCCATCTGGCTGGCGCCCATATCATCCGATCGGATTGGGTGGAACCGTAAAACCCCATCACTCACTCGCTATCCATCTGACTGTGTTCATTTTTGTTTCTATGTTTTCTCTGCTGATCTATGATGTCTATAGTCAGCTGAGTGATTGTGTTCATTTTATGTGTTCCTTCCTCGCAGCAAGTTGTCATGTTTATGATTATTGGCGTGTGTTTTCTTTACTGACTCTCAAAGTTGCATGTACTCCAGCTAAACATCCCTCTGAACTTTTCTTTTTATTTGTGAGAGACTCTTTTTCTTGTGCCAGGAGGATGTTACGTTATCAGTGCTGATGCATTATGTACTGCTCTCTTCTGTTAGCTTCCGGAATAAAGCATTGGAACACATGTCGTTTGGTCCTGATTAAATGTGACTTTTAATCGGATATATGTTGAAACACGTAACAGCGGCCTTCTAGCAAATGTCGGAGATGGCGCACTGAGAGATGTATGGCTAACAGCTCCCGGTTGAACGCACTGTACTTGACTTCAGCCTTTGACAACCTGTGATTGAATATAGCCAGCGGCTGCCAAATTATTATCTGACAACTGCTCTATTCAGGCTCCAATGCCTACATCCTATGTGTCTGCCCAGTTACGAAAATGAGGTAAAGATGGCTATTACAAAATGTCGTGTTACATCTTAATAAGTTGTGCATGTATTTAACCCCAGACAATTTCTTTTGTTTTGTTATCTGAATTACACTTTAGAATTATTAAGGATTATTATCATAGTGTTACACAGCTTATTGTTTGTTAGCATCTGTGGACGCCAACCATTGATATCACTTTAAGCACACTTCTTCGACTTTATGAGAACTGATGAGAACTGCATTTTTGATAACATCCGGTTTTCCTTTTAACGATTTTCTCGGTTGCAGTCATAGTGGTACTCTTAACCCAGGACACAATCAAGGTCTCTCTGTTATGCATGTCATTGGGTCACAATCTCACAATGTTATCGTCTTCCACCTGATGTATGTGATGCCTGTTATCTAGACCAATCATTATTTGTGTTCAAAATCTGGCAAACATTGATCATAAGAACCTCTTAAAACATTTGAATTTGCCTTTTATTCTTAATCAACCAGTTAATCAAAACGTTTCACATAGAATGTTTTCTGTTTAAAGAATGCGGATGGCGTCATGGTAAAATACGGATTGTGACTAAAATGCGAAGCCATACGAGGTGTGGCTTTTGGGTGAAATGAAGCACTGACAGCATTTCAGTACATCACTGATTGATGTGTGTTGTTGTTTGCATGTTCCATGATTCCTTTGTTAGGATCCTTGTTGTCAGATTTCAGAGTGACAGAACCGTTGACATTTCATATTCAGCTGGTTTACAAACATATAGCATCGACATCGACTTCACCCTCATCAGGTTTTTGGCCTTTTTTTTCATATATATTTTATATTTTCATAATCGTTCTTGTTACCTAGGTATTACCTAGCCATGCTATGTTCACCACATACATTTATGATATCACCTAGCCATGATCTATCTGTTTGATGAAATCACTTCCTCTACCTCATAAAGGACTATTTTCACAATATGTACGTCATACTACATGTCAGTAGTACTGCAATTGTAATTTCAACTGGGTACATACATTCAGACTGTTGGAAATAGAATATGATGTTTCACGATGTATCAGTTGTTTCCTTCGATCATATATATTCATAAAATGCTTTCACTTAACGCCAACTTTTTAGTTCAAATACTTGCTTTAATTTTAACATCTTAATATTTTTCATAAAGCGTTTTTATTATTATTATTATTATTATTATTATTATTATTATTATTATTATTATTATTATTATTATTATTATTATTATTATTATTATTATTATTATTATTATTATTATTATTATTATTATTATTATTATTATTATTATTATTATTATTATTATTATTTAATAATCATAAAATGCTGTCACTGTAACGCCAACCTTTTAATTTTAGATATTTGTCACCATATAAAACTTCCTTAATGCCAGTCTCAAGAGTGTGGTTATAGCCAGCCACTCGCAAGCGTAAAATTCAGTTCATATATCCCATCATGCATTTGAATCGACCTTTTCCGTTTCCGATTTTGAAACTGGGATACTATCATTGTGAGTAGAGGCGACAAAAATCCAAAATTATCCTGTTTTGTGGCTACCATCGATCTTTATTTTAATTTTTATTGCAATCTAGAATGTTATTGACTATCACTGAGAGCTTTATTTTATTTCCAGAAGGACGTCTGCGTTAAATATAAACCATGGACGCGGAAGGGTGAGTGTTGGTCACATTTCTTGGCTTCTCCATCATCGCCAATTATCACACGTTTCTCTCTCGATATCCTAATTGAAATGGTTGAGCTATTTAATTGTCCCTGTCCGTGATACAGCTATTACGATCCATAATTTTGGTTTTTTATTCAAAATATCATCCCATTTGAAACATTGATTTAGATGCTGAATAAGTTTAAGTTCATTTTTTCTCAACAGAGATGATACCCCACAAGTCGCACCAACTGGTGGACCTATGGACATTAACACCGCCATTCAAGAAGTGCTGAAGGTCTCCCTCATCCACGACGGTCTGGCCCGTGGCCTTCACGAGTGCGCCAAGGCGCTGGACAAACGCGAGGCCCATTTGTGCATCCTTGCCAACAACTGTGATGAGCCCATGTACGTGAAGCTGGTTGAGGCCCTTTGCGGTGAGCATGGAATCAACCTCATCAAGGTCGACGACAACAAAAAGCTCGGAGAGTGGGCTGGTCTCTGCAAGATTGACAAGGAGGGCAAAGCCCGTAAAGTTGTAGGCTGCAGCTGTGTTGTTGTTAAGGTATGTCTCCGTAAACTGAATTAAATTCTGTTATACCGTATTTTCCTTATAGGATTACGGCAAGGAATCTCAAGCCTTGGACGTGTTGAATGAGTACTTCAAGGGCCGCAAGTGAAAAAAAAAAGATTTTTCTGTGAATAGTGTGCAGTTGTAACCACTTTGTGCAGAATTTTATGCCTAAAAAAAATTTTAAAAGTTGGAAAAAAGTGGAAAACAGTTGTGTACTAATCAAGAGAATAAATCTCAGGATGGTGTTTTGAATGCCTGTAAACCTATGTTTACTTCTCTTTTTTTTCTGTTCAAAAGGTAATGTGTCATCAAACTGTTCAAACAGGCATGGGCTGTTCATATGCTGCTGATAGTGAACAATTTCCAGTGTGCATGCCATCGTAACAAGTAGAGCTGGCCAAATCGTGAAAAAGACTTAAAATTCGAATCGTTTGCGGCTTCTATAATTATGAAACACCTTCACTTTGCTTGTGTCAATGAAAAATCCTCAAATTCCACCTTTTATGTGGTTTCTCCCCGTAAAAATCTTGCATGCGTACATCTCATAATGTTAAAAGATAGGGACCTCATTGTGTTATGTGGACAGCCCTCCATGGTGATGTGCGGACAGTATTATTGATGTTTCAATGTATAGAAGAGAGGTATAGGGGAGCGGGGAGCAACCCCGACTCGAAAGCGGGCAAGCCGTCTCGCACCCCTAGGTGACACATGCTTCAAAGAGATGCGTTGTGTTTAAGCTCGACCAATGAATTAATTAGCTCAATGTTACATCAATGAGTCTATTTTGTCTCGTCAGCGTCAACCACTTTGACCGACTCTGTTAACTCTTGCTATTAGTGTTACATAAGACATAGCTGACATACACCTGGGGGGTTACCATAGGGATAATCTGGTGTCAGGAGTTTATGCGGACAACTCTGGTATGCGTACAATTTCTCTTGGATTTTCAGCTGTCCGTATACCACAGGTTCTACTGTATTTTCCCTCCCGGATAGATTTGACAATTGATTTTCAAGTTTGAAGCTCCCTGAGCCATAGACAACCCAAGATGAGAAAACCGTGTTGTGGGCGGGACTTGACTCACGCGACCGGCATTTTAGATGTGTGACAAAATCCCGCAAAGCGAAGCCTGTTATAAATACATTGTATAAAGCGAGTTAATTAGTGACATATATTTTTTTTTTTTTTGTACGATTTTTTTCGATGGCAACGATGGAAAAAAACAAACTAGAGGAGGATGGTACTGTTGCATAATAAACTGCAACAGCACTAGTCATTCACGTACAACTGACCCGAGAACGGGAAAAAAAAACACGTTTTCACATTTTCCCCAAGGATCAAGAAAAGTTTATTTACCTCGATTTCTACCTGTATTGTGTTTGTTATATTGCTTAGCTGCTTCTTACATATGTATACAAAAGGTACAAATATAAACTAAACATGTATGTGAATACTATGCAATAAATGAGATTGTAATTGCGTAATTAACTCTTACAATATTACAATTTGTCAACTCGTGAGTTCAGCTTAATTCCACTTCTGTCACTGCTGTGACAGGCGAGTTTGTCAGTCAATACGACTGAGTCTGTTGGCCAAGTTTAATAATTAATATGATTTAGCCTGAATATTTGAAATAGCTTTGAATTTTTGAATTTAGTCTGAATAGTTGGGGTATCTCCTTAGGTGACAAATTACATAAAAGATCTCCAGCCAATTAGGATCCGATACATGGTCAGGTGACTAACATAGGGGCGTGGTTATAGTACAACAATCCTTATAAGGAAACCATTTTACATATTTCTTACACAGTAGTCTGGATAGCTGCCAGAAATTCATTCTGACTTTTACTCACCAGACAGGTATTGGCACCTTATTGAACATCCAGGGAATGCATGTCTTGGGAACATGTTGATTATGTGACATTATTATGGATACTAGTTTTATTCTACATGTACTAGCATTATTTTCCAGCCGACAGATTTCATGAATACATATTTGTCTCCCCAAGCAGGATGTTTGTTTATTCTTTGTATTTTTTTTTTTTTTTTTTTTTTTTTTTCTCTCGTCCACTCTTCGGTTTCACTTCGGCAAAGCCGAACCACCGAAACTTCAGGGATAGGCCAATATTCGCCGAATCTGAAGCTTCGGCCAGCTCTAGTAAGCTAGTAAGTACTGGTCAACGTATCTCCACCCTCCATGTAGCTATAAGTACAGTAAAACCTCGATGTGTCGAAGTTCTTGGGGTTAGCTCAATTACTTCGACTTAGGGATACTTCGACGAAGGGATCGAGGCCGTTATGATATGGCCGTTATGATTTCAAATCGTGTTCTGACGTTTTGATTGACGATATGCGTCATGCACGTTATGCAACTAAGAGAGGCTATTATTTTGTGATTGAAACAGTAATTAACAAATATTAATAAAAAAGTAATGCCAAAAGATGAAATTTTCTTGGAAGTCTTGGGGAAAAAAGAATTTCACAGAAGGTTGTTTACGTAGATCTAAAGGTCTCAAGTGTCTTCACGTCTAGTTTGCGTTTTGTAGCCATAGCGATGCTGATGATCTCATGATGCTGAAGACTGTTGGTCACTAGATTTTTACTGTTTCTCGCAAAAACACTCTAAACAAACATCTTTGATATTATTGTTGATTGCTTTGATATTAAAGCTGTCAGAAAGTTCATAACAGATCTAAGGCTGGATTTCTTTAATTAACTCTAGCTTCGAATGTGAGCTGTCTTTGGTCGGCAATTCATTAAAGATCATCACAAGCACACCAACAACAATTTAATGCCTTAGATGAGATCCACGGTCAGCCTCGCTTTGGTCGCGGCTTAAACATAGGAGAGATAAAGGCTGCCGACTGATTTGTGGGGCGGGGATGTTTTGATGTTTTAATTGTAAGCAACTGTGCCTAACTCTCTTTGAAGTAACCAAACTGAGAAATATGTTTATAAAATTTTTCGACTTCGAGCTATAGATCGAAAATATGTCTCGGGGACACAGAAAACACTTCGACACAGGGATAAATTCGAGAATGAGACGTTCGAGGGACAGATGTTAATGCTAATGGTAAAGTATAGGAGAATCGTCGGGACTTCAAAAAAACTTCGACACAGGGAGACATTCGAGGGACGGGTGTTCGACACATCGAGGTTTTACTGTACATGTAACTTTTTAGCAAAACATGTAGTTATTACTACATGCGATATGCAATGTTAAAGCTGGGTAACATCAACAGATAGATAATGTATGCTCCCTAAAAGTTCATGTTATTGGCAGCGAGCGGAATTGGCGATGAATTGATGTCCTGTAGAAATCAACAGGTTTTACACACAAAGAAGTGACGTCACATAATGAATATTCATTATTCAAATTACCTGCATATCAACAGGATCAACTTCCGTTTTCCGGTGATGTTGTTCTCAATTTGAATTTACAATTTTGAATTTAGAATTTGTGAGTTGATATATTTTTTTTTTTTTTTGATTTTTTTTTTCTTATCTGCTCATATTTCTGAATTAGTAAAGCGCCAGGTTCACGTTTATTATTTGGAAATGCTCTGTGCCTACAAATTAAAGATATCTGAATGTGCATGACTGTAATTGAGGTGCATAATTTTTTACAATAGAATTCACAATAAAGTGATAAAATCAGAACAAAAAAGGTTTATAGTTTCATAGTTTATAGTTTCAAGATGAACACCAAGTAAAACAATTGAATTTGAAATTGCAAAAAAAGAAAAATAAATTCACAAATAGTATTTGCAATTTAAAACGAAAATCTAGAATACTATTTTAGGTGTACGATGCATGCAAAGTTGTTGTGGTTATACTTCATTACATGTATTACGAAATAAAGTTAAAAAAAAAAAACGACTTAAAATGATATAACAGAAAAAAAAAAAAAAATTTATGCATACATTTTAATTCAATTATTACGAATTTAATGAAATTCTATGTATTACAAGCGTTACAGGATGAAGTGAAACAGATGTAAGTAAAATTTGGTTGAAGGTCTTCTCATTTCTCACTATAACATTCATAACGTATGATGGAAAAATGATTTACAGATCCGCGTTTCCATGCCATAGAGTTCGACCTAGATGTTTTGTAACGAAGTATTTCTGTAATCGAAAATTGACCAATTTATGGCATAATATGATGTATTTTCGACTTTTATGGTTGAGATATGTGTCTTTCTGGAGAATAAAAGCTTCGCTTCGAATCGCTACAGCTCAAAATAGTAGTGGGCGATAACATAAAAATGGCATTTCGCTATTTGGGCGATAATAGAGGGGCATTACGCTATTTATATAAATATGGCATTACGTGATTTCGACGGACCGTTTGGGTCCGACGAAACAGCAAAATAGTGCTCCCGATTATCGCCCATTACATGGTGTGATCGTGTATTTCTGCAGAGAAGTTTTTAGCACTTCAAATGCATCAAACTAAAAATCTGAGTTATTGAATTCATCATTTTATACCATAAATTGAATAATCAAATATTTTTCGAAAGCAAATGTATTTTTACGAGATATTAAAGGGAGGGAGAACTGGTTAAAAATTGACTTTGAGTCGTTATTTGATGCACCATAAATGATTCCTATGCCTGGCCCACACAAGGAATATCATCGCTAACGATTTCGCGGGCGATATATTGCTAACTAGGCGTGACGTCAGCAGCTGTGATGAAACACCGAGTTCCCCATCTGTTACAATGGGCCTCGTCATATCAGCGTGTCCTGCGACTAAACCCTTGAATATTTTTTTATTTTCTTTTCGGAAATAGATAGAATAATCATTTTGCCACCAGTCAGGCGCGAAAAAAAAATATTTTTCGCTATTTTTCTTATTTTAACAAGCGATTTTCTAGGACACCTACCATGTTTCTCATCCTGAAACAGTAAAAAGGTCAGCCAGAGTGCACCACGCATGCGCTTTCGTTTCGTAAACAACAAAGATGTCCTTTTATGGCGAAGATGCTCTGCTCTGATTGGCTGAAATCGATAGCTTCACGAGGGGAACGGAACCAATCAGCCATCAGCCAAACCAAGCCATCAGCTGACGTTTGCCTCCTATATACTTCGCAATGGAAGCCATTCTCCCATAGGCGCAATGCTAACCCCGATATTCGGAATGCATTATTTCCTTACGCTTGCATCCAGGCATGGTGTTTTTGGCA
>KB309937.1:48651-84830 GCA_000328365.1 Capitella teleta
ATCACTTAAATTTAGTTCCCCATCCCTTTAAGGTCAGCCCTTATGGTACATATACCAAACGCGGATCTGCAAATCATTTCATCACACGTTATGACTCTAGCATTTGATGGAAATGCGCTATGATATTTCAGCTAATTATCTCGGGTTTTCGTTCACCGTCACTTCCATCGTCTTTGCACTCACTGACACCGCTAGCAGATTTAGAGGTAGAGTTTGCCTTATCTTGGAGTTCGCAAAGGTGGATGCCGCGGAGTTAAGAATTCTATTGTTCTTCTTTTGAAGATTCCCGCTATAAGGGTCCACCAAAGAAATCCACGAAGAATTATTTCAAGATTATTAAAGTCAGACCCCGTTAATCCGCCCTCCCCCGTTCCCAAGGAAACTGGCGGATTAACGAAAAGGGCGGATTACATTTCAGACCATAAATTGATGAAAATGGTGTCATTCTAAAAACCCATGTAATGCATTAACGTAGTGGGATATACCATTAGGAATGAAGCTGGAGGTAAAAAGAATCTCACAAACGATCACATGAGGCCAATTAAAGATTTTTATTTTCTTGAAAAAAATCAGTGATGGTTGTCTGCTTAGCTTAATTATTCACTCTGCTTGTGATAAGCCTTTCCATTACGCCCAATCTGTGTATTTCATCTCTATTTTCTTTTTTCGCTGCCTCCAACTCCTCGAATCTCTCGAAATATAGCATTAATGCGCGCACGTGCTGCCCCGCTCCCCCCGCCAAGACTTCCTTCGCCGGCTCCGATGCACTCGCTTCTCCATTCAATTGATATCCACTCGCAACTTCGTCATCTCGTTCGTTCCGCTCCTGAACATCGCTCAACACAGCGACCAAATTAAAGACTCAACAGAAGTTTCGCCTGCGATTGATTTGCTTTATTAACTTAAGCGTTAAACAAACGGGGAGACGTTGTTAAACTGACCCGACTTCAAAGAAATCGCGACAATTGATGTAACTTGGCTGATGTTTGTTTTCGGCACGCTATTGGGGTGAGGGGGGGCGGATTACATAATGGTAAAGTGTAGATTCGTTCCCTAGAATCGTGGTCGAATGTATGGAACCGAATTCCCCGGGAGAACCGTGTGTGTACGTGCGACGCGACTTCTGTACACGACGAGACGCATGTAGTGTTGTACTGTGCTCACACTGCCCACCTGAGAGCGCTACTGACACCACCATTGAACTCTGTTGCTGATATGTTTACCTTGAACAACAATGTTATTGCAAGATATTGCCAGTTATTGCCAAGACATTTTGATCGAATGTATTTTATTAATACGTATGTGGACGTATGTCTCAATAAATTCTGACCTTACCTTATATTACTAAGTAGCTATTCATAATGTGTAATTGCAATGATGATTAACTTTGAAAAAAAAAAAAAAAGTAATTATAATAATTGTAATTACACTATTTATCTCTCTGTACATGAGTTGATTTTTTGCAATGTTTTTCATGTTCAGTCACTTTGGTGATTCACTTGTACATTTGGACATTTTGCTTCCATCGCCTTTTGCTGATTGTTTTATATCACTGATTATTTGTGTTTATACCGATGTACATTACTACTGACCTTCCGCAATAAAAAAAAAAATTCAATTCAATTCAAGATTGGCGGCGTTTAAAAAGCTTTGTTTTTCTCTTTGTGATTGCTTTAATTGTTTAGACCATCTCCGCAGCATTGGTTGTACACACGAGGGCATCGGACATGACTACTGATATCCTTCATTGATGCTTCGCTAATCGGATAAAAGTACATTATGCATTGTGCCTCTCACTACATCTCGTATGTATCTCTGGACAAATTCAATGTCATCTCCAAGTCTAATTAGGGTCCACTTCCACTTTCGAAACAAAGATTTAAAAATGGCGAAAATTAGAGGGACCGTTTGAGGCACGACCTAACGCGGCAAGATTTTCTGGGTCGCGCATGCTGATTGGTCAGCCTCCATGTAGGAATAACTACATGCAAGGCGCAAATTACCTATGTAGTTATAGCTACAAGAACAAGTGGAGGATGGGCTGTACTGGTATGCACTTCTACTTGGTTATAATAGTGTTGGTCACTTAATTTTGTTCTAGCTACTACTGAATACTGATATGACATACCGGTTTTTGCCGGTAATAACGATTCCTTAGTTTCTGACTTTCTGACCTCTGACTTTCGAAAACCTCGTTAAAGAGTTGTACGGAGTCATTTTTTGAGAAGTGGGTACGTGTCTGATATAGGAATCTGCTGCATCCATGTAAAAGTATCATCCACTCACTGATGCCGCTTGAGACGCCTTAGTTTGGAAATGGCAAACACTGAAGTTGACACAGCTTAATGAACGACCAGATTTTAAAGTCATTCTTTTGGATATGATTAGGCCTAATTGATATTCTCGCATTAAGATTGGGTCAAAGATTGCCGGCATCTTCAAAACCTTGTCGTTCTCTTCGTAATTGCCTTTTATTGTTGTGGATGTCTCCGCTCGCCTCATTCGGAGTGGACTTTTGGACATGCTTAGTTACATTAATCGATGCATGGATGATTGGATAAAAGTGCGTAATGTCGTTGAAAATGATTGAACATAATATTTCTATCGCACGCGCAATCGCAAACTTCCAATGCCAGAAAATTTTCACATCCGAGTAAAATTTTAGTGCCGCAAAATATTCCCGTTTCACAGCATCCAAGATGTTGTCAAAACTTCTGCCTTCCAAAATTGGCTTTTCAAGTTTTCATCACTTATTTAACACTTTAAGAATGTTTGGAAGGGAGCTGCTTTAAAGAATAGTTGACCATACAAACATCATTGGTTTAATTGAGCACAACTTTTCCATTCGTTGTTTGCATAGGGGCTGGGGGTTTATCAGTGGAATGTCACCAGGTCTACTATTGTAAATTTCATTGATCTTATTGGCCTCAAAAAGGCAGGACATCGACGCATATGGCTGAACTTGACCAATCACGTGGCGAGCTGTTCTTAATTGATCAGCAACTTGAAGGGGCGTTACTTGATTGAGCTTCCTAGCCTATATATAATGAAGGTACTAGTATTGCTGCAATGGAGTGGGTATATAACACTACTCTAACTCTAGCTACCCTGCTAACATCCAACACTCTTAGCAACCAACTCAATAGACTTAATAGAACTCAAAACCACATAGACAGCTCCACTTGCATTGAATTGAATTGATTAAAATGCGAGTGTGAATTGTTGTCAATATTTGACTCTTTGGAAATTGAACAACTTTTATTTTTCATCTGGGCTGATTGATTAGGCTAATCTCTCTCACTGGGTTTTCTCTTTTACTTTCATTGTTTTCTTTTTTTTCTTTTCTTTTTTTCCTTTTTTTTTCTTGTTGGATATGATCCACGTTAAGAATATCTGAATCAAATTGTGCATGTTTTATACTTTTATTGTTGGCTTTTTCTGGCTGGTTTATTCTAACTCATGAGTTTTGAAAAAATGTTTAAGTTTATATGGTCAGAGGAGGTAAGGAGGATTCAAGTGTCTTAAACGTAGGGAGAACTGGTTAAAAATGGACTTTGAGTCGTTATTTGATGCACCAAAAATGATTCCATTATCCGCTTGCATCCAGGCATGGTGTTCTTGGCACGGAATGCTATCAATTGGTGCTATGAGTCACTAGAACATCACTTTAAATTCAGTTCCCCATCCCTTTAACCAAGGATATACCGGGTAAGGTTGGTGACTAGATTTGAACCTTCAGCGGCCATTGCCAAGCCCTTTCAAGGCAAGCATGCTAACTAACCACTGGGCCACTGCGTCGCCATAAAATTTATATTCTTAAAATGGGCCAGGAAGCATTAGTTCATGATCTCTCATACATAACAACAACAATAAAAGTGAATGCAATGCGTTCTGTTACAGAAAACATTGATTAATTCTGTTAATTCAATGAAATAGGATGAAATCAGCAGAAAATAGGGAATAATTAATATAATATTCTTTCATTGAAGCTCACTAATATAATTGTAACCTCAAAATCACCCCATACAATTTAAATGGATGCTTTGTTCATCAAATGCAAATATCTTACAAAATACACATATCAATATCAAATACACCATCTACAGCACTTCACAAACTCTAATTTAAAGCGCAAACAATTCAACAAAATCTAGAAAATCTACTTCATTATACTTTTTGAGACTAGATAAATCCAACTACAAAAAAAAATCTATTTAGATGTGGGCAGCATTACAGACAGTCTCATGGATTCCTACAACAGAATCATTCAACAGAATTATAAGACAAAATGAGCAACGTACCTTATAGCCAGTGAGGATGGAGTTCCAATCCATTTCAACCACTTTGGGAATCGTGGTAAGAATCAAGTTCTTGGCTTTGTCCACATTCTGTCTGAACGTCTTCATAACCATCTCCACACTCACCTACAAAAAGAGAAGACTTGAATCAATGATTGAATGCTATTTCATGACTCACATGCTCTGCTCCTTCCTCTTCTCTCCAGCAGTCATAGTCAGTGACCAGTGCAATAGAAGCGTAACTGATGCCGGCTTCCTTGGCCAGGATCACCTGCGGAGCACATTGAGCATTGTGAGTGCACATTCTTTGGGACATACTTCAGGCACTGTGGTCATGTTGATGATGGAACCTTTCCAGGAACGGAACACGTTGCTCTCTGCTTTGGATGAGAAGCGGGGTCCTTCAACCGTGACGTTGGTGCCGCTCACATGGTGCTTGATTCCCAACTCCTTTGCACTCTCAACCAGAAGCTGAAAAACAATTTTAGCTGCAGCCTCAAGAGAAGATAAATGCTCACGCCTCTCAGATGGCGGCAGAAAGGCTGAGCGAGCTGCACATGACAGACACCGACGGGACTGCCTAGCTGGCCATCATAGAACGTCTGTACTCGCTTGGTGGTTCTACGGTGAGAAACAATTTAGGATCAACAAAATTTCAGTGTTTCTCAAATGGACTGACTGGTCAATGAATTGGTCAAGAAAGACAATGTCCCCCGGCGCATACTCCTCCTGCAGAGATCCACATGCGGTCGTTGCAATGATGTGCGTACAGCCTTCCTCTTTCAAAGCCCAAATATTCGCTCGGTAATTGATGTTAGTTGGCATGAGCGTATGCTTGCGGTCATGACTGCAATTTTTATGAATACATTGATATGTATTCGTGTTGCGCTCACTCACCGAGCAAGGATGACGCAATCGATGCCTTTGATTCTCCCCAGGATCAGAGCATCTGATGGCTGCAATGAGAGAACAATCAGCTAGAGCAGAGCTACGAGAGGAATGTCGTACCTTGCCAAATGGAGTATCCACATACTTCTCCTGGCGGTTCTCAATGAAGTCAGGATTGTCGAGCCCTGTTCCTCCAATAATGCCAACCTTTGAGACATCAATATGTATAATCATACAATTATAATTAGCAATTCAATGTGAATGAATGAAGTTCTGCAGACTTTCAATTTAACCGCCATGATCACCAGTCGCTTATTGTGTATGGTGTAATTCAAGAACCTTGTTCAAATTGAGAAAAATATTTTTCAATACGTACAATGAGTTTGGGTAAATGTAAGGTACATATGTACATAATTATATGGACGAAATAAATGTACCGTATATCATTAAAATACATGCATGTACTGTATATACAAGTAATGTGTATATCGGGACTATAAACTGATACATGACATGTCATCAATTTCAATACAATGGTCAATGTACTTATATGCCTAATAATTATATAGGCATAGAAGATATGGTGGAGAAACAAAAGTCCATACATACAGATGTGCATGCATTTCTATTGACACATGGTCAAAATATATCAATAATATTGTATAATACATATTGTTCAGTCATACATGCATACCTCTTTGGTTCCCACGGAAAGAGCCGAAATACATGAAAAGACTGTATCACATCATGACACATACATGCATGTATATACTAATTACAAGTACAATAATTATTATATTTGGTACGAGAAGCATTTCAGCTTGCACCAGACTGTCTGAAGAAGCATATAGATTCCCTTGTGCACGGTCTGATCGGTCTCAATGACAGCTAAAATTTCAAGTTGAGGCGCCAAAAAAAAAAAAAAAAAAAAAAAAAAAAAAGAAGAAGCAAAGTGCCGTTATGACTGGCTTTGCGTTATGATTGCAGAACGCAGGTGTCATTGTCTGCAAAAGAAAAAAAAAAAGAAAAAAAAAAAAAGAGGCCGACATCGTGACATCCTCCTCAAAAATTGAAAATGCTCCGTTGGAATCAAATAAAACGGATGGACCACGAACATGGGTTATTAAGCTATCAGATGAAATGAAGAGAGGACAACAAAACGACACAAGACACACTCACTTTGACAGAACAAGCCATGCTTAATGATAAGAATCGACCGGTGTCGAATAGGTCAAAGGTTAAGGTCAGGGTCAGAGGCCATGACCCGGTTTCCATAACGACAAATCAAGCGCTGGACGAGAGAACCCGGATGCGGTGACAGGTCTTGACATACCTGGGCTGGTAAGAAGAGTCATCGAGGAGCGGGGAAGCATTCGATCACCAAGTAAGGCTTGTACCGACCGTCGTACGCGCTTCCGTTGGCATGGACCGTGCAAAAACTTGGCTTGATGTCACATTATTTTGCAAATACTGAATAGCCACCAAAAGTTAATTATTATTATGGTGTGAGCTGTGGGCTATTTTAATATAATATATTTGCATCATGTGAATGTAAGCATGTAAGCATGCTATCACCAAATTTCATATTATATTTACTTATAATGTAACACCAATATTTTCACAAGTGTAAAATGTTCATGCAGTGTCTTATATATTATTTATAGGCCCTGCTTAAATGTGTATTATTATAGAGTGATGCTAGCGGAACGCCGGCCTTGTGTTAGCAGCACCGTGAGCACGGTCTACTCAAACGCTGGCGGAGAAACAGCCTCAATTCCCTTTAAAGAATCGCTCAAAAGAATCATTCTGATTATAAGTACAGGTTAACCATTCATACATACAGCATAAATAGACTAATTAATAATTATGCATGCAGTCTTGGCAAATGCTATTGTTGCACATTTGGCACTAGTGTAGCTTATAGCCACGTTACTCCTCCACAGATATTAATGGATGTTAGGCTATGATAATTTAACTCCTTGACCTTTAAAATTTTTTTCTTGTATAATAATGGATGCATATGTACCCCAGGTATTCGAGGATATTATTGTCTTTGTTGTTCCATATTTTATTGGTTCATTGATCCAAGTTCACTTTTTTGCTTACTGAATAAGGGATATTCTACCTCAATGATTGAAGTACAAATTGAAACCAGCAATAACTGTTCAAATAGAATACATATATAGCTTTTATTGTGAAAAGCAAAAAAACAATATAATGAAAAACATGCATGATAAATTGATAATGATTGAAAGGTAGAAGTAAAAAAAAAAAGGAAAAAATATATAGAAGTTAATAATAGAAGTGTCAAGTACACTTGAGACAAAAACCAAAATCGCTCTGCCGGCTCTGCACCCCCGGGTAGCACACACACACAGTGGTACCACTGCAGGCATTGGCTGCAACAGATGGACTTGCGGTGCTCCCCAGGTTCCTGTGGCAATCTCCACACGTGCGATCGATGTAGCTGGAAGCTGCTTCTTCCTGCCGTCACCCAGCTCAGAACTTTTTCCTCCTTCTCTTTGTTGGTCAACTCGACAAACGCACGTGAGTATTGAGTGGCTGCGGGAGAGGATGAAGAGACTTCTGGCGACGAAGAGGCTACTGGCTGGAGAGCTGAAGCAGAAGAAATGAATCAATTCTAAGAATAAAATATCAACAGGGAAAGCATACCATTTCTCTTTGCTGGAGGTAGACGCACACTCAATGAGAGCCGTCTCTTGGGCTTCTTTGACCTCTTCCTCTCTAGCCCCACAACAGTTTGAAGAGAGCTCGCCGGTCGTCCACGAGCTTTCAAAGCCTTGGGAGGGCGGATGTTCTCCTTCAGAGAGATGAGAACGGACGAAGACGCTTCATCCGGAGCCGGTGCTTCCACGGATTTTCCCACTTCATCCGGAGCCGATGCTTCCACGGATTTTCCCACTTCATCCGGAGCCGATGCTTCCACGGATTCTCCCACTTCATCCGGAGCCGATGCTTCCACGGATTCTCCCACTTCATCCGGAGCCGATGCTTCCACGGATTCTCCCACTTCATCCGGAGCCGATGCTTCCACGGATTCTCCCACTTCATCCGGAGCCGATGCTTCCACGGATTCTCCCACTTCATCCGGAGCCGATGCTTCCACGGATTCTCCCACTTCATCCGGAGCCGATGCTTCCACGGATTCTCCCACTTCATCTGGAGTGATGCTTCCACGGATTCTCCCACTTCATCCAGAGCCGATGCTTCCACGGATTCTCCCACTTAATTCGGAGCCAATGCTTCCATGGATTCTCCCACTTCATCTGGAGTGATGCTTCCACGGATTCTCCCACTTCATCCGGAGCCGATGCTTCCACGGATTCTCCCACTTAATTCGGAGCCGATGCTTCCACGGATTCTCCCATGATCGAGGCCAGCGTTTTGATAGGCCCGAATCTGACAGAACGCTGGCGTTCCGGCAGTCACTCCGATTATTATATATACTGGTATATACTATATATATCATTATTATATCCCTAGCTATATATCGTGAACATAAAACTACATGTCCCAGATAGCATTTGGGTACTTGCCGTAACGTTGCCAAATAGTTGCTGGCAGGAACGTTGATATGTTCATTGACGTAATGTCTTTTGCAAGCAAAAAAAATCAACCTGGGACCTTAACGACAACCACTTATATACCATATGTCAACGTTAACATAACAGATTAACCATGAAAACCACTTATATGCCATCTGGCAACATTGGATTAATGCATGGCAACTACATATATACCATTTGGCAACATTGGATTAATGCATGGCAACTACATATATACTATTTGGCAACATTGACGCCATAGGCATGAAAACCAACACTAATTGACTGTAGGAACACATGAAACAAATCTTATGTTAACTGGAGAATTTTATTCAGAAAGAAAAACAAGAAAACATTAAATGTAAAAAAAAATCTGAAAAAAAAATCTGAAAAAAAAAAGCAAACTACTCTGAAAAAGTAAACGGCGAGGGAGGCCGCTGCTGTCGGGCTGCCTGCCTCCTCTCCTTTCCACCACCTCTCGATGGGGCATTGTGCAGCCACTTCTTAATCGTCTCATGGATGGCTGCATTCCAGGCGCAGGCAAAGATGGGGTCTTCCTGACTGCATCTGAAAAAAAGTAGCATCCTTGTAGAAAAATCCAGTGTGATACAAACTTAACAGTTAGAAAAACAAAATTGCGATAACAAATGAATACAAAATAATACTAATAAGGTAAGGAAAATCTTACCATGACCTCCCCTCTTCTCACGGGTTTCGTCAAAAGTTCAGGTTGGCGGCAATGGAGTCAGTCGTTAGAGGGTCTTCAGTGTGTTGGCAATACGTACACTTGTCCAATGTGGCGCCTCCAACAGTTGAGAGGTTTGCCACCCAGAGAAGAAAAACTAACATTATGAGGAACAAACGCAGGTGCAACAGAGTAACTCACAAGGGACGAGCGTACTGCCAAATCAGAGCACTTGGCCTCCAGATGCTTCATATCCTCAATGCATGAAAGTGGGAGAATGTCTGGATCCAGGAGAGGGGCAGGCAATGGCTGCCGCACCACATGGACTACACTGTGCTGCAGAGCCTTCAACTGGGCAGAAAGTTCTTTAATTCTACTGCTCCTCCATGCCACAAATGAAATACCTTTCAGTGGCTGAAAACACAAGCAAAGTTGAACCAATTCACAGAGGAAAAAAAAACAAAACACGCATACCAGTGAGAGGAGCAGAATCCCATTACTATATTATATTTATCCTGCGAGTTCCATCCATTGAACCGAGGGCGGTGGGTTGGTCGGCCTTCTAGCAAAGGAAGAAACAAGAAAAATTAGATCCCGCATTTCAAAGTCTTAGTTATTTCAAAAATAGAAATGCACAAATGCAAAAGTAATTAGAATTAGAATTTTTTATTTTACCCTTCGGGTTCAGTGAACAGATCCGCTGGTGGTGCTGCAGCAAGCAACCCTGAATTCCTAAAAAAAAGAAACACAAATTTAAAAATTAAATTACATCAAGTCATGATTACACGAAAAGAAACTATACATCAAGCAATACAAACATCCTCCCACCCCTGGTTTTTTTTTCTTAATAACATAGTAACATAAATTAATCTGGCGGACAGCTATATCAAATAGGCATTAAGGAATATATAATTTAGCAATCTCATCTTTCCAACTGTCAAGGGATTATTATATATTAACATATATCAATTTGCTATATAATTATTCAATTTGCTATAATATTTACCACACGTTCACAGACCACTCCTCAGAATCACTATCACTATCAGAGTTTACTGGAGGATTATGCTGATTGCACCATGCAGCAAAATCTTCAATTCCTTGATCGGAATGGTCAAAGTCTTTGTTAACTTGAACACCAAGAACTTGCTCCCTTGCATTTGCCCTCTGCTGCCCCTGAACAACAGAATTAACTTTTCTATGTTTCGTCCAATAATTCATGATTCCAGATTTGCGTAATGATCTATATAATATATTATATAATATTTCAATATAAACTGTTTAATATTTTTTCTTAATAACTTTAAAAATAGAATATAACTACCATTATACTCAAACTGGGTCTAGTATTATAGGAAGGGAGAACAGGGGGTAACACAAGGAATTGAGGATCAAAGACAGTGTAAGTCAGTCAGTCAGAGATAGAGATTCAAAATGGACTCAGTCTCATGAGTCTGAATATTTCTAACAGCCAGAGGGGAAACAGTGGGGATAATATGAATAATGAATATTGTTTCAAATATCAAATATTGTTATTAAACTGAGAACTTGAAAAAAGTATCGACAAATAACCAGATAATCACAATGGGGGAACGGGACGAAAATTACAGATCATCAGATGAATCTAGACTTTTAAGAAATTTCAGCGACCGGAAACTGCTTCTGATTACTTACTGACTTAAGTCTCTGATTAATTCACTAATTCACGTACTCTGGCTATATACACTATATTGATAGAGAAAAATTGATATAAAATAAATAAATAGACTTCTTGTGTTACTATCAAGGCTGCATGTGGTTTCCAGCGCTATTCGTACGTTATTCTGGGGTGTTTCTAAAAACCTTCCGAAACTTATTAGGTTTCAATAACTTTTGGAAGGGTTTTAGCAACACCCCAGAATAACGTACTTAGAACGCAGGAAACTTAAATTAAATTTAAGTCGGTCTACATGTTTTAATTAGCATGCGGCCATTACTATAATTATAACAATATCGAATTTGCAAAACCTGATATATTCTTATAATGCACCTTGCCAATGTATTCTTTAACAAACTTTACATCCTTGGCGACCTACAGCTATTATATATGTCATTAGCTCCCCAAGGGTAGCGGAGCAGTTGTGTGTGCACTACGCTACGGCTTGGGGAGCTAATATGTCATATGTGCATGTATTTCGCATGATGATGATAGCTGGGGTACTTTGCATTTTGATATAATTATTCCAACCATTGCGTACACTCTCTCCCCAGGTATATAACACCAGAATATAATTTGTTTGTGATTATGTGATACAGGTTTCACTACTCAGAATCCAAATGAATACAAAACCAATAATGACAAAATAACTGAAGAAATATTTCTATATGTGTAAATTAGCTGACATATTACAGCGAGACATAGGTCTCGCCCAATAACCTGTGCTATGTGTAAATATAGTTTATATTTACCACAGCAAACAAAACTTTCCAGACAACTTTGTAGTTTTTATCAAAACAAATGGTGCTGTGATAAACATAATTCGAAAAAAAAATATACACATCAAAACACAGTCATACATTTAGGTGAAACATTGATAGGATATCAAATCTCGTAATCTGTGTTAGCATAATAGGAAGCACAAGAAGATGAATTAAATGGTACATTAAAAACAATAATAGCAGGATTCTATAGAAACACTTAACAGGATCCATGCATCTCATCGATCAGCAAATACGATGCAGTGAATGTATATCAAGTCACAGAGTATTCACAAGATATTTTCATCTTCAATTCCAATGAGCATCCACCTGGAATCACAAAAAAAAAAAAAAAAAAAAAAAAACATTATTAGAAGATACAATGTACGGTATTAAAGGGAGGGAGAACTGGTTAAAAATGGACGTTGAGTCGTTATTTGATGCACCAAAAATGATTCCTATGCCTGGCCCACACAAGGAATATCATCCCTAACGATTTCGCGGGAGATATATTGCTAACTAGGCGTGACGTCAGGAGCTGTGATGAAGCACTGAGTTCCCCATCTTTTACAATGGGCCTCGTCATATCAGCGTGTCCTGTGACTAAACCCCTGGATATTTTTTTATTTTCTTTTCGGAAATAGATAGAATAATCATTTTGCCACCAGTCAGGCGCAAAAAAAAAATTTTTTTTCGCTATTTTTCTTATTTTAACAAGCGATTTTCTAGGACACCTACCATGTTTCTCATCCTGAAACAGTAAAAAGGTCAGCCAGAGTGCACCACGCATGCGCTTTCGTTTCATAAACAACAGAGATGTCCTTTTATGGCGAAGATGATCTGCTCTGATTGGCTGAAATCGATAGCTTCACGAGGGGAACGGGACCAATCACGGCAAGCCTTCAGCTGACGTTTGCCTCCTATACTTCGTAATGGAAGTCATTCTCCCATAGGCCCAATGCTAACCCCGATATTTGGAATGCATTATTTCCTTACGCTTGCATCAAGGCATGGTGTTCTTGGCACGGAATGCTATCAATTGGTGCTATGAGTCAATAGAACATCACTTAAAATTCAGTTCCCCATCCCTTTAAGCATCGATATAATCTCAACTTTCTCAAGCATTGAAAAAAATCCAGTCAATATCTAGAAATGAATGAAACACATGACGTTCCTAAAATAATTTTGGAAGTAGCTTGGCATCAACATTTAATAAACTTTTTCAAACTCAAACAACATTTGTTTGCAACGATGCTTTGATTTCTAATTGTTGAACTGACAAGAACACAGCCCCTGTGATAATGTGATCAAAAATTTAATGTGCAGAATTTCTCATTCAAGAAAACAAAACCTGATATTTGTGAACTTTCCTCAAAGTAACGGCTTTTTCAAATGTTACCTTAAAATCGTTAGTATCCATGGAATTATCCATGGAATTCGGACCATTGGTCATCACAAAACATATTTTATTCATGGCATAATTTTTTTTTTATATCACGGTACGTATAGTAATTAATACATAAATGTATGGGTCATATTTATTGAGAGGCTGATCACTTCAAACAATCAAGATTTATCTAATTTTCTAAATATAAAGATGGACATGTATGCTTATTAGATCAAAGTGACTCTGTTTACAGCAGCTATATACAAAGAGTTTGGTACGTAGCTTGGGATCACATCAACCAGAGAATGTTGAACGCTGTTGTTCGTCAATCAGCTGAAAATGAATAATAATAATAATTAGTCAAGTGTGTAACATTCAATAATTATTCACAATGTCATGATTTGGAGTAATGGAGGAATGAGTTGTGGTCTTTCTCTTTAAAATCGAGTAACTGTCGTTCTCGAATCAACCTCTCATGAGATCGTCTCATATCTGAGAATGAAGTACAAGTAGCTCTGGAAACCATTTATACATAACGTACGAATAACCACAGCCAAAAATTTATTTGAAACAAATAAACTATAATTAATGCATATACCATATAAGTGACCCCTCGCGCCGAAACATGTAGTAGTCGCTGAGCATATTCTCGAGAAACAAGCCTCCCCTAGGCCTCACATCAACTGGCCTAGGGGAGAGGGGAGAAACTCGGCTCAATGCATCGGCAATTTTATTCTCGCTCCCTTTTATGTACTTTACTAGCACGTCATATTTGTGAGCCCGCAATAGGAGCCGTTGTAACCTGGGCGAAACATCACTGATCTGCTTTGTGAAGATGCTCACCAGAGGCTGTTGATCTGTCTGTACTTCAATCTTAGCTCCAAAGATCAGTTTATGCATTCTCTCGAGACCAAACACCACGCCCAGTAGCTCTCGCTCAATGTTTGAATACCATTCCTCAGCTGGAAGCAGGCTGCGTGACGCATACATGACCGGCTGTCCATCCTGTAAGAGTACCGCACCAAGTTCCTTGAGGCTTGCGTCCGTCTGGATGATGTGGTTGGAGGAAGGATTAAAAAAATTTGAGCGTTGGCGTCTCAGATAAATCGTCTTTGATTGTGTCAAATGCTGTCTGCTGCTGAGATTCCCATTGGTAGACTGTGTTTTGCTTCACTAGCTCTCGAAGTGGGTGAGCCAGTTTGGAGAGGTTCTGGGAATATCGTTTCATATAGTTCACGAGACCAAGGAATGACTGTAGGGTTGCCTTATCCTTCGGTGCCTCCATTCTTCTGATTGCTTCAACCGTTGAGTCATTTATACTCATTCCACCTGAAGATATATTTTGACCAAAGAATTTTACCCTCTGCTGTCTGAATTGTAGCTTCTTAGAGTTGAATTTAATGCAGTTTCTTCTAGCCGCGTGTAGGAGCGTAAGAAAGTGAGAGTCGTGTTCAGTTTCATTAGGAGCTCTCACCAAGCAATCATGGTGTGTTGAAGGTTGTGAGGAGGCCAGATTCCTCGTCAAGTTCCACATGCCAGTAGCCCTGCTTGGCATCCATCGCGCTGAAAATAGTGCAACCATTTAATTGTGCGCCGAGTTGATCTACAGTCTTCATGTAGTAGGGGTTGCGTTCGAGATTCTTGTTGAGATCTTTTGGATCAAGACACAAGCGAATTGATCCATCTGGCTTAACTGCAGGTACAATAGAGTTAATCCATGGAGTGTGGTTATCTTCTTTTACAATGACCCCTTCATTTACCAACCTCTCCAACTCGGCCTTGTACGCAGGTTTCTTCTTTTCTGGTACTTGTCTCGGAGCATGCTGGATTGGAATTGCATCTTGTTTAAGGCGCAAGCGATACTCCCCTCCCGGGAGGGTGCCCAGGCCATCGAATACGTCGCTAAATGTAGAGAGTACATATGCCTTCGTGATGGGGAGGCGGTGGGTGATGCCATCTATCATAATAGAGGAGTGGGATGAGTTGGTTACCTGGGGTGTTGTGATCTGTTGTCTTAGCGATTTTATGTCATGCATGACAGGTTCATGCGGCAGCAGTGGACGGTCGACCGTAGGATAATTGATGTAGTTGATATCCTTGCTCGTATTTCTTCCGAGAATCGGGTATCCACTGTGGCGAGTCACTTGAAAGATGGTTGAGATTTCTGATCCGTTGGCACGTTGGATGAGCAGGGTGCATTTTCCAAGGACAGTCACTGGAAGCTGGAGGTTGTTGTCCTTATCCTTATCCATAGCGGCTTAATATGACAGAGGTCGGTGTCAACTGAATACACAGAGTACAACGTTTTGAAGCTGTAGTTAGATGCAGCATCGTTGTCAGTTTCGTCTGAATCCTCTTCCATCTTGTGAACTGCTCTTCGATTGTTGAGAGGTCGCGGGTTGCTTCGGCGACACACTTTGGCAAAGTGTCCTTTGATGTGGCATTTAGAGCAAATGCGGTCTGCAGCTGGACATTCTTGTCGTCTGCACAACTTGGGTCCCCCACACCATCTGCAGCACTTGATTGTTGTTGGGTTGGTGGTATCGGCTGTTGACTTGATGGATGGGCATCTCGCTGGCGGATAAATCTGTCAATGAGTTAGGGGTAGGATTAGCTCGGATTGTTGTAGCTATTCGACTAGCAGTCGTCTCACGATACTCTGCTTGGCGAGCCAATTCGAGGATTTTCGCACTGGTGCAATCGCTGTTCTTCAGTCGTTGACATTCCCTCAACATGTCCCGATGTGACAGGCCAACAAGCAATAGGTTTCTCAATAGCAACTGCTTGACATCTGCGTGAGTAATTGTAGAAGAAGCCTTATATGAGGGGATGATCCTCTCAATCAATTTTTCTGCTTTACTTTGAAATTCAGATATGGATAGGTCGCCTTGCTTCATGTAAAAGTAATCAATGCAGTCTTCGATGTAGGTCTCACCAAGCATTCCGGCTTGTTGCAGGATGTCTTCGCCTTGTCCCCCAGAGCACACAACAACAACATAGGTGCAGGCCCACAGCTCAGTCTTGTCAGAATCCTCCGCCATGCTTAGTCGCAGCTCGTTCCGCACTTCTCGTCTCCATTCTTTGTATCGCTGAGGTAATCGAGCGTCAACAGCCCAATCCATGTTGGGGCGAGTCCTCGTGTTCATCTTGCGTGGTCTTCACTGACTGACACCATGTCAAAGTAATTCCCAAGTCAGTTGGTAGATGAGAACTGATTTTTTATTCATTGATCTCTGACTTTATATAGCGAAAAAGTGAGATATTCATGAGTGATATTTACAAGAATGATATATACAAGACGAGTCATTCAATACTATGACAAGAGGTCAGATGGGTTTAAAATGTTGATTTTCATGTTAATTTTGATGGCAAAATAAAGAAAATTACCCCCTCTTTCCTCACATACAAGAATCATGTCAGTCTGTGAACAACAAGTCTTATATTTTATGTATAATTAAGCCCATTGTATTGACAGTTGAATCATTTTGAATCTTCGACAACCTTTTAACGCAAATTTCTCATCTTCGATTATGTGTGGGGTTGACCTGTTAAACAGGCTGTAACTTTTGAACAGCTGCTCCGATTTAGATAATTCTTGCATCAAACTGAATCAATGGATTTGTATCAATTGCTCAGAGGCATTAGAACCTAAATATGTGACAATGCGACTTAGTGCTGGTTTTGGCGCGAGAAATCACATATATTATTTATGTTAATAACTGCATACAGAGGCCGTCACTCCTTTCCATGAATTTTTAGCATGATTAGATAATTACTAGTAGTTTTTCAAAGTTAACCTAGGGTTGGCAGTGTTATATGCCAAATTACATGTAGTATAGGCACATGTAAATGTATAAACTTAATTTGCTAAATTGAGTTTATTATTAATTGATTTCAGAATGGCCTGCACATCAAGATTGAACAAGGAGTTGATGCAGAAAGCTGAGAAGATGAAGGCGACGGCAAAAGACCCAGTTGAGCTGCTCAGAGCACATTGCTTGGCCAGGGGAGCCTCAGGAATCAAGGGACTCGGCAGGTATGTGCATCACCCCTTCTCTCTACCCTCCCCCTCCTCCTCCCCTGGCTTAATTTATCTGCTCTAGTTGCACCCAGCATCTGAATGTTACTTTACCCAACAGGACGTTCAAAATTATGGACGATGACGGCAGTCGTTCCCTTGATCTAAAGGAGTTCAAGAAAGGCCTCCACGATTACGGAGTCCTTCTGGAAGTAGAGCAGCAAAATGAACTCTTCCAGTCTCTCGATAAAGACGGTTCAGGTTCCCTCGATTTTGATGAGTTCCTCAGAGCACTAAGGGTTGGTTTTCACTAGCACTGACAAGCATTGAAACTCGTGTTCATTTTCCCCAGCCCCCAATGAACAATATGCGCAAGGGATTAATCACAAAAGCTTTCAGGAAGCTGGATAAGACAGGTGATGGAGTGGTCACCGTGGATGACCTAAAGGGGGTCTACAGCGTGAAGAAGCACAAGAAGTACTTGAGTGGGGAATGGAACGAAGATCAGTGCTTGAGGGAATTCCTCGACAGCTTCGATTCACCTGATGATAAAGATGGCAAGGTGAGAGAACACGTTTGAACTGAAGTTTAGTTTAGAGGAGAAAACGCTCACTTCTCTTCTCTCAATCTTGCTTGGCTTCCAACAATAGACTGAGAGTGGTGCTAAGCTGAGCAGCTTTCCACAGAGCCTTTAAGTTGCATGTGCATGTAAAAACATTATGTGAATGATGTATGAATCACAATTGTAGCAGAGCCTCATTGCATCTCACATTCAGCTTCATATTTGATTTTCCCACGAGGTTATACTGCCACTTAGTTATTATTTAGTTGTTTCTGCTGTCATGGCGCAAGATTGCTGCCACTGCTTCATGTTTTTGTTTTTCATTCTTTCTTCACTGCTCATATTAGATCACTGAAGATGAGTTTCAAAACTATTACTCCGGTGTGAGCGCTTCAATTGATCAGGATGCATACTTTGACCTCATGATGAGGAACTCCTGGAAGCTTTAGCTCCGTCCCTTCACCTCTCCCTCATTCCGTCATCTACCAGCGTAAGGCTTTTTCGATACATGTTGTCTGCATGTTAATATTAACCACTGTAATTAGCTCAGTAAAGCGTTTGCCATTCATCCAATTTTCAAATTTTTGTGGGGTTATTTAAGTTTTTAACCTCAAAATCCTGAAGCAACTAAGGGCTGTGTGGTCAGAGGATTCAAGTGTCTTACCCACGAACACAAGGTTGGTGGCTGGTTTAGCGCCAAGCTCTTTTGGGGGAAGCATGCTAACCACTCGGCCACCACCACTCCAATTAGTAACTTAGTAATTTTAATTGGGTTTCTGCCTCATGTGAAAAGATTGTCAGTGTGAAAATTTGGATGCTGCAAACATGTTTCACAAATTACCTTGGTATAACAAAATTAAAGATGCGCAAATGGATGTTGATGGTGGACTGTTTTTCTGTGTCCTGTACATATTCAAATGATCAGAATGGTCTCATTTTATTCTGTGTGTCTCTTTGACTGTATCTCTCAGCTGAACTTTCTCTCTGCTCTTTGCTAAACCCTTTCTCCCTTAATCTGTTTAGGTATAATCTAATAGTTTAGATTGGGTCAGTTTGTGTTAATCAATGTTTCTGTCAATTAATATGAATATCTAATGAATATCTAATATCTAATGTGATCATTTACTATTGTGCATTTTCATTTGATTTTGGTAGATTTTCTAATTGTCTTGTTTTCGTTTTCTTTATTTCTTTAATATCCTAACAGGGCGAGGTGAGTGAAGGTTTAGAAAAAGTTAAAAGCAATCCTTGTTTGGGCAGCTTCTCTACCAACTAGTGATAAGAATTATGCCAAATTCAGCGCTTTTATAAGTTAAGTTATTCAGTTTCAGACGCTATAAGGAGTAAGGATATGCCAAGGATTTTGTTAGATTTGTTTGCGCTGCCTGTGGTAGATTATTGGCATAATGGATTGGAGGAAAATGGCTTAGCTTGTGTTTCGGATTGGAGGAAAATGGCTTAGCTTGTGTTTAGAATATGTTTCAGCTTCATTTATTCATCCTATCATATATACAAAAGTTCACATCAGGTAAAAGAATATATTGCTTAAAAGTGAACGTTAAAAAGTTCAACTCATTATATCCATTTCAATTTATTTCTTCTTTTAAATCATTGAGAATTATTCCATGCTTTGATATATATTTCAAGAGAAGTCGTTCATTTTTCAGAATTGATGTATTATCCCATAATTTACCCCCATTGATTCATTGTGTTCTCTTTTTCAGATCACCGAAGATGAATTTGTAAATTATTATTCTGGAGTGAGCGCTTCGATTGATGCTGATGTTTACTTCAATCTGATGATGAAGAATGCTTGGGGTGTCTAACGCATGTCATTCATATATCGTGAGACTGCCATCATTGATCTGGAAACCAATCGCTTACTCCCAAGTCCTATCACTCCTTATTTGGATCTGTTTGTAAAGTTGGTTTTCTGTATCAAGAGGCCAAATCCATTCACCTTTTTTGGTACTGAACAGCCTCAGTTTATGGTATTTTTCAAAACATTGCCAATACCAAGTGAATGTGCAGCAGTGCATGTATACCGTCTGTTAGTAGGGTTTTGTTTTAAGGTAGATGTATTTAAAAATTTTATGTTGGAAGAAAATGCTCATTTTCAGCTTTATATTGTTCTTTTCAATGAGTTTGATTTATTTTAATGTTGGATATATTATCGAAAATTTGAAAATACTCTTTGCATATACATGTCTGCATTCCAGCATACTCTTGCTTCATTCTAATAAATATCAATACTCATGAAATATTTGGCTTATTTTGTGCAAA
Source organism: Capitella teleta (assembly GCA_000328365.1). Lineage (NCBI taxonomy): Eukaryota > Metazoa > Annelida > Polychaeta > Capitellidae > Capitella > Capitella teleta. The sequence continues at coordinate 68,796 of KB309937.1, forward strand.
TATTTGTTCTTCAGAGATAATTATAAATCCCATGTGCTCGAATGGAAAGTTTATTGAAATGGAACTGTACAAGTCAAAACATCAAAGAGTTAACTGCAGTGAAATTTCCTTAAGACAATTGAGAAGCATTGTTCGATGCAAATCTTGCATCCTGACTTCACCCCACTTCAAGTGCAGTCCTTCCCTCCTTCCAGCTTCCTTTTTCATGATCTAAGAAAAAAGGAGAAGAAAAATACAATGAAAATCTGCCGGATTATAATTTTATTCAAGGATATTTCAGTAAATTCTGAAATAACCTCAGTTGCATTCTTCTCAAGCAGAGCTGCTTCCAGACTTCCTTCTCGATATTTCTCCTCATTGGATGAGAAATCTTCAATGATTCTCTTCGTGATTGTTTCACATTCTGCCACACATTTCATCTGCCGCAGTATCTTAAAGATGTGATTCACGTACAAGGTGAATTGTGAAAGGAGCAACAGGAATTCTCACCGTGTGTGAAAGGAGGAGCATCCAGGATGGGAGAATGTTGAGGGTTTTGCAATGCATAAAACAAATTCCAAACAAAAACTGATTCCACGGCTGATTGGAAATCCATGCTGAGATGATAATATTTCTCAACTTGAAGTACATGTAATACACCTCACGACTCACTCACTTTTGCCCTTATTTTGTGTCAAATAGTGCGACATTAATGAGAAACACAGGGAGGAAATGTTCCTCAACATTGCATCGTTCTATACATAGATTGAATTACTGAAAATAATTAGAACCAATTAAACAGAACTGACCATGGCTAGGTTCTGCTGAATAATCAACAACATACACTGGTGATGACTTTTTGTAAATTTCTCTATGAATTTCGGAGAACTCCCATTGGAGAGCAAAAGAGAGGCATAGAGAGAGAGAGGCCCCACCGATGACGGACCCGGCAGAATGTCAGCAAATGAACTCAGTGGAATATCCACCGGCTGAAAACAGCAGAATCAAAAGTTGTAAATTTATGTAACATTGAAGGATTGAACCAGCTGATTGGAGTTTATGAGGATGACAGAGAGGAGGAGCAAGGGGGAGAGGGAGGGGAATGCCTCCTCCTGCAGGGCTTCCACTCTGCGCTGCATGTATCCCACCATCTCTGTATTCATCATTGCACTGCATGCTGCAATTAATTGATCGTTCAATCCTTTGTGAATAATATCCAACTGACTATCAGTCCTTTTCCGCAGGAGGGCATGAATGCTGGTCATAGCAATGAAATTTAAAGCGGCCATTTCAAGGTTTTCATCAAGTTCATTTCGACTCAAAACGTTTTGAACTGAAAGAAATCCAAAAGAATTACATAACTAACAGTTCTCACCCAGCTCACCATGGAATAAGATTTTCACATTGGAATCATCCTGATGTTGTAATACTTGGCTTTGTAGGCGCAGCAGTGAAGCCAACCCTGTATATGAAGATATAGCAGGAGATTATTGTTTTACCATGCATGGTACAACAGACCTGGGTGGAAACATGGGTCAGAGTTCAAGAACATTGAGTTGATGAGAAGTGGAAGTGACTTAATGAGATGTTCGACTCCATCAGGGATCTGCGAGAACCACAAAATGGAACGTGATACGTCTAACACTGAGTGCTTACAGGAGTCTGTGCATTGAGAATACTTGGTGAAAGAATCCGTTCAATGTTCAACATGAGAGAGACCTCTGATCCCACTGTGATCAACTCCTGTAGGAAATGAAATTAAATAAAGCTATATATCCTCTGAAGTTATAACCTCACCAAGCAGGTTTTCACAAACAAGTTGTTCTGAGGCGCCAATTCTTGCACAACACCTGTCCAAACATCCACATCTACTTCCCTCAACACAAACATGACTGCTGGCAATCCACATGTTTCAGCGATTTCCTCTTCGCTAAAAACCCAAGTAAGATATTTCGGATTCTGCAGCAGAACTTCAGTGATTGTGGATGTGTCCTGCTGAATTGCTGCAAGCAAGTTCAGCAAAGATGCTGAGGACAATTTCAAATCATGCATCTGAAATGAAAGGAGACAAAAAATAGACATAAAAATAGACAGTGAATGATTACCATGATGAGATGTAAAGAGTTGATGAGTAAATGTAATGAAGCATGTTGTTGCCAGATTGCATCCAACATAAAGTGAAGTTGCTCTGAGCTGAGAACTCTGCGGCATAAATGAGATTAGAGGCAATATCAATGCCCTTTCACTCACTGATCAGAGTGCAGTTCAGCACATTTGAGAAGCACCAGAAGACCATCTGACACAATATCTTCACTAATGCTGTCAGACGACCCTACAGACAAAAATAATTCACTCAAATGGATAGTTCTTCCTCAGACTCACAGTTTATGAAGTAAATGACCTTTTGGAGATCATCAGCATCAACTGACGAATCAATTTCATGGATGACACAGGTCAGTGCTTTGCTGACCTCTTGTGTCAGTGCTTCTCTGAGGAAGATCAACAGGTAACCAAACGAACGCTGCACCAGTTGATCTCTGGCCTTTACCCATGTTTTGTCTTTACTTGTAGACAGAATGATATAAACCCTCCATCTGCTAATTTCTCAGCAAATTCATGAAATTTATTCTTCGGAACAACTTTTGAGAGATCAATGATGCTATTCAATGCGTTCTTCAAAGCATCAAATGACGTTGAATCTGTGTTCTGTCACCATTATTAAGACTGGATTCAAGAGTAGATAATTAATGCCCTCACTGACCGTCAGATGTGGAAGACATTTTAAGCTCAAGATGCTCTGACAGCCGAGTGAGAAATCTTCCAGAGAATCTGCTTCAAAATTAACCAGAGAATGCACTCTGAATGCACTCGCATCAGAAGTCGGCTGATCTTTGCAGGCAGATGCAAATCTATGAAGATATAACATGAAGTGCATGGAATTCAAGGTCAATCACTGACCTGCATGCCTTTGAAGTGATGGTCAGGAGGTCATTAAGTGCTTTGGTCTCTTTCTTGGCCGCATCAAAAGTTTGTTTATATTGCCTGACAGGAATCCTGCTCACAATGCTGTTCAGCATGGACAGCAACTGACCAAAAGGAACTGGGCAGCCCAAGTGGTCAAGACTGGGGCAGAAGAGAGCAAATGGTCAGCTGGTGGTCATTCAGGAGGTACTCACGTGAGCATTTTGAGGAAGGCGTCAGTGGCTGCTTGGAAGAGAGGGCGCTGGGGGTTCTTGAGGGCAGAGTGGAGGGCACACAGCATCTGATGAGCAACAGCCGATGGCAAGAGGCGGCCATGGCGATGCCTGACTTGCACATTTTAAAATTGTGCTGTTAACGAGAGAGATGAGTTTACTTGAGGAGAATGCAAGACAAGAGCTGAAGGCCCTGGATCACAGTATCAGGTGACATGCTGTCAACTGCATTGGACAAGGCAACTACAATGGATTCTGCACCTAGCAAAGGAACAAATTTATCTCTATCAATTAAAATCCAGCATTTTTTTAAAACCATAAACAGAGTGACTGTGAGCATAAAAATCATCGTTGGAAGCAAGGATTTTCAGCAAACAGAACACAGAACTGAAAATGAACATGATCACAATCCGAATAATATTGATTTAATATATTATGCAAATCACCTGACAAGAAGTTCACTGCCAGTGGGCAAGATTTCAAAAAGGAATTCTGCGACATAAATACAAAATAAAATTCTTACAATGAATCAAGCAAAATAACCTTACCAGCAACATCCACTTTGAGAAGGATAGACTCACAATGAGCTGACCCAAGCAGAGCCATCAAGCACTGGACACATGCGGACTGGACGACAGAAGGAGCGCCCAGTAGAAGGCGTTTGAATGAAGAAATCATTGGAGCCAAGAGGTCAGATGAGGTCACAGTTATACCAGCGCTAAGCAGCACTCTGAGCAGGCCTTGAATTAAAGCCATGTATAAAGGATTGCATATTGAATGAATGAGCAGACCTAGCATGCCCAGAAGAGCATTTTGGTTGTTAAGAGGCAGTTGGCTGAGCACACGAGACAGGTTTCCAATGAGAAATTCTGAGAGGTGAGTGAGGATAGCGCAGGAGGAGGGTTCTCTGAAGACAGGCAGAAGCACAGAGACAGCGCTCAGGCTTACTGACGACTCAGGCTGCTGCAACCCACCGCACACAAATTCTATGAAAGGAGCTGGGAAATGCATCAATTAATTAAGGCGTGTCTCTCAACAAAGTTATGTACATGTACCATAGCAAGAGAGCATCTGAGCTGTAAGACCTGGAATACTGGAAGCTAATCGACCCACAAGCGAAAAATGCCCCACGCATTTATTATAATTTTGAACAACTAAACACTGAGTGAAAAAGAGTTTGCAGATATTGATTTGAAATTAAATCTCAATATTTACCTGTTGAGAGATGACCTCTAAAAGGCAATTGACCAACTCAGGAGACTGGGCACAGTTTACGATCATTAGAACAGCTGAAATCACGTGTGATATTGAGAGGCAACATTAGGGCAACGCCGGGCGCTCAGGCCTAGTCTCGCCAGACCCAATACCAAGCTCCTTCCCAACATTAGATCATGTGTGAATTACCTTCATTGATGAGGGGACATAGGTCACTGGCAGTAAGCAGTCCTTCAATCATGCAAATAATCAATTAATCAATTATTCAATAAATCAATCAAACAATCATTACTCTCACCGAGGAGACAGTTACACATGTGCATACTGAGCCTTGCTTCATCGACGAGAAGTTGGGCAAAACTTTCTTGCTTCGTGCCAAGCAGTTGTAGGAGTTGTCTCAGCGCTGGCTTCTTCCAAACAACCAGCTCACTCTCCTCCTCCAGAATAACCACAATGCAGGCGAGGCAGATGGCGCCCTCTCCTGACTCACCCAGGAACCACCGAACTTCATGATCACACAATTCACACATGGCACGATCATCATTCATGACTCAGCTGATTAGAAGAAGAAAAAAAAAAGCCACGTGAATACATGTAAGCAGATCTGCATGTGAACAAACTTTCTATTGTGCTTAGATTTCATTGTGCTATAATTACCTCTTAGAAAATGCGACAAGAAATTCCCTTGTACATTCAGTAGAATACTAGCAGGCTTTACAAATTTTGTTAGACATGACATGATGAATTCACAGATCTATGGAGACAGAAATTTCAGAGAATTTAAGAGATATTTCAACAGTTTTTGATTCATCTATACACTATAACCAATCAACTATCTATATATAAGACACATTTCATGATTTTATGGTTTTCTGTTAGATAAAGCATTGAAACATCTAGAGAACCAATGAAAACTTAAAATTGAAGGAGGGAAGAGAAATATACAGAGTGGGCCAAATGTTAGACAGAATGCTGTCTGAATATTCATATATACAAACGTAGATATATCTGTATATCGGAGATTGCCGCTGACGAATAGGCTAGCCAAAAGTAGTCTATCTACCCGGTACTCCAAGTTAACAATTTCAATGATTTTTAATGGCACTGTGCAGAGAGAAAGTGTTAAAAAATATGTCGTAGTGTGAAAACCACAAAAAGATAAGAGAAAAGAGAATTAAACACTGGTATAACTAGTCTAACATGCTATGCTGCTATTCTTATAATTTTCTATTCCTATTTCAATGACATTGATGTTGATTTATCTCGATCAAAAGAGTGCACCCAACATTCGTCGCTATTAATAGTATTATCACTTTTGGTAGCAAACAGTGCCCCAGACCATGGATATATTCAGAACAAAGCAGAGTTTGTATTGAAACACCATACAAGCGATGACATTCCGTAATATTCGTTCAGGAGCTCATCTGATGTAGCTCTCTTTGCGATCACACACCAATCGCATTAAGATGTTCCTCCCTCATTCAAAATTGACTTCATTATTGATATCTTTGCATAAATCGGCACTATATACGTTGGTTAAAACATACCGGGTGCTTATTTTGGAGAATAATTGGTCAACATTTGCAAAATTAAACGTTGATTTTAATATAGATTAGATAGACTACTTTTTGGCCCAATCTGTATAAAATTCAGATCATAACGCATTATTCCCCCCAGTGAGAAGTGCGTTATGATAATTTCCAATCGCAACTCAATCGTTAAATTGCGAGTTTTAACCATTAGCCGCTTAATCACAAGTTGTAAATTCAATTAGTTGAAATGGGCTGTTTTCAAGGAATTGCACAGCACAGTTCTCAATCATGAACGAACCACCAAATAGCCAAATACCTAAATTATTCGTAATTGTTCGATAGAAACCGACTGAGTGACTTTTGTTTTTGTTTTTCAACTGCTTGCTATGAATATTTACAACATGATAACTACTTTTTTATTATTATTATTACACAGTAATAAGGTATTAATAAATGAAAAAAATAAATATAATTGAAAATATAAATGGGAAATTATCAGAATGAATGGTCATTATGGTGAGGTTACTCAGTGCTGTTTGGCTGCTTGTCCTGAAATCAGACCTGAATTAAGCTTCTCTTTTCCTCTTTTTTTCCCTCAGTAAACTTAATGTATCAATTGCAGTAATACAAGCAAATAATAATATATACTTTTCTCATATTTTTATATATAATTTGAGCATTCAATTGTACAACAAAAAATACATAAAAAGTGTGAATTTGTTTAATCAGTTGACTCACACATTATTTAGCTTGCACATGATAGCTATGAGGACATAATAACATGGTGATGCAGCTGGTGGGGCAGGTAGACTTACCTTACTCCTTCAGGTACTGTTGTCAATGTGGCATGCATTCTCCTGTCACCTACCTGTCATTTTGAGATGAGCCTCAACATAATATGGATGCATGCAGCCAGCAAATTGAACATTCATACTATCATGGGCTTCAAGTCTTCAGCTCTCATTTTGTAATTATTAAATATTATTGCACTCTGCAGATTATTTCAGCTTGTACTTAATTTCTTACTGATATATCTTTTTTGTCTGACAGTTGTGTTATAGCCCCTTGAGTAACGATATGCATCCCGTCGAACAGTATTAATTTGATGCACCTGAGACTTGGTTTGCATCTGTAATTGATTGTGTTATTCAAAGTTTTTACAAATAACTATTTTATAGTCCTTCAAAAGCTTATATCAGTTCTTATGATCATAACAGCTCTGTAAGCATTAATTGCTTGGTGTTTTTGAGGCCTCTAACTAGGTTGAAACCTTCAATGCAGACATGAAATAATATAGTTAATTTTTACAATCTTTTAAACTTGTACTAATTACTATGATAAACTAGCTGTATACTTTCAGTATTATTGGTCGTCAAAGACCATTTATAGCTGATTCCAATGCTGCAAACCTTTTGCATTTATCTTAAATCATTGTTGAGATACAGTTGTTTGCGAGATGTTATACTCGGGACAGCTTTTTGAATTATTGGTTCAATATTAATGATCCTTCAACCTGCACTCAATATTATGATAGATAAGCTATAGCTTTCATTGTTATTGGCATTTAAAGACCATTTAAAGCTGATTCCAATGCTGCAAACCTTTTATTTTTATCTTTAATAAATGCTGAGATACAGTTCTTTGTGGGATCTTACACTCGGTCGACTCTTTGAATTCTTGGTTAAATTTTTAATATTTTTCAACTGGCACTCATTACTATGTCAGACTACCTATAGCTTTCATAGTTATATGCCTTTAAAGACCATTTAAAGCTGATTACAATGCTGCAAACCTTTTGTTTCTATCTTAATTAAGGGCTGAGATACGGTTGTTTGCGGGATCTCATACTCGGCCGGATCTTTGGGTCCAAGTCAAAATCTCAAATCCCATTACTTTACATGTTAACACGCGTCACCAAAGAATTCGCGAATTTTAGCCACTAAAAATTAGATAACTTTTGAACTAATAAAGATAAAAACAAAATTCTTTCAGTTTTATCTTATTTAGATCACAAGCTATCATTTAATACTATTTTCAATGATATCAAATGAATTTGAAATTTTTGTGCACATAGCTACTGTGTCCGTACCTGTTGGGTATCATGCATGCGAAACGAGGTTTCATTGCCAAACTACGCCCAGTGATTGAATGAAGCATCAATATCAATTCGTCGTAGATTCTGAAAAAATCCCGGAGGTTTGTGAGACACCAGAACGGAAATTCGCAGATATTACATTATTAGACCCGCCGTGTTTTGATTTCAATCCAATGTCAAGGTTGAATCTTCTGAAAGAATTTTTTCTATCCAAGAGATTCTGAGCGAATTAAAAATAATGATTATCATAACGGCAAAACTTGTGTTATTTTCTGTTTTGCGTATTGTAAGATTTTGAGGGCCTTTTTCAATGCCCGATAAATGTTATATTATCGCACATTTGTCTATGAAACATATAAAACAATATTAAGAGAACATAATTATACCGCTGTGTGATCAGTAAAATACGTCGATTAAAGGGGTATGCGTCATGACATTTAAATAAAATTATACAGTTATATTTATAGTTATCGTGTATCACAGGCCGCGGTGGCGCTATGGTAGCGCGCTTGATTAGCGTGCCGGGGGTTCTGGGTTCGAATATTATTATTATTATTATTATTATTATTATTATTATTATACTATTTATTAAATTCCTGTTATTATTATGGGTAAATCACAGATTTTACCTATATATCGATAGCCTCCGTTTGTCTGTCTGTTTGTCCGCACTTTACTTTCTTCACCAGATCTCTAGTGTTTGTATACTTAGAGCTCTGAAACTTTGTCACAATGTGCATTGAATCCAGACGCAGGCCTGAAAGAAGTTTTACAATGTATATCAATTAGATAAAGGTCAAGGTCACACGAACCAATTAAGTGAAAATCTACTCATGCTCATAACTACGTGAATACAGCTCGGTTTTCAGTAAAGTTTTCACCATTCAATGCATATTAATAACGTGCACAAATTTGTCTGAACCTAGTGAGTAGGATCATTAATTACAAATCACTCATTAATTAGCACTTAATTACACTTTTGTGAAACTTTCTTTTGCCAAATGTCAGAGACATCATGTTATCCTGCTTCACCAAATTTTTCGGAGAGGTCACGTCAAGGTCAAGGTCACAGTCGCCTGTTGAATGCTGCTTCTTTGTGGGACTGTAGCTTTGTAAGTTATTGTCATATTACAACGAAAATCAGGATTAACAAAGCCTAGATACCATGCTTCATAGTGGCACAAGTCCCGTTGTCTAATTTGAAATTTTAATGTTCAACTAATCACAGCTCGTTAACTATAAACATTTACGAGTAAAAACTTTTCGCCATTGGATGCGTATTAATGTGATCTACAGCTTTGATGCCTACAAGTTTTTGGCTATCACCAGTAGTTAATGAGTTATATGACAATAATTAGTTCTGTTAACTGCTAAAAAACCTTGAACAGCAAACGCTAATAGCATGTGACTCCATGGCAGAGAGGTAGAGCCACGAACTACCAAGTGGGGCATCAAGGTTCGAATCTCATTCAGGATTTTTTTATGTTTCATTTCAATTATTAAGCCAACCTTTTTTTATTTAAAAATCATCATCTTCACAATCACTATTAAATGACAATTTAAATCACCATTATATTACAAAAACCATCACAGTTCACTGACATCTACACATACATATACAGTCGATGCATTTACACTTACACCATCACTTACCCTTACACTCACTTTCTCTAACACATTTGTACTGGTACTGGTACTGGTACTGGTACTGGTACTGGTACTGGTACTGGTACTGGTACTGGTACTGGTACTTGTACTTGTTCTGGTTCTGGTTCTAGTTCTGATTCTGATTCTGGTACTTGTACTTGTACTTGTACTTGTACTTGTACTTGTACTTGTACTTGTACTTGTACTTGTACTTGTACTTGTACTTGTACTTGTACTTGTACTTGTACTTGTACTTGTACTTGTACTTGTACTTGTACTTGTACTTGTACTTGTACTTGTACTTGTACTTGTACTTGTACTGGTTCTGGTACTGGTACTGGTACTGGTACACATATAGTACTGGAATCAATACTAGTACTGGTACTGGTACTGGTACAGACACGGGTAAAATTGTACTGTACTTGAACTGGTACTGGTACCAGTACTGAAACCCGTACTTGTACTTGTACTGGCACTTGTACTTGTACTTGTACTTGTACTTGTACTTGTACTTGTACTTGTACTTATACTTGTACTTGCACTTGTACTTGTACTTGAACCCGTACTTGTACTTGTACTTGTACTTGAACCCGTACTTGTATTGGTGCCCTTACTCTTACCCTTACCCTTACCGTCACCTCTACCCGTACCCGTACTTGCACCCGTACCCATACCCGTACCCTTACTCTTACCTGTACCCGTACCCGAACCGGTGCTAATACTTGTACCCGTACCCAAACCCATACTCGTACTTGTATCCGTATTTGTACCCGTACCCATACTTGTACAAACGTGCTCATGGACTCCAATCACACATTCGGTTCATAAATGACACCATCAACGTGACTACCATGTAATTTTTTGGTCCTTTTATATTTTGATATGACCATGTGTTTTATCACCTACTTCGGTGGTTTAGTGGCAAAATGGTCTATCAGAGAACATGTGGTTCACGTTTCAAATCCCGTGTCTTATCATTTTATTAAAGTTACATTTTTTTCAAACTTTTTTAATGTAATCGTTGTACAACAATCATCACGAATTTAAACTTATATCAAATCTATGGTTCAAGAGTTATGCTCATTAAAGACATCTCCTCTCGATCCAGCATGCAACTTATCAAATTATATATATTTTGATACTGGCATCTGTATCCACACTTGCCTTTGTGGTGTAGTGTCAAGGCGGTGGACACAAGACTCTGAGGTTCACAGTTCAAATCCCATGTCTGACTACAGTAAAACCTCGATGTATCGAACGTCCATCCCTCGAATGTCTCTCTGTGTCGAAGTGTTTTCGAAGTCCCGACGATCCTCCTATACTTTTCTATTAGCATTAACATCTCATTCTCGAACGTCTCATTCTCGAATTTATCCTTGTGTCGAAGTGATTTTGAAGTGTAGTTTAAATATTACTTTCAATTTTTATTTTTTTTATCCAACCTTGTACAACAATGATCACGATTTAAAACTTATCATACACTGACATGGTCGGAGTTCCTTCGATGTCTTGATTCTTTATCGCCAGGTGAAAAAGCCTGTCCACATTTTGCTTGGGTGACTGTATCTCAAAGGTCACAGTGACCATGGGTCTGATACTTTTCACTTCCAAGCATTGGCATGAAAGCTAGGCCGGAAAAGAGTAGTCAGCGATACCGTTCAGGCACCAAAATAATATGTCCACTTAATGTGTAATTAAATCAACCATTCACTAACGAATTAACCTGATGAATTCTAACAAATGTCGTTACATGGGGAATGAATTTTCAAAAAACAAATGTGCTCATGGATTTCAATCACACAGTCGGTTCAAGTGTTATGCTCATTAAAGACACAATTAACTTGACTATCATGTAATTTTCAGTTCTTATATACTTTAATATGACCACAAGTTTTAACATCTGCTTTGGTGGTGTAGTGGCAAGATGGTCTACCAGGAACTCTGAGGTTCATAGTTCAAATCCTATATCTGATCATTTTCTAAATTCACATATCTTTTAAATATTGTGGTAATGTAATCATTGTGCAACAATGATCACGAATTTAAACTCAGGATTCATTAACTTTTTATCTCACATGTTTTTTATATTTGTCATGTAGTACTACTATCAATCACGTCCAATCAGTACATTTAAGAATCTCCTATCGATTTACCCATGGTCGAAGTTCCTTCGATGTCTTGTTATACTATTTATTAAATTCCTCTTCAGAACTAAATTTTTTATTATTATATATAGCAATGAATTCCTGGTCCTAACCATTTTTGCTAGACGAGCGCGCTACCACTGCGCCATCGCGGCCCGTATATATACATGCATATTGCATAGGCAGATCGGGAGCCGTTAGCTAACAGGTCCCGACGACACACCTGTGCTGTGTGGCGGTCGGATACCGTTAGCGAAACGGGTGCAGATATACGTCTGTTCCGTTTCTCTAACGGTGCAGATATGAGAATCGGGTGATTTATCACGTCAGATTGGATTTCTGGAAGTGAAAACTATAAAATCTGTTTTCCTCTTCTATCAAAGAACATTTGGATACTAAATTTGTCCCTGGAACATGTTCTGGCGCTGCTCAGTGGCGACAAGGCTACAAGTCATCATACTCATCCTACTCATCACCAGTCTCATTGTAATGCAAAGAGGGAACGAAAAACTTACACAGGGCAAGAACTGATTGCTCTCAGAGATCAGAATGTGACATCATGAGTGGGTCTTCATCTAAACCGAAATTATACTGCGGCGTAGATGCTAACGCAGTGCATGAGGATGAAATGCCCACTTCGAAAGAAAATAGGGAAGAGAGGAGGAGTACGCCGAAGACTACGTCGGAATCGATCAAAATTACCCCTCCCCATCATCTCGTGTGGTAATGTACGATCTATAAACAACCAAATTGATGAAGTGGCTACACAAGTGAGGTACAACAGTATGTAATACTATGTATAGAGATTCTAGTGCTATAATACTCACTGAAACATGGCTAAAAGATGATGTACCGGATGCCTGCATGTCATTGAATAACTTCGAACTTGTACGAGGAGACCGCACTGATGCATCAGGAAAACGAAGCGGGGTGGAGTATGGATCTATGTGAACAGCATTTGGTGCACGAATTATGTCATCAAGCATTCATCGTGTACTGCTGATGTGGAGATATTGTGTGTGCAGTGTCGTCCTAAATATCTTCCCAGAGAAATATCATGTGTTGCCCTTATATCGCTGTGTACATATCACCAGAAGTAGACAAAAAACAAGCGGCGGATGCTGTCAGCGCTGTAGTTGCTGAGATTGAAGAGGCAAAACCAGATGCAGCAGTTATCATCACGGGAGACTTCAACAATGCCACGCTAAGTACATCGCTTCCTCTTTATACTCAGTACATCAACATCCCGACGCGAGGAGAGAGTTTTCTGGACAAAATGTAGTGCAACATCAGAAATGCTTACACTGCTAAAGGCATGCCTCCAATTGGACGCTCTGATCACATCATGGTTCACCTGCTGCCCACCTATGTGAGAAAACTGAAGGCTCAAAAACACATAACCAAAACCATTCAAGTTTGGAGTAAGGAATCGGTAGAAGAACTGAATGTGTGCTTTGCATGCAATGACTGGGGCATCTTCAAAGACAGCTGCTCAGATCTAAATGAACTAACTGACATCATAACTGAGTATATCAAATTCGATGAAGACAACACCCTCCCCAAGAAAACAGTGAAGATATACACAAACAACCAACCATGGATCACAAGCGAACTGATTGAGAAAATACGTCACAAACAATAGCTATGGCGTTCTGGTGATCACCAAGAAGCAAGGAAAGCACAGAAAGAGCTCGACAAAGCCATCGCAAATCGCAAGGAGGAATACAAGCAGAAAATTGAACAACATTTCAAGAACAACAATTCGCGATCAACATGGGAGGGATTCAAAATGATCACAGGCTACAAGAAAAAAACTTCAACTCACAATGAATGGAGCAATGATGCGGAATGGGCAGAACAACTGAACACATTCTACTGCAGATTTGAAAAAGAAGACCTGGATCCAACTCTTAACACCACAACCAATGAATGCCTACAAGTGAACGACGCTGATGTGCAACGAGTATTTTTGCCCTGAATCCTTACAAAGATAAGGGGTCAGACAACATCAGTCCGAGAATTCTCAAACTATGTGATGGTGAGCTATCTTCCATCTTCACTCACATCTTCAACAAATCGTTGAAAGAATGTAAGATCCCCAACCTTTGGAAAACTTCTACTATTGTGCCAGTTCCAAAGAAAGTCACTGCTAAGGAAACGAATGACTTTCGACCAGTGGCTTTGACACCATCAGTTATGAAATGCACGGAACGATTAGTTCTGAAATATCTACTTCTCCAGTGTCAAGGTCAACTGGATGAATACCAATTTGCATACACACAAAAGGGGAGTGTTGAAGATGCCAGCGCTGTCCTTACACATTCTATCTACGAACACCTTGAAAAGCCTGATCACATTGCAAGAGTTAACTTTAGTTCTACATTTAATACAATGCGACCTTCCATACTGATTCAGAAGCTTCAGCATCTAGGTGGTGACAACACCCTGTGCACATGGATCTTAAACTACCTGAGGACCACAATGTACGTGTTCGTGTTAATGCAGTGATGTCCAACATGCGCTTTACCAATATCGGCGCTCCACAAGGATGTGTATTATCTCCTATACTCTTTACCATCTACACCAATGATCACCGAACTTCACATCCAGCTGCTCAGTTCATCAAATATGCTGATGATACTGCAATTGTAAAATTGCTGTCTTCTGAACCTGCTTCCATTACAGCCTACAAAAAATGCAATTGATTATTTTGCTACTCAGTGTGCAAATGATAATCTGAAATTGAACATCTCAAAAATCAAAGAAATGGTCATTGATTTTCGTAAAAATACAGCTCATCAACCAACCACTGTCATTCATGGAGAAGAAGTTGCAAGAGTTGACCTCCACAAATACCTAGGAGTCACCATACAGGAAGATTTAAAATGGACATCGCACATTTCCATACAGGCAAAGAAAGCCTCAAAGCGACTTTACCATCTTCGCAAGTTGAAAAAATTCAAAGTAAGCTCTAAACTGCAGGAACTGTTCTACCACGCCACCATTGAAAGTGTAATGCTCTTTGCATGTACTGTGTAGGGAAATGAACTAAATCGATACGACGAGAAGAAAATCAGAGGAATCCAGAAAATTGCACACAGCATCTCTGGTGAGAACATCACACAATGGAAAGCGACTGCTAAAAACAGAACAATCAAACTTGCAAAGAAGATCATGCAAGATCAGCACCATCCACTAAATCGCCACTACAAGCTGCTACCATCTGGAAGAAGATTGTCGATTCCAAGAATTCGGACAGCTCGCTTCAAGAGAACTTTCATCCCTTCATCAATCATTTCAATTAATTCTTGTGGCCAAGCACATCCCTTCGGGCATTAAGTGTTTATCTCATCTTATCTCATCTCATCTCATCTCATCGCTTTCAGCAACATCTCGCTTTCAGCAACATCTTAACTCGAAAGTTCTACCTAGATGTACATGTACATCCAGGTAATTATATATAGTCAGTTTGGGCTCTTGTGATTGGTATGTATCGTATTGATCATTGGCTGCAACCGCTGCATGCCTAAATTGCACGTGTCATCTATCAAGCGTGCATGAACAATCATTATATATTACTACATTTTCACATACATTGCATGTATTTAATTTCTAAATGCAATGTGAGTGCTATTTCACAAAATATTAAAAGTGTGCAACAATATTTAAATATACCTAATTTAATACACCTAGATACATTTTCTAATAGAATTATGAAATTGTTACATAATAAATTATAGCATCCAGGACATCTGCTGCTATTTTTATGATGTCAAACAAGGCCAACCATAATGTAATGCCTGCTTAGTAATCTGTGATTATGCTAATTAAGTAATTATTACCTTTCATACAAGGACACTATAATAACCACCAAATTTGACCCTCGTATACATGTACACAGTTTAAGTGCACTGGCGTGCACATGACTGCTAAATCGATCTACAACACCGGTATTATGGTAACACGGTCAATACCTGCCTCTTCCCCCACGTGTTGTCATTGAAGCCAACTTTCAGCGTCATCAACGAGATCTGAACAAACGATTTGTGATGCTCCATTCTACAACAACGGATTGCAATCCTGATATAAAACAACTGCAAAGCATAGCATGTCGCATGTGTGCCTCACACAAAGGTATTGCCGTATGCCAAACACTTGACAAGAACATGCAGTTCTTAATTGTGGGTTGCATAGTAGATGGAGACAATGATTTCTTATAATTTATCAGA
>KB309937.1:84880-107601 GCA_000328365.1 Capitella teleta
AGATGCGCGAGTCGAGTGGGTAGTGCGTGTGAGTACATTGATTGCATCCCAAGATAAGTTTTTTTCTTTTTCTTTTCGGTTGCTGGTTGTTAGAGCAATTTACCTGAAGCCCAACTGTTACCTTACGTCATGACATGACAAAATGGGGTTTTACGGCTCCACCCAAACCGTTCAGATGATACGGGCGCCAGAATAGAAGCCCGGGATCAGGGTTTCTTCTACTCTTATCGATAAATCCCAAGGGTTCTTTATCCTGCATACCTCCATAGACAGTAGTACACAGCGCCCGGCTTTGTAACGCAATTGAGCAGCACTGCAGAGTCACAGAAGAAATACAATTATAACGAATTACAATTATAATTCACAATCATAAAGCCCGTGGCCTGATCAGGTCTCGAACCCCACGGTCGGCATGGGATTGCAGTCTACTGGTACCTAAGGTAGCAATTAGGATCGCTTATGCGTGTGCCGTATATCTCGAATTGGCTTGGTCTTGAGGGCATACTGATGCGGGGGTGTGCAAGTCTGCAAGGGTGTTTGCTGAGGGTAGGGTGTATGACGGTGTGAGAGGGTGTTAATTGAGGGTGTATGACGGTGTGAGAGGGTGTTTATTGAGGGTGTATGACGGTGTGACAGGGTGTTTGTTGAGGGTGTATGACGGTGTGAAAGAGTGTTTGTTGAAGGTGTTTGTGGAGTTACGCTGCAGGGCGCACTGTGATTGTGCTTGATTCGAAGAAATAAAGATGACACTTGATTGGTGGCTATAAGTACATAATATGTACAAATGTTTTACTCCTAGCGATTGCAGTACTTCTGGTAGAAAGCAATAACAAAATAACATTTTGCAGTATTGATAATTTTCTGGGACGGCAATTGCTTTCAGAACTTTGAAGTTACAAAAAAAAGTATAAAAAAATTGAAATGGAAAAGAAAACAAATGAAGATTTTTTTACAAAAGATTTTTAAGTGAAAGATAAGGGGCCAAGCGTGATGATATGGGCAATGGTAATCCTTGTAACAAACGTAATGGTTTTGATTAAGAGACATAGTCCCCTCATTGGCTTTGCAACACTGCCAGAAGCCTAGTCACTCCCCCAAACATCACGAAGTCCATTGATGGTGGATCCATTTTGTTTGAGAGCTGACGCTTGAACAGTTTCGATTATTCTTCAGCTGTGGCTGGAACAAAAGAAAAAAAAAAAGCACATCAAGCAATGTTGTGATACTGTTGCCATGACTCACAAAGCAACCGAGGCTCATGTTTGCTAATAACCTGATCATTAGATGGGGCATCAGTTTACGAAACAGAGTCAGTTATCATGATTCTAGGAAATGATTATGAGCCGTTGTTATGATAGAACACTGAAGGATTCCACCATAACCGCTATATCGACTAAGAAAATGCGAACAATTAATGCAATGCACAATTAGTCAGATGTTAGTGACAGCAAAGCAAGCTCGTACAACTTAAGCAAGCCTATATACAGGCCTCTCACAATTTAAGGCCACGACCTGGTTGAATTGTTGCTAGTTGACCTGTCTTCCGGATTCTCTACCTACCGACCTTGAGGTGTTTCTGTGGATGCCTCTTCTGCTGGTTCCTCTGACTCTGCTGGCGTTTCTTCAGCTGTTGCTTCTTCAGCGGGAGTCTCATCCGCTGCTGCTTCTGTAGCGTCTAACAACAAAATCAAAGTCATATGTTTCACACACCACATGTGACATTAGCCTTTGTATAGCCGCAGGCAGAGGAGCGAGAAAAACAAGGCGAGCAATTATGAGCTATAAATATTACATAGATTATTGATATTTGTTATGTACAAAGTAATAGTGAATGAATGGGTACGAAAAGAGGTTGGACGAATCAACAGTCGGTGCCACGATGTCATGCAAACAGAAGATGTCAGAGAAATTTTACACCACATGCAATCCATACGCACGGCCAGATATTTCATGGTGTGGAAAAATATTACCCTTGGGAAATGTGCAAAGCCACAAAAAAGGCGATATTCATGAAATGGCACTTGTGGTAAGGATAAAAAACCATGGATATTTGCATGCATGTGCTGGATTAAAATACTAACAAAATATAAAAGTGTCGAGAGACACAATTTGCGCGTACAATTCTCATGCAAGGTGGTGAGCAATGCAGGCTTCATTATGCAGCTATCACGGAAGAAATGGATACCTTCAGTGGCTGGTTCTGCTGCAGATTCTTCTGCCGCAGGGTCCTCTTCAGCAGACTCTTCTGCCGCAGGCTTTTCTTCAGCAGTCCCTTCTGATGCAGGCTCTTCGTCGGCAGGCTCTTCTGTTGAAGGCTCCTCTGCTGTAGGTTCCTTAGTCGCAGGCGTGTGAGTGATTGGGGTTTTACGGCTCCACCCAAACCATTCGGATGATACGGGCGCCATAACAGAAAGCCAGGGACAGGGGTTTCCCCCTAGTCTTATCGATAAATCTCAAGGGTTCTTTATCCTGCATACCACCATAGACAGTAGTACACAGCGCCCGGCCTCGTTACGCAGTTGGGCAGCACTGCAGAGTCACTGAAGAATCTGTAATTCACTGTAATTCACAATCATAACGCCCGTAGCCTGATCGGGTCTCGAACCCGGGACCTCGACCCCCACGGTCGGCATAGGATTGCAGTCAGCCGGTTAAACCCACTGAGCTATTCGGTGCCCCTTTTTTTAATTGTCGCAGGCTCTTCCACTGCAGATTCTTTTGCTGCAGGCTCCTCTTCAGCAGACGCTTCTGTTGTTAGTTCTTCTGATGCATGCTCCTCTATTGCAGGTTCTTCTGATACATACTCCTCAGCCGCAGGCTATTCAGCAGATATCACCTCTTCAACGGGCTCCTCTGTAGCAAGCTCCTGGGCTGGGGGCTTGTTTTCTGTCGCAGGCTCCTCTGTTGCTTGCTCCTCTTTTACTAGTTCTTTTGTTACCATCTCTTCTCCTGCAGGCTCCTCTGTTACAAGTCCTTCTGAAAGTTGTGTTACTTCATATGTTATACTTTCTGTGGAGTCTGCTGCCATGTCACCGGAGATTGGTTCTGCTGTGTTCCGTACTATTCCTATAGTACGGAAATAGATTTAATCTCCCATATGCCTATTGACCAGTATTCAATTTGCTCCTTAACGGCCTGGTCAACCTCAAAATATAATGGAATATGCGTATAATTTCAAATAACGAGTACTTTCAGGAAATTGGACAAATGAGGACACTGTAAGTGAAGTGTGGGGAGAAATATAAACCTAGGAAAGACAAGACATGCCGTCATTGCACAAATGAAACTGATGAGGAAGGTGACGGGAGCATGCGTTTGATAATGCTTTTGAAGACATGCGTTGGGAAAGTAAGATGCAAAGACTGGGAAAGTGATATGAAGCCAGAAATAGACATGTCCAGCACAATGGAGTGTAAATGTATGGAAGGATTCCTCAAAGACACCATCAAGTCATGCACTAACTTCATCATTTGAGACTTAAGTCTCCAGCTCTGCTGAGGGCTCTTCTGTGGCTTCCTCGGTCTCGGTTCTTCTGAGGGCTCTTCTAGGGCTTCCTAAGTCTTTGGATCTTCTGAGAGCTCTTCTGTTGCTTCCTTAGTCTCCGGCTCTTCTGAGGGTTCTTCTGTGGCTTCCTCAGTCTTGGGCTCTTCTGAGAGCTCTTCTGTGGCTTCCTCAGTCTCGGCTCTTCTGAGGGCTCTTCTATGGTTTCCTCAGTCTCCGTCTCTTCTGGTGGCTCTTCTGTAGCTTCCTCAGTCTCAGGCTCTTCTGAGGGCTCTTCCGTGGCTTCCCAATCATGTGGCTCTTCTGAGGGCTCTTCCATGGTTTCCTCAGTCTCCGTCTCTTCTGGTGGCTCTTCTGTAGCTTCTTCAGTCTCAGGCTCTTCTGAGGGCTCTTCCGTGGCTTCCCAATCATGTGGCTCTTCTGAGGGCTCTTCCATGGTTTCCTCAGTCTCCGTCTCTTCTGGTGGCTCTTCTGTAGCTTCCTCAGTCTCAGGCTCTTCTGAGGGCTCTTCCGTGGCTTCCCAATCATGTGGCTCTTCTGAGGGCCCTTCCGTGGTTTCCTCAGTCTCTGTCTCTTCTGGGGGGTCTTTTGTGGCTTCCTAAGTCTTGGGCTCTTCTGGTGGCTCTTCTGTAGCTTCCTCAGTCTCAGGCTCTTCTGAGGGCTCTTCCGTGGCTTCCCAATCATGTGGCTCTTCTGAGGGCTCTTCCGTGGTTTCTTCAGTCTCGGGCTCTTAGTTGAGGGCTCTTATGTGCCTTCTTCAACCTCGGGCTCTTCTGATGGCTCTTTTGTGACTTCCCTTGTATCTGACTCTCTTATAGCTGACTCTTCAGGTGGGTCCCTAGAGATTGAATCATTTTCCATGTTAACTTGGTTTTGCTCTTCGTTTGTTTCAGTTGCTTCTGTGTTTTCAGTTTGCATTTTACCTTCTTTTGCTTTGTTGTTGTCGTCATCGTCTTGCGTAGATCCAACATCAAGATTGAAGCATCTTACAGTGGACCATGCAGCCTTGGGTGGAAGGGTTGGGAGGATTGGAAGACGCTTATGGAGCATTGTTTGTGTGCTGTACGTGTCTATATATCTATTCTGAAACCTTCTGTATGCATTCATGTCACAATACGTTCACCCTAAATTAAGGCTTTCGAACAGAGAGCTTTATGGGTGATTATATGGTACCCAAAGGGAAGCTTTCATGATGGGCCAAAGAAGATCATAAGACTTTGGTCGATCAAAGTCGGATTGCTTGCATGTTAGTTTACAAGCATGTCTAAACATGCCGGCGTGCAGTAGTATAAGCAGTGCTGCTAATTTAAGATCACACGAAAGGTGCACAGCTAAAGAGAGCTAGGTGCAGCGACAGCAGCAGCCGCAGAAATTGCAGCAGAAGCAACAGCGTGAAAAAGGGTGATTCAGGTACAGAGAAAACAAGTTAGAACAAGATATCAGTCCTCTCGTTAGGCTTCAGAATATACACGACACCATGTTTAACGGAATAATGTGTCATGCAAGCATTGTTGCCAACCGCCCTGCACTCACCACTATTCTCCGCTGGTTCTTTAGGAGGGTCTTCAGCTGATCTTTCTTCTGAAAATTAAATAAAAATGATGTACTCGTGTGTCAAATCCATGGATTCTAGTGTGCAAGTCTACCACAAGAGATATTTATTTATAATACCAATCTCTTATCACTTAAAACTACAATCCATCATTGGTTTGTGCTTGAGGTGCATCATATTAATTTCATTTTAGTTATAGGTAATATGTTGTGTCATTCTCTCGACAAATTCCTAATCGACGGAGATCATTCAGTGCTTGTTCAGTTGTTTTGTTTCAGAATTCTCAAGTGGTGTGCCAACACTGGTTGAAGATTGTTATTCGTTCAAGATAACGTTGTCTTGACAGTTTCAATTGGAGAAGCATTAACATGTAGTTATAACAAACAGATTAAGAGTTAGCGAGAGCTCTCAAATGCTGAATCAAGAGCTTTTATTGCAAAGAATAAAGGACATAAAGCAATCAAGTGTCAATTATGAACACACACTCGATTCACGATTATCGCTGGATTTCATGGAATCGAATATTATATGTGACACATACAATTTATATTCAGTCTGATCCGAAAGACGGATTATATAATTCAACAGGAGACTTGCTTCGGGATCGATTGATCAAGATTTTATTGCTTTAAAAAAGTAGAAGATTATCAAAATCATTCGACGTCGATTGCTGACCAGAGACTAAGTAGCAAATTCTCGATCTTTGGACATACTCTTGGGGGTCATTCGATGCATCTCTCATTGAAAACGAGCCTCTTCCTCCAATCCTCTCCCTACCTGGTTACCGTACAGGTACAACAAGAAGGCGAATGTGTTGAACAAACAACGTCGTCTCCAAGCGCTCAATATTTGGAAAGGGAGATTGAGACTCGATAAATCAAGGGAGATCTCATCAAGAAACCTAGCTAGCATGCGTGTTGCACACATAATAAACGATCATTATAACTTGGGTAAAGGTGAAATGTTGTTCGATTGGAGGCATCGAGAGCAGGTTGTCACACAGAATTAATCACAGTAATGGGCGCCAATGGCGATAACGATGGTGTGTACGAGAATAATATATAGTTACGTGTTAAACATGTATTGTGCACATTCTTAGAGTCTCCTTGCAAACGGTTTCAATGAACCCTCGTCCTTTGTACATGAAATATGCCTTTATATGAGGGGTTACCACTGTTGTAGGTCCGAGCAAGTATATAATAATATATAGTTAGTATATATTATATATTATTATATAGCAAGTATATATATAATCTCTGAAAAGCTCAAGTGACCAAAGGCCATTTTAGAAGGTGAAACGGTTGTTTGGAATATACTCAGTGCTTGGAAGGGAAATGCTTGGTGGGAACTGACCTTCTTTGACTGATGCGTTGTCAGCTTCTGCCTGTTGCTGCTCGGGTGAAGCGGGTTTTTCCGCTGGTTTGTTCTCTTGGCTGGCGGTTTCCGCGCTTTTACTGTTATTGCAACCCATGTCTGATTTAGTCCTTTACCGAATAAAATCGAAAATTCTACTTCTTCTTCTCCTAAGTCTGTGTTTGGTGACGAATCAGCAAGGGCCTCGAGCAATGCTGGTGGCGCAACGATGGCGGCAAGTGTTGTGCTGTGTCTCCCTAGCGAGTGGGCCGTCGTACCACGTGGTCCATACGTCACGTGCGTTCATTGCTATGGGCGACCACATATGGCGCAGCCGACAGGCCGCCCCCACGAATTACCACTGTCAACTTGGCAGTCAACCATTTGAACAATCTTAATTGTACCTGTAGTCTATGCCAATAGGGTTGAAAGTGCACGAAATCTCTTATGAACATACACTTAATTGGACATTTACTACACATTCCATGACAAACAAAGTGTTATTAATTGCAAGCTACATACTTGTATTCTGATTTTCTGAGCGAAATTGGGTTTGAAGATGCACGCATCGTCGTTTCAGTATAGTTAAGGTAAATGCCTATCAAACCGATCAAGTCCAGTGCGGTTGTAAAATGAAGGCCGCCTGTTCATACGAAAAGGGTCGGGGATATAGGGATAAAGTATTAAAGAACTAATATGGAACAGAAATTAGTGAATAAGAGACTATATACACTTTATATAAATTAAGCTGCTTGCGTACAATGTGATCATTAAATTATGTTAAATTATTGCATTTTGTGGAATAGTGAAAGGAGTGCGGTGTGACCTAAATAGTTGACTGTATAGGGTTAGTATTACATTATATTAAGTATTGTACTAAATTCTGCAACTTCTGATGTTATAATTGAATATTCCAGTGCAGTGGAATATCGAGTTCACCTTTGGCAGAAAACCAAACGATTGCATCATTCAGATTAGGTATGGTATTTTGACGATGCATCGCGCTTTACCCTGGATTAGTTGGGGCTCAAGCAAAATAGAATTAGCTGTTTTATGGAGTCAGCGGCGTTGTCTGTGAATGGGTCGCGAGCACGTGATCAGAGTAATTGACCGATGAACTACGATTGCGAAATGAATTTTTCTTTATCCGAAAGTCTATAGGGCCTACTTGCGCACATTGTAACGAAGATGTTACTTTTATGTAATTTTACTTGGGATTTAGAGATTGAGAGGTTAAAACGCAAGAGATGTTTTCGCTGTGGCTACTTCCAGATCTGCCGCGATGCACGGGAGGAGGCTTGGTTTCATACCGAAAATTCAAATTGAGGCGATTAATCGCCGCGGCGCTAATGGCTGATCGTCCATTAGCCCTTGACAGCTGACGCCGGACACGATACAGGCGACCAGCCACTCACACCTTCCCACTTAAGAGGAAACAGGGTTGAAGACCCTGTTTCTGATATGTTCCTGCCTCCTCCCGTCGTCGGGCAAATGCGGAAGAAGAAGAAACGCGCCTGATTTTTATTCCCACATAAAACTGAAATAACCGAAATGAAATTAATTTTGAATTCGAAAGTCTTGGTCTTGGGGACATCTACTTCTTTTTTTTTTTTTTTCTTTTTTACGGTGCCTCGGCGAGGGTAGCACGCCACACTTCTTCTTCGGCGAGGGTAGCACGCCACATATCATCTTCATCCCACGAGAGATCAGCATTGTCGGCTAAGTAGATCTGCCAGACAGTTGTCTACACCACGCACGTGCTCAACCGTGATATCGAATTCGGCGAGTGTGAGGGCCCAGCGCAAAACCCGTTGATTTGCCGTGGTGCATCGCCTCAGCCAAACAAGCGGTCGGTGGTCGCTGTGAATGGTGATCGGACCGAATCCCACGTAAACGCGAAACATGTCCAGGGCAGCAATGATGGCCAAGAGTTCCTTCTCCACGGTGCTGTAATGCTGCTCCCTGGGCAACAATTTTCGCGAGAAGAAGGAGACGGGCTTCGGCATCTCGTCTTCATTTTGTGTCAAAACAGCAGCGATGCCTATTTCTGAGGCATCGGTATACACTTCAAATGGTTCGCCGAAGTCGGGTGCCTTCAGCACGGGCTCGGTTGCGAGCGATTTCTTGAGTACCCGGAACGCTTGTTCGCAGGTATCACTCCATTCGAGGTGTATGTCTGCTCGGCGGCATCCCTTAAGTAGGTCTGTCAGTGGGGACGCGATCATCGAGAAATAGGGGATGAAGCGGCGATAGAAACCGATGGCTCCTAGAAAAGACCTCAGCTGCTTCTTCGTGGTTGGAGGAGAGGTTCTTGAGATCGCTTCGACCTTGGCCGTCACTGGGGCAATGTGTCCGCTTCCGACTCGGTATCCAAGATATTGTACGCTGCCTCCGCCCACAACGCATTTCTTGGCGTTGAGCGTGAGACCGGCTGCCCGTAGACGCTGGAATACAACACGGAGATGTTGGATGTGCGCCAGCCAAGAGCTGGAGCGGACGGCAATGTCGTCGAGGTATGCGACAGCAAATGATTCCAGGCCCTGTAGTACTTGGTTCATGGCGCGTTGAAAGGTCATGGGGGCTAGTTTAAGACCAAAGGGCATCGTTGAAAATTCATAAAGACCAAAAGGGGTGATGAACGCTGAAACTCTCTTGGCTCTTTCTGTCAGAGGAATCTGCCAATAGCCCTTGGACAAATCTAGGGTCGTGATGAAGGGCGCGTTGCCTACTTGGTCGATGAGGTCATCCAATCGGGGTAAAGGGTATGCCTCCCCCTTCGTTATGTCGTTCACTCTCCGGTAGTCGACACAGGGTCTCCACGTACCATTTGGCTTCTTAACGAGAATCAAAGGAGATGCCCACTCACTGCGGCTAGGATGAACCACACCCATGTCGAGCATGTCATCAACTTCTTGCCTCATGATTTTCAACTTTTCGGGCGAACAGCGGTAGTAATGCTGCTTGATTGGCGAATTTCCGCTGACATCGACATCATGGCAGACTCCTTTGAAGAGGCCAAGATGTTGACTGAAAAGTTGGCCAAAATCGTGACAGAGAGAACGAACGACTTGCTGCTCGGGTCGACCTAAGTGGGACAGGTTTGGCAGTTCACCGGTTGGCAAGCACTCCGGGAGGTGGTAATTTCCGGGATCGAGCTTGATCTCCAGTTCGGTCGGATCCGGAGGGGCGTCCATGATCTGGCCAAGGGTGAGGTCGCCATCTAATGCGAGTAGAGTCGTACTACCAGGTTCTTCGGCGTTCCTGGCCGTCCAGGGTCTCAGAGCGTTGACGTGGAAGAGTCGCTTCTTCAGCCTCTTGTCCGGAAGATATACTTGATAGGTCTGCTGTCCTGTCTTAGTCACAATAGTGTATGGTCCTTGCCACCCGGCCTGCAACTTCTTTCCTCGCGACGGAAGGTTGACGAGCACAAGATCTCCAGAGTAGAACTGTCGTTCTCGAGCCCTATGGCGAGTGTCGTACAGAGCCGCGTTGTCTTCCTTGCTCTGATAGTCAGTCGAGTAGGCCTCTCGTTGGGCAGAGTGAAGCTGCGTTTGTAGCTGATCCAGGTATTGTATCACTGGAATCTCACGTTGTTCATTTGGATCTTGCCCTCTCCATGAGGCTTGAAGCAGACCTAGGGCGTCACTGGGTTCCCGGCCATAGAGAAGGAAGAACGGACTGAACCCGGTACTCTCATGAGGCGTTGTACGATAGGCAAAGAGCGCCCACTGGATGATCTCGTCCCACTGTCGCTCCTCCACGCCTTCAATTCCTGCTTTCAGCATTCGCTTGAGGGTAGCATTGGCTCTCTCAATTGTCCCGTTGCTTTGTGGTCGGTAAGCGGGGGTCAATACCGGCTGTACTCCATAATGCTTTAAAAAACCTTTCAACAGGTGATTGTTGAATTCTGTACCTCGATCTGTGAGAAACTGACCCGGCAATCCGTGCCTGGCAAACACCTCCTCTAGGGACCGGCAAATGGCCTTTGCATCCGCGCGAGGTAGCGCAAAGGCTTCGAGATAACGGGTCGCGTGGTCGATGATCGTTAATAGGTACTTATTTCCTCGCTCAGTACTTGGCAGCGGGCCAACGATGTCCGCGGAGATGAGGTCAAAAGGTCGACCAACCACCGGCAGCGATGTTAGCGGAGCAATTTCGGGTGCAGCGCCTTTTCCCACGCGCTGACAGGGCCCACAGCTGCGGCAATATCGCTTGATCTCGCCTGCGATGCCTGGCCAGGTGAAGTATCGGCGGATCCTCGCCAGGGTCTTCTTTCCTCCGAGGTGTCCCCCACTTGGGTCGTCATGGGCCCAACGCATGAGCTGCGTGCGCCGACGACGTGGCACCACGACCTGGACTGGGCTATACTGGGTACTCTTCTCATTGGTTTTCCCCACGTGGTACATTAGCAAGCCCGTTGCTTCGTCGATGCTGTATCCCGCTTCGGCGCCAACGTTCGACCCACTTGCCTTCTCCCAAACGACGGCCAATCCTACATCAGCCTCTTGTTCCTCTTGCAGCTGTTCTGGGGTAACCAGACCTGCATGCAACATTACATCACCGGCATCTTTGCCTTCACATGGCGGGTTTGGCGGGTTTTTCTGATAAAACGCCTCGTCTTCGACGAGGTAATCTTCTTCTTCTCTGCCCTCTCTACTGGGGTCTTTTCTGCCCTCTCTACTGGAGTCTTCTCTGCCCTCTCTACTGGGGTCTTCTCTGCCCTCTCCGCTGGGGTCTTCTCTGCCCTCTCTACTGGGGTCTTCTCTGCCCTCTCTACTGGGGTCTTCTCTGCCCTCTCTACTGGGGTCTTCTCTGCCCTCTCTACTGGGGTCTTCTCTGCACTCTTCGTCGAAAATGCCACTCAACGTTCCGTCATTGAGCGGATCTGGAGGGTCGTAGACCCGACGTCGGGTCGCAATGCCACACGACATATCTTCTTCATACGTCTCATCATCCACGTCATTCCCAAGGACTAACGCCACTCCGGGCAAAGGGGGGCGATTCGTGAGGGCCACGGTGAGGTCCCCTTCGTACAAGTCGCAGACGATGGGCACTTTGCACAGCTGATAGGTTCCGCGGCTCTGGTGAATGCCAGTCACCGTGACAGTGGTGCCGGTCATCTGAGGTGACCACCTGGTGGGCAGCGCATCTCGACTCAAGAAACTCAGAGTTGATCCGGTGTCTCTCAGATAAAGATCAGCAGATGGTTTCTGCGCAATGTATACATCGCCGGTGTACTTCTTATATCTCTGGTCTACCATACTCTGGTCTTCAACGCTTGCACAGTATGCTCCATGGTCGTGTTCTCTTTTGGGAGCAACCTTCTCGGTGTTCGCGCTCATTTGCTGATAGGAAGGTCTTCGAGCGCCTCTATAAAGCGGGCTCTTGGGGTCAGAGTAGCACTCACTTTGCACGTGGCCTCTTCGTTGGCAGAATGTACAGATGATGTTTGAATATCCGCTCCATCGCTGTCCTCCTGTTAAACTGCTGTAGTTCTCGTTCTGTGTATCGCGCTGACTCGTGGTTCTTGCATAGATTTTTCGTTGCACTAGGTACTCATCAGCGAGATCGGCACTCTCAGCGGCCGTAACGATGTTTTTGTCTGCGAGATGCATGGCCACCTCCTCGGGGAACTGTTGGTCAAGGCGGTAGCGCAGCAGGAGTTCACGCGAGTTGGGTTCTTGTCCATTGGGAACCACGCAATGCAGCCACATGTCAAGGTGCTCTTCTATTTCTCCCAGGTATTCTGTGTACGAGCAAGCAACGCGTTTTTTCCATCCAAAGAAGTTCTGACGATAGACGAATGGTGAGATGGCGTAACTATCGAGGAGCGATCGCTTGAGTTGCGGGTAAACGTTAGCCCGATCAGCTGGCCTGGCCTTCTCCGGAAGTTTCGGGAGGATATATGCCACCCACACCTCTTGATCGACTTTCGACGCATCTAATAATCGTTCACACGTCGACAGATACTTGTCCATTTTCGTCTTCTCTTCCCACGGCGGAAGAGATACTGCGTGGACGTGTGGCGATCGGGGCTTGCTGCTGCTTGTAAGTCGCAGTTTTTCCAATTCAAATTGGCGCTGACGCTCAACTTCCTCTTCTTCTCTCTCTTGCTCCTTCCTCCGTTCTTCCCTCTCTTGCTCCTTCCTCCGTTCTTCCCTCTCTTGCTCCTCCCTGTACATTTGTCTCTTCTCTCCCATGTCGGCTTCGGCGAAAAATGGCAGACGCATCAACTTCTCCCACAGAGGATCCATTTGTCGCGTTTCCGTGAGTGTTTCTTGCGCAACGTCTGACATGCTTTGGGCTTCGTCTGGTGTTTTGGAAGTCGAATTCTGCGACATGCTTCTGGTAATTGGCATTGGGTTCCCACTTATCTGATGAATGGTGTAGTAGATATCCTCAAACACGAAATATCCGAATTGAATGATCCCGGATGAAGAGCCCCCATGTAACGAAGATGTTACTTTTATGTAATTTTACTTGGGATTTAGAGATTGAGAGGTTAAAACGCAAGAGATGTTTTCGCTGTGGCTACTTCCAGATCTGCCGCGATGCACGGGAGGAGGCTTGGTTTCATACCGAAAATTCAAATTGAGGCGATTAATCGCCGCGGCGCTAATGGCTGATCGTCCATTAGCCCTTGACAGCTGACGCCGGACACGATACAGGCGACCAGCCACTCACAACATGTACGCCTAATCATTGTGGCGTGATGCTATTCTTCTTGCGTTTGTTAAAAAGTGCGTTATGACTACAAAGATAAAATCCTTGCGTCTTCTGACCACATGCGAAAACAGGATTGAAAACAGGCATAATCGTAATTATTTTCACTAATTATGGCTGTTAATGTTAAATTTAGGATTTGAATAGTTTTTGCACATAATTCCGACTCTGATTAAAGGGCTTCTAATATTATGAAAATGCAATTCTTATTGTGTGGTCAATATTATAGCTAATTCCCATTCCTCTACCAATGGTGGAATATCTGCCTAGATCTTTCTGGTATATTACATGATTCAATCAATCAAAAATTAGCATCAATACAATCCTTCCAGTGCCCTGAGTTGATATATATCCCATTCAATCATATTCAACCAGTTTTCATAGAGAAGGTCGGACATGGTCAATCTTCCCTTCAATGGGCTCTCATTGCCTCTGTCAGGTGACACCCCAATGGAATTTCCAAGTATTCAGCCGAGATATTTTAACTTGAGCACAAAAAAAAAAAAAAAAAAAAAAAAAAAAAAAAAAAAAAAAAAAAACAAGAATCAATCAGAGATGTGACCAGGGAAATTTTTTAATTAAGCGATTGATTAACATTGATCAAAAAACATGAACGTAATTGCAGCAATATTAGTTCATGATGATAAACTATAGTATATATGCTTCAATTTATGATTTATAGCAGAATTGCGCAACCAATGAGCTAAATATGCATTTCTATTTGTCATGACTTTACATTATCCTTTAATGTATGATGAAAACTAATGCAATCCAACAATTATAAGGATTTTTAATACTACAGCATATAGGCTGTGCAGAACTATCGAATGTGCCAGCCAGATTGTCTGACTCAATCTGCATGTTGACAGAAGTTGACATATTTATGGCTCTATCAGAGATCAGCTGGGCTCAGCCCAGTATACTTGGTATGTGCATTGGATTGATTATATTGCAGTAACCAATTATCATTACAGTATACCACCAGGCAGTTAAAGAATGTCATAAGTGGCCAAATTTGATAGCAATAATAGTTTAATGATCAAACAAATTCAAAATAATAATAAATTTTGCAATTAAATGCCTTAATGACCACAATGATCTTGAACTTCAAGCAACTTCATTTAAAATCAATGCCACAACTTACATAACCATAGAGATATCGGCATTTAAAAAAGTCATAATTGCTATTATGCAAGATTACGCAAGAACGATGCATCTAGGAGCAGAAATACTTCCGAGCTTTATTTTACATATTGATGCACTAAATCATTTGATGCCAGTTACAAGTTGCCAGCATTGCTAATCAATGAGTTATTGGCGATCGAGTTTTCAACTTTCAACACACAAATATTCTGAATTATCACATTTCCTTCTAAGACTCGACAACACACGTTGTATGTATCTCAGAAAAGTTACAAAATTAACAAAATTCGAAATAATCATCAATTTATGCAATTAAATGCTTTAATTACCACAATGACCTTGACCTTGATGCAACCTCATTTAAACCTATAATTTCAAAAGAAGGTTATACTAGCAATACACTCTGCAAATTTCAATGTCACAACCCGTTTAACAACCAAGATATTTGCATTTGAAAAAGTCATAATTGCTATTATGCAAGATTACGCAAGAACGGTGCATCTGAGAGCAGTAATAGCGCCATTCATTATTGTACATATACATGCGCTGGATGGATTGATGTATGTTGCAAGACTCTAGCTCAATTAATGAGTGAGCTAGAAGCGATCCAATTTGAGACTTTGAAAAATCGCTGTGACCTTGACCTTGACCTTCAACCATGTACTATCAATGTGTGAAATTTGCGGAATTATACTTCACGGAGTTCTGCGCAACGGCGCATAAAAAATCGTTCACAGACTTACAGAAAAACAAGAATCAGAGATGTGACCAAGGGAAATTTTTAATAATTGAGCTAATGATGAACATTGATCAAGGACACATTAACTTATTTGCAGTAATAATAGTTCATGATGCCAAACTATAGTATATGCTTAAATTTATGATTCTCAGCTGAATTGCGCAATCAATGAGTTATATAGATATGCATTTCCACCTGACATGACTTTACAATATCATTTAATGTATAATGAAAACCAATGCAATCCAACAATTACAAGGATTGTCAATACTACAGCATATAGGCTGTGCAGAACCATTTAATTCGCCAAATGGTCTAACTCAGTCTTCATTTTGACAGAAGTTGACATATTTATAGCTCTATCAGAGATCAGCTGGGCTCAGCCCAGTAGACTGGCTATGTGCCGTGGACTTATATTGAAATAAGCTAAGCCAATTATCATTGCAGTATACCACCAGACAGTCAATTAAAGAACGTCATAATTGGTCAAATTTGATGACAATAAAAGTTTAATGATCAAACGAATTAAAAAAAAAAAATCAATTTTGCAATGAAATGCTTTAATGACCACAATGATCTTGAACTTCAAGCAATTTCATTTAAAATCAGGATTTCGTAAGAGGTGTATGCGTGGCATATACTCTGCGAATTTCAAGTGCACAACTTACATAACCATAGAGATATCGGCATTTGAAAAAAAATCATAATTGCTATTTCGCAAGATTACGCAAGAACGGTGCATCTAGGAGCAGAAATACTTGATAAGATGTTTATACTAGTAATATACTCTGCAAATTTCAATGCCACAACCTGCTTAAAAACCGAGATATTTGCATTAAAAAAAGTCTCAATTACTATTATGCAAGATTACGCAAGAACGGTGCATCTGAGAGCAGTAATAGCGCGATGCATTGTTGTACATATTAACGCGCTGGATGGATCGATGTATGTTGCAGGACCCTAGCTTAAGTAATGAATGAGCTAGAAGCGATCCAATTTGAGACTTTGAAAAATCGCTGTGACCTTGACCTTTGACCTTCAACCTACAAATTTGAATCAGACTCGCAAAATGACATGTACTATCAATGTGTGAAATTTGCGGAACTATACTTCACGGAGTTCCGCGAAACGGCGCATAAAAAATCGTTCACAGACTTACAGAAAAAAAAAAAGAAAAAAAAAAAAAAAAAAAAAAAAAAACAAGAATCAATCAGAGATGTGACAAAGGAAAATTTTTAATTAAGCTAATGATGAACATTGATCAAGGACACATGAGCGTAATTGCAGCAATATTAGTTCATGATACCAAACTATAGTATAATTATGCTTCAATTTATGATTTACAGCACAATTGCGCATCCAATGAGTTTTATAGATATGCATTTCCACCTGACATGACTTTACATTATCATTTAATGTATAATGAAAACTAATGCAATCCAACAATTACAAGGATTGTCAATACTACAACATATAGGCTGTGCAGAACCATTCATTTCGCAAAATGGTCTAACTCAGTTTTCATCTTGACAGAAGTTGACATATTTATGGCTCTATCAGAGATCAGCTGGGCTCAGCCCAGTAGACTTGCTATGCGCAGTGAACTTATTATATTGAAATAGGCTATGCCAATAATCATTGCAGTATACCATCAGACAGTCAAAGAACGTCATAATTGGCCAAATTTGATGGCAATAAAAGTTTAATGATCAAACAAATTCAAAATAATAATCAATTTTGCAATTAAATGCTTTAATGACCACAATGATCTTGAACTTCAAGCAACTTCATTTAAAATCAGGATTTGGTAAGAGGTGTATGCGTGGCATATACTTTGCAAATTTCAAGTCCAAAACTTACATAACCATAGAGATATCGGGATTTGAAAAAGTCATAATTGCTATTTCGCAAGATTACGCAAGAACGGTGCATCTAGGAGCAGAAATACTTACGAGCTTTATTTTACATATTAATGCACTGAATCATTTGATGCCAGTTACAAGTCAATAGCATTACTAGTCAATGAGTTATTGGCGATCGCGTTTTAAACTTTGAAAAATCACTGCGACCTTGACCTTTAACCTTTGACCTTCAAACTTTCAGTGTTAATCCAAAATAACTTGCTTCATTAATAAGTGCAACTTACTAATTGACAGACATGAGCGAATTCAAAATATTCAGTACCAAACATTGTTCAACGAAATACCAAAGCAATGAAATTGGCCGAGTTGCCTAATATGTGTTCCGACCGAAAACACACAAATATTCTGAATTATCGCATTTCCTTCTAAGACTCGACAACACACGTTGTATGCAACTCAGAAAAGTTACAAAATTAACAAAATTTGAAATAATCATCAATTTGTGCAATTAAATGCTTTAATTACCACAATGACCTTGACCTTGGTGTAACCCAATTTAAACTTATAATTTCATAAGATGGCTATACTAGCAATATACTCTGAAAATTTCAATGTCACAACCCGTTTAACAACCGAGATATTTGCATTTGAAAAAGTCATAATTACTGCTACGCAAGATTACGCAAGAACGGTGCATCTGGGAGCAGAAATACTTCCGAGCTTTATTTTACATATTGATGCACTGAATCATTTAATGCCAGTTACAAGTCAATAGCATTACTAATCAATGAGTTAGTGGCGATCGAGTTTTCAACTTTGAAAAATCACTGCGACCCTGACCTTTAACCTTTGAACTTCGAACTTTCAGTGTTAATTCGAAATAACTTGCTACATTAATGAGTGCAACTTACTAATTGACAGACATGAGCGAATTCAACATAATCAGTACCAAACTTTGTTTAACAGAATACCGAAGCAATGAAATTGGCTGTGTTGCCTAATATGTGTTCCGACCGAAAACACACAAATATTCTGAATTATCACATTTCCTTCTAAAACTCGACAGCACACGTAGTATGCAACTCAGAAAAGTTAAAAAAAAAAATACGAAATTCGAAATAATCATCAATTTATCCAATTAAATGCTTTAATTACCACAATGACCTTGACCTTGATGCAATCTCATTTAAACTTATAATTACATAAGATAACTATACTAGCAATATACTATGCAAATTTCAATGCCACAATCCGCTTAACAACCAAGATATTTGCATTTAAAAAAGTCGTAATTACTATTATGCAAGATTACGCAAGAACGGTGCATCTGAGAGCAGTAATAGCGCCTTTCATTGTTGTACAAATCAATGCGCTGGATCGATTGATGTATGTTGCAAGACCCTAGCTTAATTAATGAGTGAGCTAGACGCGATCCAATTTGAGATTTTGAAAAATCACTGTGACCTTGACCTTTGATTTTTAACCTACAAATTTGAATGAGACCCGCAGAATGACATGTACTATCAATGTGTGAAATTTGATGAATTATACTTGACGGAGTTCCGCGCAACGGCGCATAAAAAATCGTCCACAGACTTACTAAAAAAAAAAAACAACAAAAAAAAAACAAAAACAAAAAACACGTAAAGTAACATAAGGAAAATTTTTATTTTAAAATTTTCCTTAAAAAAAAACATGTAAAGTAACATAAGGAAAATTTTTAATTAAAATTTTCCTTAAAAAAAAGCCATACAAAACATCATACAAACAATTTTATTACATAATACATGTCTTCGGGGACATCATTCAGAGAATCTGGCAAGAGCAAAAAACATCATATCATAATATATTATTTTAGTTGAGGTGAAGGGCAATTTTCAAGCAGCAAAAGTAGATGCCAGTATGAAAAAAATGTATGTATAAAAAATTACGTGGACTGCGTCAGCATTGTAATTAACATGTTCTATATCATGTTTATTATCAGAAACAAAAATACAGGGTGTCTCAAAAAATGTACTCACACAGACACTTTAACGTTGCTAACATGCTGTTTGAGTACATTGTACTCTTGAAAAAAGTCCCTATCTCCTACCGTGACGTGGTCATGGACATGGGTTTTCATGTATATTACATGGTTCAATCAATCTGAAATTAGCATCAATGCAATTCTTCCAGTGCCCTGAGTGAATATATACCCCATTCAATCCTATCCAACAAGCTTACACCTTTCCAGGATCAAATGTGTACTTTGAGAATAATCCCTATCTCCCCCCATGGTGTGGTCACGGACATGGGTTTTTATGTATATTACATTAATAAATCAATCCCAAATTAGCATCAATGCAATTCTTTCAGTGCACATAATGAAACAGACAGAAGATACAGTCCTTGACAAGTTTGCAAGTACAACTCGTTTCTTCAATTTAATATTTTATTTGCTTTACAGATATTAAAAAAAAAAAAAAAAAAAAAAAAAAAAATGGAGGGACCGTTGTGTGGAGTTGGCATGGTTGGAGCAACTTGAAAGAAGTGGACAAGTGCCAAAATGGGACTATAGTAAGTTTATTTGTCCAGATTCTCCAATATTGGCACATAAACTTGAAAAATACACCCTGTTATGACAACCAGCTTCCTCTCTTTTACAACGACATTACATTTCTGTAGATACTTTTTTGACCGATAATAACCATAATCAACTGGTTAGATTAGTTTAACTAATTAAATTTACTTTTTAAATTATCTGCTGCTTTGTTCTAAAAAAGGTTTGTTTGCTGCTGAAACTGCCGTTCACAAAAGTGCACAACACCCTGTGTGACGTCACTGCTTTCTATTGCATGATCTCTTTCGCTCTCTGATTTAAGAGCCTAATCTCCTCCCTGTAATATCCTATTAATTTTATGCATTGCTTCTACATTATATAAAGGTACATTATATAAAGATAAGTGAGGTGTTGGAGGCAATGAGGATGCTGGATGCAGTGAGGATGCTGGAGGCAGTGAGTACATTGGAAACCGTGAAGACGTAATGAGGATGCTGGAGGCAGTGAGGACGTTGGAGGCAATGAGGATACTGGATGCAGTGAGGATGCTGGAGGCAGTGAGTACGTTGGAGGCAATGAGGATGCTGGATGCAGTGAGGATGCTGGAGGCAGTGATTACGTTGGAGGAGGCAATGCGGATGCTGGAGGCAGTGAGGACGTTAGAGGCAATGAGGATGCTGGATGCAGTGAGTACGTTGGAGGCAATGAGGATGCTGGAGGCAGTGAGGACGTTGGAGGCAGTGAAGATGCTGGAGGCAGTAAGGACGTTAGAGGCAATGAGGATGCTGGATGCAGTGAGGATGCTGGATGCAGTGAGTACGTTGGAAGCAATGAGGATGCTGGATGCAGTGAGTACGTTGGAGGCAATGAGGATGCTGGATGCAGTGGAGACGTTGGAGGCAGTGAAGATGTTGGAGGCAGTGAAGACGTTGGAGACCGCGAGGATGCTGGAGGTTGTGATGATGCTGTAGTCAGTGAGACGTTGTAGGCAGTGAGGACGTTGGAGACAGTGAGGATGCTGGAGGCAATGAGGATGCTGGAGGCAGTGGGGATGCTGGAGGCAGTGAGTACGTTGGAGGCAGTGAAGACGTTGGAGTCAGTGGAGACGTTGGAGGCAGTGAAGATGTTGGCAATCATGAGGATGCTGGAGGCAGTGAGTACGTTGGAGGCCGTGAAGACGTTGAGGGCACTGCTACTACATGCACTGCTGTATATAACATACTATATCTAAGACGCGACTTAATTTGAAAAGATGTGAATGCAGTAAAAACAATGGCGGCGTCAAAATTATTCGTCTGATCTGGCGTTAACATGGCATAAGCTAATTCAAACGTGCCCGCGTGATGTTAGGCAGTCTTATTTCGAGCCCTGGACATAAGTCTTACTTGGAGACAAAATCACTAACTAAGTTGACCATATTTGGCAATCAGAAACGTTGTCGAACCTTGTATGTTTTATCCCATCCAAGATGACCTATATTATACATTTACATGTAGCATAAAACGTGGACTGTGAAAAAATAGGGAATATAATTAATGCAGAGGCGCACATGAGGAAGCGTATACTATCTTCTTATTCAAGTGCAATTATACCTTCTTTCGTTGAGCGTTGAGTGAATTTTGTGTAAAATTATCTCCATCTTATCCTCATCGATCACTACACAAGAAAGAGAGCTCATATCAGTCTTTTGAGATGATAGAAATGAAGATCTACATTCAGAAGAAAAGCATCCGAATTGTAAATACATATCGCCCCCAAAGGCTGTACAATGGCGATCTTTCATGGGGCACTTTTATGGTGGATTTTGATAGTTTTCTAGCGGAACATTTGGCGTCTACTGGTAACTTCCTGCCCATGGGAGATATCAACATACGTCTATGCGAAATTCGAGGACCACTGCAACCCCAAACGGAGTTTGACTGTGGAGCGGTTCCACTTTAACCGCATCCAGCAGAGGGATGGTGAGCCCTTTGACAACTTTGTTGGCCGTCTAAGGCAGCAAGCGAAGCTGTGTGAGTTCGGCGATCTCAGGACCAGCCTCATTACTGACCGCATCGTGATCGGAGTCTCAGATTCAACGCTGAGAGAGAGACTTCTGCGGAGGTCTGACCTTGACCTCGACAAAGCCATCGAGCTAGGGAGAGCAGCTGAGCTGGTGCATAGGCGCACTGCTGAGCTCAGGGTTCCATCTCAGTCGACATCGACGGAGAGCAGCGCCGTCGATCGTGTTACCAAGAGTCGTCCTGCGGAGCACAACCGCGCCTCTGGATCGTCCTGCACCCGCTGTGGATATCGCCATGGCGATCGCACGTGCCCTGCACAGGGCAAACGCTGTCGGAAATGTGACCGACCGAATCACTTTGCACATTGCTGTAGGCAGGGAACTCGTACGTCCGACTTCATCAAGACCCGTACACGCTGTGGAGGAGGAACAACCGTCGGACCTGCAATTTGACAGCATCCATATTGATTCCTGTGGCATGGAGTCTGACTGGATTCAGATGCAGCGTGTGGAAGGGAAGCCAGTGACATTCAAGTTGGATACGGGCGCCCAGGCCAACATTCTACGCTTGTGTGACGTCAAACGGAGTGTGCAACTGAAGTCAACAAATGCTGTGCTCAAAGATTACAATGATCAGTGCATTCCTGTCATGGGGGTGTGTTCTGTGAATGTGAAATGCAGAGGCCGTGTACATCAGCTGAAATTCTTTGTAATCAATGAGCGAAACCGACCGCCTATTCTAGGCCGGGCAGCATGCGAACGCCTTGGATTGGTTCAGCGAGTGCATTCGGTGCAGAACGCAAGCGAGAAAATCTTCAGCGACTACAAAGACCTCTTTAATGGACTCGACTGCTTGCCAGGGCAGCATGCGATCGACATCGATGAAAGTGTGCCACCGACTGCAAGCGCCTGTCGGAAAGTGCCGTTTGCACTGGGTGATCCTTTAAAGCAAGAACTCAAGCGAATGGAGCAACTTGGAGTTATTGCCCGCGTGGATAAGCCGACCCCATGGGTCAGCGCCATCGTCATCGTTAAGAAGAAGTCGGGGAAACTGCGGGTGTGCATTGACCCTCGTCCCCTAAACAAGGCTATCAGGAGCCAGCACTTCAAGTTACCCACACGGGAGGAAATGATTGCGCAGCTGAGGCGAGCCAAGTACTTCTCCAAATTGGATGCCGCCCAGGGGTTCTGCCAGTTGGAGCTCGGCGAAGCAAGCAGTCACCTCTGCACCTTTATAACCCCTTTTGGAAGATACCGTTATAAGAGGCTACCATTCGGCATCTCATCGGCCCCAGAAGTGTACCACA
>KB309945.1:9261-30998 GCA_000328365.1 Capitella teleta
TCGATTTTTTGCATATACACAAACCATAATTATTTGTGCATGTAACTTTTAGCACTATACAGAAACCATAATTATTCATGCATTCGATTTTTTGAAATATACAGAAACCATAATTATTCGTGAATTCGATTTTTAGCAATATACAGAAACCATATTTATTTGTTCATACGATTTTTAGCAATATACACAAACCATAATTATTTGCGCATATACTTCTGAGCATTGTATCAATATCTGACGCTGTTAGACTCTGACTGAAATTGTGATTGAGCCCTGTCTTTGAATTTAGAGCCACACAATAGTTTTTTAACACAAATATGAAACTCTTCATAGCCACAGATATATATGAAGGGATTTATGATGAGATTCGTGACACTCATGACCACCGAAACATAGTAAGGCGTGTCATCAAAACTCATATCTTTTCCAATGCTGAATAGGAAAAAGTAGACATTGTAGGGCATCCAGCTAACCAGACAGGAAACTTCCAAGAGAACCACTATTCGGATGAGCTTAATTTGAGC
Source organism: Capitella teleta (assembly GCA_000328365.1). Classification (NCBI taxonomy): domain Eukaryota; kingdom Metazoa; phylum Annelida; class Polychaeta; family Capitellidae; genus Capitella; species Capitella teleta. The sequence continues at coordinate 9,786 of KB309945.1, forward strand.
ATTGTAGATCTTGTCTGTCCACTCTTGGCTTTGCATCTTATTGTTGTCGACTGCTGATGGCATCGAGAGGCCTAGTTTTCTCTTGCGAAGGCTGTCGAACATCTGAGTGTACAGTACCATGATGATCAAAAGTGGGAGGAAAAAACTAATAATGGTGGAGATACCGTTAAAAGCTTTTGTTAGTTTATCCGAATCAAGCAATTTGACAAGCACGCATTTTCCATTATCTGGCGTCGACATTGGAATGTAAGGTACATTCAAAGCGATTCCTAAAAACCAACAGGAAAATGCCGAAATTTGGAAATTTCTCCTCGTGGCCAACTTTTTATATTTCAAGGGATGCACCACTGCCGTGTATCGCTCAATTGAGAGACATACAGTGTTGAAGACCCCTGCATTCAAAGAACCGTACACGATGAACTCAGACCAGAGTAACTTGCAGTACAGCAGGCCAAGCAGGCCAACTGCGTCGCCATACATTTTATCAACCACGTGGAAGGTTATTATAGAAGCTGCGCTGAAGCAGTCGCAAGCGCACTGGTGGACGAGGAACATGACGCTGAGTTTACGGCGAAGTCTCCTTGACGTTATCATGACGCCAAGGACAAATCCGTTGAGAACGAACGACAGGCCGGCTGTGGTGAACATCGCCAACTGAGATGCAGTGGTGCTATTCCCTGTGACGTCATCCTCAGAAAACCACGTGGTATCGCATCCTCGTTCTGTCGTCAAAGGCGGAGCCTCCGTTTTCCACATACTTACGGTGCTCATCTGGAAAAGAGAAAATATCATATGCATATAAAAACATGTAATTCGTTACCGATGTGACATGTCACGGAGGAATCCGGGTGGTTTGATCACATCACGCGAGAACGGATTGATATCGCGAGAACGATCCTGCAAAGGAATGTTGAAGGAAGAATTAAGGAGATGGCAACCAAGGAAGAAAACGTTGTAACGTCAATCAAAGAACGGGGGATGCGAGTCATTGACGTCATCAGCGCTATAGGCTAATTGATTAATTATTAAGAAAATTTTTAAATTAGAAATTTTCCTTATATTACTCTTCGTGTTTTTTTTAAGGAAAATTTTAAAATAAGAATTTTCCTTATATTACTTTACGTGTTCTTTCTTTCTTTCTTTCTTTCTTTCTTTCTTTCTTCTTTCTTTCTTTCTTTCTTTCTTTCTTTCTTTCTTTCTTTCCTTCGTTCCTTCTTTCCTTTTTTCTTTCTTTCTTTCTTTCTTTCTTTCTTTCTTTCGTTCCTTCTTTCCTTTCTTTCTTTCTTTCTTTCTTTCTTTCTTTCTTTCTTTCTTTCTTTCTTTCTTTCTTTCTTTCTTTCTTTCTTTCTTTCTAACATCAATTGATTCAGCGCATTAAAATGTACAACAATGCATGGCGCTATTACTGCTCTCAGATGCACCGTTCTTGCGTAATCTTGCATCATAGTAATTACGACCTTTTTAAATGCAAATATCTCGGTTGTTAGGCAGGTTGTGGCATTGGAATTAGCAAAGTATATTGCTAGTATAGCTATTAGGAATACAACTTTTCAGCTTTTTTCCTGTAAATTCATTTCCTGTATCATATTTTGATGAATTTTCACGAAAACAACTCCAAAATGCCTTTACTTTGATTATACCTTTGAAAAATGTCACACATGAGAGTAGATTAATTTTTTAATATGACGCTCGCTTGAAAACGGTCGCTATAATAGCAAGTGCTGCCGAAAAGAGAAATTTGAACCTCTCGATGAACTGTTCGACATCACCAAACTCAGTGGTGAGTGGTTAAATGTGACTAACAAAGAACTGCACCACAAGCAAGTTGACAACATAGGGTGGGCTACTCAACAGGTAAACTAGCCGATAAGAAGACCATTCATCCATCTAAGACGAGATCAAATAAAACAGCCCCTTCTGGGAGTTCTGGAGCAGCTTCTGCTGCAACAGAACCCCTAGAATCTGACACTGATGAATTTGGGGGTGATGACACTGATGAGCCTGATGACTCTGAAGATTACTGTGGAGCTTCCAGCGACGAAAGAACTCCCACAAAACGGCAATGCAACAAGTCGCAAACATTTGCAAGACTTGTAACTTGTTCAAACTTATCAACCAAAAAAGCAGCCAAAGTTTGCAACCGAGGGCATTGATATTCCAGCACCCACTCAACAAGCCACCACATACAAGGGAATCTTCAGAAAAGCCACAGAAACCAAGAAGCATTTGCAAGAAACCCTGAGGCACGAAAGATGGAGCTTGCATTTCGACGGAAAACACTTGGAGGGGTTTGAACATAAAGCAGTGATGCTCAAGAATGAATCTCGAGAGATAAGACTTGCAGCCCTGCAGCTTCCAGATGGTAAATCCGCAAACATTGCCGATGAACTTGAGAAAGGTGAATTCCATCTTTGGGAAGCGATCACAATGATTGTTGCAGATGCGACAAACTTGAATACAGGCAGAAAGACTAGGGTCGTGGTGAAGCTACATAGATTATTTGAGAAGAAAGGACACGCAAAGCCCTTGTTCATCAATTGGGCAGGATTATGCGTGTTGTAATATACTATGAACTGGACGGTGCAACAAAAACGTCCAATATTGAATACTATTTTGTGCATGATGTCATGACGAAATATGCTGATCTCCAGAAGTCTTTCAAGAATGGGACACATGAAATCACTGAAACGGCTGTGTGGAGAGACGGTATGAAGTTCTTGCATCACTTGACGCGTGCATTCAGACACTTCCATGAAAATCAGCAAGTCCCACTCATAAAATTTCAAAAGATTCCAAACATAAGGTGGAATTCGAGGGCAATACTGGCTCTCCTGGCTTTCTTCCTAATGCATGCCCCAAGAAAGGGAAATATTGCAGCCAATTTGTCAACTCATAGCATATGACTGGGCAGACCGGTGGTTCAGTGACCAGATGTACAGGGAAGAAGACTTCGCAGAACTCTCACGTGCACTGCAGCCATACGAGACAGCCCAGAAATGTTTGCAAAATTATTGGAAGCCTGAGCCCTCATCTTTGGCAATAAGCCGTAAACAACCAGTGTTGTGAGAGGGCTATTATGGCCATGCAGGAGCTCCATACAAGCTGCAAAAACAAAGCTAATTTACCGCTTCGGTTCATCTTGTCAAACAATGACTGCTAATAATTCCTATCTAGCTACTGAGTGCTAAATTTTGCTGGCGATTCATGAGATTACTTGCTCTCTCAATGTATCCCCACATTCACCAGTCATTATTATAAACACTTATTGGAATAAACTTGTAAGTTACATAAATATCGTCTGCATTATAATGACGTGTTAGGCCGCGGGCGATCTCAGGCATTGTAAAATTTTCAAATTCATCCATGGGTGCACTTTTTCTGTCTAATATCAGAATTAAGTCTTTCTCTGTCACTTTCAAGCCAAAGTTCATAATTTCATGATGCAGAACACATAGGTTTAAAAAAAAAGTTGTATCCCTAATAGCCATCTTATGTAATTGTAATTAATGTTTAAATAAGGTTACATCAAGGTCAAGGTCATTGTGGTAATTAAAGCATTTAATTGCATAAACTGATGATTATTTCGAATTTTGGGAATTTTGGGAATTTTCTGCGTTGCATTCAACGTGTGCTGTCGAGTCTTAGAAGGAAATTTGATAATTCAGAATATTTGTGTTTTCGGTCGGAACACATATTAGGCAACACAGCACTTTCATCGCATAAATATTTCTATGAACAATGTTTGGTATTGAATATTTTGAATTCGCTCATGTCTGTCAATTAGTGAATTGCATTTATTATAATGAAATTAGTTCTTTCGAATCAACACTGAAAGTTCGAAGGTCAAAGGTTAAAGGTTAAAGGTTAAAGGTTAAGAAATGCATATTTAGCGCAATTCTGGTGTAAAATCATAAATTGATACGTATGGTTTTGCGTTTATGTTTCCTTGATCAATGTTCATTAAAAGATTAATTAAATTACTTGGTCACATCTCTGATTGATTCTTGTTATTTATTATCCCTGGTTAGAAGCAAATTGAGATAATCAAGGAGTATGAGGGTTTGTGTAATACAGATACGTACATTATATATTGTTCAATAGCGTGCCTTACGAATTGAATCCAGAAATGATGTACAATTTAAAACGCATTTGCACTGTGATTGTCACATTGTGACAGAGTATAATGTCAAGGTCACGGAAGGAAAGCTGCAGAAAAACAAACATGATGGCACGAGAGGGCTGCACTCTGACCACTTAAAACCTGCGCCGAATGCGTTAATCGCGCACATTACGCAACTGTTCCACTCAGTGATCGCCCATGGCACATGTGCCCAGGATTTTGGCGTCTCTACCATGGTGCCAATTCTTAAGAATCCGAGCCCGCGACCCTTGAAACTATCGTTCCATTGCACTTGGCAGTATCCTTAACAAAGTCTTAGATAATTATGATATAATATAATATAATTATATATTATATATAATTATCAGATGCAAATCAAGCTTCAGCGTCATCATAATACGAATTCGTATTTAAAGAAAGGCACTCAACCACGCAATGCTCTTTCGTTGTTAATGAGGTAACTAACAAATTCAGTAAAGTGTGAAGTCCAGTATACGTATTTTTACTTGATGCCTCGAAGGCATTTGACCGGATCAGATACCTTCCTTTGTTTCAGATGCTTGAGCATCGAGAATTCTGTTCACTAATTACACGTGTGCTCATCAGTGCTTCAATAAAAATGTGTGTCGAATGAGGTGACAAACGGAGTGACTATCGTGGCGTATCGAGCGGAGTGAAACAATGCACGATGAAATTTCTTTTGCACATAATGTTCCATGCACATCTTAGTGCGAACAACTTCAATATCGTTTGCTAAATTTCGATGAATAAACATTTTTATATTACTCTTAGTCAAACGTACCAAGCCATATTGGTATGATTAAGTCAATTCAAAGTCAGTCGAAATTCCTACATGTTGGTTGCATTTTCTAATTTTGACTCCCAAGTCTATAAGTTTTGATCCATTCAAGGTCTTGATTAAACCTCCGTAAACCGATTTGCCACCAATTACTGTTGCACTAAATGCTGGGTTTAATATTATATGAACTCACTAGTAATTACACAGAGTGGACCAAAAGTCGGGTAATTTTGGGCAATATATAGGGTTGCTTTTTATCATGGAGTATTTTTGTTCACTCTGTATATATTTAAAAAAAATAATTTCATTGTGTGATTTGTGGCTCACGAATTCTTGATACAGGATATTAGCTAAATATTTCATTCTGCTCAGTGAAGCATCCGAATGAATGAGGAATCATGATTTTACTCAGAACTAATTCTCTCGTCTCGACGGGAAATAAATCTTTCTCGTGTGATCACGTTCAATTTGGACCGCAATCAACATCAACTCAATCTGTGAATTATTTTTATTTCGTGCGCACGAATTGTTGCCAAAAATTGTTCGGCAAGAACTCATTTAAAATACACCTAATTATAGGCAGCACAAAGTAGCTAGACACAAAGCTGAACAATGTTTCAATATTTCAGTATATCAAGGGGATATGTTAAGCTTTACCCAGCCGTAGTTTAGCAATTACAAGCCATGCATGTCTTTTTTATATCTTCGCGCATCATTATGGATGGTTGTTGAGCCAAGCTTGTAGAATGTTACCAAGTTAATCCTTTTTTTAGACAACTTATGTCCGTTAGGATTTCGTCCTCGAATTAGAGGGTTGAGGGCCAAGGGAGGGAGGGGGGAGTTGTGCCTGTCCTCGAACGGGTCTTACGGGTGAAAGCAGGAATTGCGTGGCACTCAGCGTGTCTCAGGGAGCACCTGTGATCTGTGGTCCAAATAATTCTACATTGTGCTGATATCAGTATGCTCAGTTCCTGTATGCTTGGTTGTTCACCCATCATAATCCTAATCTGAAATTTCTACGTTTCAGCAGCGGATATCTCATTAAAAAACACGCACATATTGTACTATGATAACAGTATACGAAATGGGGTTTAGCATTTATTACATATATGGTTGATCAAATAGTATTTCAGAGTATCTAACCGACATATAATGGCATCAGTAGTACGCTCAGCTGAATTATTTTTCTATTGGACATGCATTTCATTTCATGCATTTCATTTCATGCATTTCATTTCATACATTTCATTATGCTTGTAAAGATTATGAAAGTTCAGCACTGAGTCATTTTCCGTCCTGTTCTAGATTCTCTCTGGGGCATCTTGCAGGGCTGAAAATTCCACAGAGCCGCAGCCAATTCACATCCTCGACCACAGCCGCATTTCCCCCCATATTTGAGCGCACAAACGAACAAAAAAGTGTGATGAGAAATCTCTCGTACGTACGTGCGAATTCCGCACGCACGCACTCATGTGAAAGGCGCTTAAAGAACCTGAAAGCTCTTGACCTCATTTTGGGCGTCGGTACAAATGTGTTGCATGCTCAGAAAACTCAATGCTCACACCCCCGAACCCCCCTCCCGAACCCCCGGGGTCACCGGTGGTGAACATGCTAGGCCATTGGCGGTCATCCTGCATTTTAAATGATAGTTTCTTTTGGATTGTGCATTTAATTTTATTACCGATTAAAATGATAATCAAATAATAATAATAATAATAAAATGATAACACTTGTCATTTTCCGATTTGGTTTCATTGGGAAATCAAAACATCTCTTCGCTGCATTCATCGAGGCCAAATACACATAACTTCCTCTCTTTTCTTTAGTTCTCCTTCGTTTTCTTCTTTTCTTTAGTTCTCCTTCGTTTTCTTTTTTTCTCACTTGATATTTCAAGTGACATCAGAGTGTTTCGCTTCTGTAATAATTTCCGCTTCTCTTGTGAACCATTTGAATGGCTTTTCTGGACAGTCGGACAAGAATTAACCAAAGAAAGAGTTTTGTGAGCAACTATCTTGATTAATTTCGTGCTTTTATCATTTTGACCGATTTTAGTTAAAACAAAAACGCTCTCGATTGCATTGGAAGTACTTGACTTTTACCACAGGATACAATATTCCAAGATGTTTCTCCAACACTAGTATGTTCAATTCTTTATTTGATCCTTTAGTTTGACCGTATAACGAATTAATATTTCAAAAGCTCTAATAATAATTAATTAATAATAAGAAATTCTACATCTGGAGATTATATCGCTTTTTATCATTATAATTAATATATTTTTAACTTTCATTAATAATTTAATATATTATTGCTATACGAATAGACACCAAGTATTAAAGTTACCTTGAAGATTTGACGGTAGTCCAACAGCAGGTGTTTGTGAGGGTTGAATTCGCCAGCAGAGTTGGCCAAAGCAGAGACGCTAGGAGTTTTCTATCCCATTTATACAGGAGGAGCTACTAGCGATCATTGTTCTCGTTGGCTGACGATTCTCTCTCGAAATTCCTGCCAAGCGATTGGTCGCTCGTGAAGGTGATCTTTGCCGAGGAGGAGCCTCCGTGATTCGCAGGGTTAAGGCTAAAGCCAGATGAGGTCATGTGTGATTATGAACGTGTATGTATTCTTAACACAAGCTACACTCGAGAAACAATAAGAAAAAGAGAACAGAAAACGATGTTCAAATGACGTTCAAATACATGCAACAAATATGTCAATTGTTTAAAAATACTAACCTAGATTTCATCTATACATGCAGGTAACTTGACTCAAACAATAATCAATATAAAGCAAGACGCATGCTAAATTAGTTTATGACCATATTGGAACATTCACAGATTTTCATTATGAAAGTAATAATTTTGTTTATCGATTGACTAGACACTAAGGGCAATGGTCCGATTTAGATTATGCGTGATATATGGAAACCATGCCTTTTATGGCGAACAGTTTAACGTCGTCATAATGACCTTGACCTTCGAATGAAATAATTGAAATTTATAAATAGATGGAACATTTTTTTATCTGCCATCAATGAAAACCACAGAGTGACATCGTGCTTGACAAAGAAGGTACATTAGTTTGAAATAATTAGGAAATTATATGACACCCTATAATTCATGGTAGTGCTTGTCAATTACGTGTTTATGATTATTTCTTGTGCAATTGTATCATTTTGTAAGTTGGACATTTTGTCAATGAAATTTCTATATTATGTAATGACACGTTCAATGCAAAGTTTCTCTTTCACTTTTCAAGATCGATCTTGTCGTTTTTGCACAAAACGAAAGAAAAATATAATTATTTGATCATTCAACAAACTATAAGAAATGTCGGCATACGACTGTGAATACATTGACGATAACAAGATGCAGAGCCATGAAATGATCACATTTTTTAGACATTACCAGAGTCGGCACATCATTTTCATCTTCTCCCCGTTTAAGCATGGCAGCGTGGATTCCGACCCAATATGCAACGCCCACCAATAGGTCAACATTTTCTTGACCAAATGAACATTTTTACCGTTTCCGAATCAGACACTCTCGCACATTGAATTGCTTTCGCATCAGGCCGACGAACTCGAATTCAGTGAGCAATCAAATCTTCGTTGAATTCTGTCCGAAAATGAACAACATCCTTGATGTATTGAGGCGTATGACGTCATCATTTTGTTTTTCTGATCTCAACGAGTATTTAAGAAAATAGAGACCTCAGTCAGTATTTCCGGAGTCCTCGGTTTGCTTACGTGAGAAGGAAACGATGATCTCGAGTCCTCTGTTCCAATTCCTCATGCGTGTACAGGAGGCAAGTACAATCATTTCAGGCAGACGAACATAATTATGATTACAGCCTCGATTGGCCCATTCCATGCGTGTTTTTTTTGGTTAAACGCGACATTTCCTACAGAAAGAAAACATAGTACAAGTACATACATGTCGACAGTGTGTATTATGCAGGGTATACCTGTCGCTCGAGGAGTTCAGTGATTAAATTGAATACTATTGCATTGATAATAAGTACGTCATTTTTAAAACGGCTACTCGCAGTTATCACTTCAAAAAGGACGACAACAAGTGCTGCGATAACTATATCTCTGTTGGACTCGCTTGCAATTTCTAACAATATACTTTTGAGGTTGGTCCAAGGAATAAATTCTCATACTTGAGTCCCAAGTCAAAGCTTTAGAGCGTATTTGTGAATACCGCTCAGATATCCATTGAATCGTTCAAACTGTTGTTGATGTTTGACAATAAACTTGTTCCTCCACTCAACGATGTCCAAATATTGTATAGATTCCTACATTGTAATCACAGACCATAGACTATTAATTTTATGACGTGCAATAATGATCGTATCATATATTATAAGGATTGAATATGTTTTTTTATGGTCGGCAGCGATTGTAAAGACATCAAGATGCTAGAGGGCAGAGACAAGGTACAATAACCCCGTCTGGGCCACCGGCTACTGAGTGCGACCGAGAATATGAATAAAATTTGATTCTAAAGCCGAAGTACGAATACATCAATTGCTAGGCGCGGTGCATTCTGGGGTAAGTTGCGCGAGGTCAATGGGTCATGAAGATGTAATATCAAATTGATGCAAGAAGTTTCAGTCTATAACTAAACTTAAAGGGAGGGAGAACTGGTTAAAAATTGACTTTGAGTCGTTATTTGATGCACCATAAATGATTCCCATGCCTGGCCCACACAAGGAATATCATCGCTAACGATTTTGCGGGCGATATATTGCTAACTAGGCGTGACGTCAGCAGCTGTGATGAAACACCGAGTTCCCCATCTGTTACAATGGGCCTCGTCATATCAGCGTGTTCTGCGATTAAACCCCTGGATATTTTTTTATTTTCTTTTCGGAAATAGATAGAATAATCATTTTGCCACCAGTCAGGCGCAAACAAAAAATATTTTTCGCTATTTTTCTTATTTTAACAAGCGATTTTCTAGGACACCTACCACGTTTCTCATCCTGAAACAGTAAACAGGTCAGCCAGAGTGCACCACGCATGCGCTTTCGTTTCGTAAACAACAAAGATGACCTTTTATGGCGAAGATGCTCTGCTCTGATTGGCTGAAATCGATAGCTTCACGAGGGGAACGGAACCAATCAGCCATCAGCCAAACCAAGCCATCAGCTGACGTTTGCCTCCTATACTTCGCAATGGAAGCCATTCTCCCATAGGCGCAATGCTAACCCCGATATTCGGAATGCATTATTTCCTTACGCTTGCATCCAGGCATGGTGTTTTTGGCACGGAATGCTATCAATTGGTGCTATGAGCCAATAGAACATCACTTAAAATTTAGTTCCCCATCCCTTTAATATCTACCATGATGATTGAACATAGAACATAATGAAATAGACACAATTAACGTCTGCAGAGACACTGTAGGTCTGATGGTTTCTGATCCTTAGCCTGACTGAACATAACCGGAAATCAGTCAGAGACGTGAACAGGAAATTTTTGGGGAGTAATTAGTGGGAGAAATAGGGAGGGAGCGAACCAAATGAGGAATTAATTTGAGATTATTATGCACTCAGAAAGAAAATCATAACGTTTTACATAATATAAGCTTTGACAATGTTTAATGTCATATATCATGTAAAATATTGATCTGACACCAAATAATTATGTCAAATACTGGCCTATATTATATCTACTCATTGATGTAATTTGATTTCAAACCTAACCATCATGAAGCAAGATATTATGCTTAATTATATTATTACCATATTTGGACATTCACAGATTGTCATGCCAAAAATGATGCAATCTTGCCTTATATATGGTGAAAAAAGGCCTCTAATCGTCATAACGACCTTGACCTTGAAATGAACTAATGATAATTATTATTATTAGATAAAGCCGAAATATTATCAACTATTACTGAAAATTACAGCATGATATCGTGCTTGACGAAGAAGTATATATTACTTTGAAAAATGGAAATTTCATCTACTATGCAATAATGATGCAACTGAGCATGCAAAGTAGCTTACTTTCATTTAAAATGATGATAAACTGAATAATTTAACGAGAACATGGGAAAGTTATGATCAATATTGAATGAGAGTGATTGGGAACTGTTTTTGGCCATTGTGACATTGACCTTTGACCTTAACATTTCACCTACAAAATTATTCCGTATTTTGTAGGTCAAAGGTCAAAAGGCAAGGTCACAATGACCATAAATAGACGACAAGTTTGATTACCTCTACCTCGTTTAATATTGATCATAACGTCCTCATTTTTTTTGGTTAAATTTTTCATTGCATGATTTCCAACGAAAGTGAGCTTCGTACTTTGCATGCTCAGATCCATCATTATTGCGTAATTGTCGAAATTGTGAAAATTGGATTTTTCAAACTAAAATAACTTATTCGTTGAGCACGATATCACGCTGTAATTTTCAGTGATAGTTGATAATATTATTGTTATGTCTAATAATAATTTTCGATTAATCATTCGAAGGTCAACATATCCGGAGGTTCATCATGAATGCGGAATTCCGTGTACTGACTTTGGTAATGTACACTGACATGCACAGAACTCGGGCATAGTTCATTGTAAAAAGGGGCACCGGATAGCGCAGTGGGTTAATTAAACTTCTGACTACAATCCTATGCCGACCGTGGGGGTCCCGGGTTCGAGACCCGATCAGGCCACGGGCGTTATGATCGTGAATTACAATTGTAATTCTTCGGTGACTCTGCAGTGCTGCCCAACTGCATAACAAGGCCGGGCGCTGTGTACTACTGTCTATGGTGGTATGCAGGATAAAGAACCCTTGGGATTTATCGTTAAGAGTAGGGGGAAACCCCGGTCCCGGGCCTTCTGTTCTGGCGCCCGTATCACCCGAACGGGTTGGGTGGAGCCGTAAAACCCCAATCACTCACTCACTATTCATTGTAAAAGGTCAATAGATACCCGTAGAGCGAAATCTCATTCTCTTTTGTCTGATGTTCCATGGAATGATAATACAGTTTAACTTGTGATCTGCATTGTCTCTGATCACAAGTATCCGTTTCATGAGCGCTCAACTTATCGGTCATTCAAACCCAGCTAGTGTAAGCAGGGTCGAAGCACTGTAACATTATACAACCTATAATATCATAATTACAAGCAAAAGGTTCTATTCTGAACTTAAAATATAGAAAAATAGAACATCTTTTATATTGCTGTATGAAAATGAAGCCTTCAAGTTCTCAAGCATAGAATTACTCAAAGATTCAGTACAGTGAGGTTGAAAATATAAAAGCGCCGGCCCACCATGCTCCGAAATAGGAGACCGAGAAACGTTCTCCACAAATCTCCAATGTAGCTCCAAAGAACCATATACGGGACTTATGACTGAGAAGGAGTTTGTCCAACTGTACTTTTGTTTGAACATGTAGGCAGTTTCGACCTCTCTGGAGATGATCTTGGCGAATCATGTTAATAATATTTTAGAATCAAGTTTCTATAATAATTATAGGATAAAGATTCTATGCTCTTTACATAAAAGCAAATTACATGCATTAATATAAAAAAGATGCACAAGGTTCAGGGAGTCATGGGTGCACAGTGCCATGTCATATGTGAGAAAACCGTGGCAAGAGCCCGTCCTCTTCCTGGTCAAAAAACTCAATGCACTGGAACACCCTGAGACGTAATATTTACATACACAGAATGCTAAGATATGAATTAAAATATTAGGCTATGTAACATTGACGAAACATAAAAGTCTTCAATTTCTTCTTGAAGGACGGCGATGTCTGTGGCACTCGTAACTCTCTTGGTAGAGAATTCCATATCTTGGTTCGTTCACACGCCATCGACCGTGCCCCGTACATATTTTTGAAGGATGTGTTTTCAGCATAAAAGCATCGTCGGACGATCTCAGTGGCCTGAGTGGGTGGTATGGCTCGCAAAATTCTTATAAATATTCTGGTGCCGACTCAGAGTGCAAAGCATTATGGATGTTGCACAAAACTTTGAACTGGATCCGTTTCTCCACTGGGAGCCAATGCAGTGACGCTAAAACAGGTTGTAACCGATACATCGGGTGTATTGGTTTAGTTGATTGATTTATAATTGATTGATTGATGATTGGGGAAATTTGGTAGTGGTTATCATAAATGAACCTCTAGATCTGCTCTGTACTGAGCAAAGTAAGCGAAGAATGGATGTGATTGAATGAATGAATAATTGTTAACGAGATTGGTGGCGGTTATCTCGAATCAGGGAGCAAAGGTAAAATAGATTGGGATGATTATGTAAGATTGGGATGATAATTATGTAAAAGTGGGATGATGATTATGTAAATTATGGTATTGCTCTGTACTACATGAGTGACCCGCGGCTGTCAAAGAAAGCACAAAGAGTTTTAGCCACTTCCGTTGGTTTTATGTTGGCAGAACCGATGTTAAGGGAGACTTCTTCGGCTTATTTCTTGTTCTTTTGTGTGTGTGTGTGTGTGTGTGTGTGTGTGTGTGTGTGTGTGTGTGTGTGTTTTTTTGTTTTTTTTTTTTTTATATTCTCTCAAGTTGCTCCTTCCCTTGGCTCTTTTTTTCTTTTCTCAAAATTCGAGGGCAAACTCCTTGTCCTCTGCAGGATCCGAGGAATTCCAAAGTTTCATTCGGAAACGGAGGTTCCAGATGGAGCCGCCATCAAATAGGGTCATGACCCTAACTGCGGACGACCGTTCACGAATCCAGTCACGTGATGACTTGGTTGATGACGTAACCCCAAATGTGGCCAAATTCGAGGCTGCATTTATCGCGGCTTTTTCGACTGTGGAATTTTCGGGGGCACAATATGTTGGCAATTCAAGCCATAGAAATATAACGGAGTAACTAGAATGCTTATAGGGGTTACCTGACCGGTTAGAATTGAAGCAGGATTCAAGATCATTCTGTTGAATGTCAAGGCGTCGCCATTAAAACAACTCAATGAAAACTCGAACTGCTGGTGCTTATCTTTATATACCGTATTCCCTTTAACTTCCAATTCCTATCGTGAACAAGGCACAGTCATTCTAGTAATTCTATGATTCACACGATAAACTGTGAATGAATTAAAAGCGTTGTGCTGCTTTTAAAAATCAGTGTAAAATCCTATATGTTCATTTCGACAAGTTCTTCTGTCGACATTTGAATGTGTGCATGATACTTTACATTTTTCAGTCTGCTTTTACATATGTTAACCCTCTTCCAAGGTCACGCAGAGATCAGTATAGCTGGGTGGCCAAGAAGCCATTTCCGGTATTATGGGTGTGTTTCAAGCATCAACTATAAAGATGATGAAAAAAATGGAATACAAGACCAACAAAAATATATTTTAACAAAGCAAATAAAAACACTTATTTGGATGGTTTCATAGATGATATGCGTTATGACCGTGAAAAGATGCCGATTCCTGAGTTGTGTTGGATGAATTGCGAAGTCTTCTCTCATTCGCCAGCAGTTGCAAATCATCTAGACGCCGCTTCACTAGAAACATCCGCTGATTTGTCATTTGTAAATCTTTGCTTCGCGCGTAGCTTGATCCTTCATGGGACTGCCCTGAAAATCACGACGTAAATCATAAGAGTTACGTAAATCATTGATTTACGTTAAAATATAAAAATCACTCAGTACCTGTTGAATAAGATGCGAGGTATTGGAGTTGTTCGACGAGGGTTTTCTCGACGCCTTCCAACTTTTTAATGAATTGCGTGGATGAAGCCTCGATTTGTTTAGCGTTGGGCTTCTCCTTTGTCATCTCAGCCAGGGCTTGGGCTGGATGGAGGAAGGTAAACAGAACACCCAATAAATAATCAACCAGTTCAGTATTAGTCATAGTAAATTAGTCATAGTAAATTAGTCATAGTAAATTAGTCATAGTAAATTAGTCATAGTAAATTGTTACTTAGCAGTAACCAAAAAAAGTCAGTTCCTCATCACTACTGGTATATAATTATTGGAAGTGCGTTTTATATAGGTGTAATCCCATATACATATACGAAGTATGCCCCCATTGAAATACACAGCCAAGATTTCCTATTTCCGTAGCGTGTCCTGCAGCGGGTGCGAAATTGCAATGTCTTCCGCGGCCAAACTTAGAACGCGTCACCACAGGAAGCTGACTTACGTACGATTAGTAAAGGTGTGACGTCACTCGGCGTGTCACGTGTTGGGTGAACGCGAGCTAATGTTCGTAGACATTACGTAATTCCCACTCGGTGACACCCTGCATCATAATTCAGCGATTTCATTGATTTCATGCATTCTCTTAACTTATTTACAATTCAAGTGTTGAGGTTTTTTGCATTAGAATGCCAGATATGACGTCCCGTGTTTATTATTAAAACCCCTCCCCCCTTCCCCCTCTCCATCCAGGGTAACCGAGTTTGGCGGAGTGGCCTGGGAATCTTAGCCTTCTTAGGCTAAGACCGTGGAAGTCGAAATCCCAGGTCTGGAACTTCCTCCTAAGTTCTAAATTATGCCGAGAACTTGAAGAAAAAGAAGAAAAACACATCGTACTAAAAGAAGTAAACGAAATGGTTTATTATGTGGATTCCCCGTAAACAAACCACAATTATCAGCACAGCATGAATCACACGAGTCTTTAAGCAAGGAACTGTCAGGTAAAACAGTCTGTTTTGTTTATGGCACTGTGCAATGTGCATAAGAATACAGGCCTCGCTATAATTAGGCCGATAGCGAGAACCATTGTATAGGCACGTACATGTATAACATTAATCTCGTTGATGCCTAAACCAGATGAAAATATGTAAGCCCCCTATTATATATTATATATGTGTGTATTATATTATGTTTGCTGAAATAACCGAGGAACAATATACAAAGGCAATACGGGATTAATTATCTCCAGCATCCGTGAAAATCGATATGATAAACAAAAACACGTGGCTCTAATTCCGCATTATCGCCCACGACAATATGCTAGGCCAAACGTCCCTTACCAGCACACTGCAGTGATGACGTCACATCTCGCTCCACATCTTCCAATTGTTTAATTCGTTCTCGAGGCGCAGACATGATCACAAATTAAGATGCGCGCGAGAAGAGATGGCGCTAACAGCAGCGTGCAAAGTGAGCAGCGCACAAAAGATCCGCAAACGCCAAGTGTCTGTGCACATACAACCACAATGACGCCTGCTAACCGCGAGATTGTGCGCTCGGATTTGGATCAAACTAGGAAATCAATATAAATATTCTAGATTGAGCCGCTGAAGCCTTCTATCTGTGCGTTATGAGCGGAATGTTCGATCGCTGTATGCGTCAGTTCATTGGGTGCGTGGTAATCGGGTTCCGTTGTAAGCACGGGTCGGCGTACGCGAACGGTTGTTTACTGCTTTTGGACTGGAGGCCTCGAGAATCGCCTTATCAAGTTAACAACGCCGGTCGCCGGCTTATCATAACGGCTGCGTTTCTGACATGCTTGAACTCTGCGCGTCCGCACAACGCATTTCACGAATCGGAACTTTTTATTAAGGTTTTTCACTGGGGCGGGTTTTTTTTCTCTCTCTAAAAGCGTCGACGCCAGCACAAATGTCTGTCTATACGGCGCGCGTTGTTTATTATTATTATTTTTTTTTTTCTTCAGTAGAACTCGCATCCGGTTTATTTGCTTTGAATAACTTCCGAGTGAAGTTTAATAGATAAATTAATAATTAGGAGGAAGTAAGTCACAACCAGATACTGCGTATGAAAAATAGTGTAATATTATTGCCAAAGAGACGCTTGTTATAGAAGGCATCCGCTTCATCGACGGTCCTTGGGCAGTAGTCCCCAGTAGGCCCACACCCCATCCATGAATCTAGATAATATGATCATTCTTTTCAGAAATCCTCTCTTCGTTTATCTTATTCGAAATTGACCCTTCAAAACGAGGACTGCTGATATGGACCAACTATACTAGTACAAGTAGTCCCAAAAATAGCTACTTGGTATTTGTTGTCTAACTTACTGTACTAGTATTTTGTGCCCATTTATGCAAAGATATAAAATAAAGAGTCAAATTTGAAAGAGAGAGGAACACTGAAATGTGAGTTGTGTGTGATAGCGAAGAGGGAAAAATATCAGATGAGCATTGATGAATGTTATCTCTTGTATGACGCTTCAAAACAAACTTTCTGTTTCGTTTTGATTTCAAGAAATAAATAGTGTCCCAGCAAACATGCCAGAGCCATGCCCTATTTGCGCGTCCAATGAAGCATATGGCAGTCTAAATCTGTACTCGAGGGGGGTTTGCGTGAAAATATTGCCGAATGTCATGTGCACTCTTTCGTTAAAGATAAATTTAAAATTAGCACCATCGCCGAGTGAATTAAAATAGAAGGATAGGAATAGCAGCATGACATGTTAGGTTAATCATACTAAGTATTTAATTCTCTAATCTTTGCGTGGTTTTTACCCAACACTTTCTCGAAAAGCCGCAGTGTCACTAAAATTGCATTGAACCCGTTAACATGGAGTAGATATATACTACTTTTGGCTCACCCTGTATATGCCATAACCATTTTATGTAATTATGAAACCAAGAATTTGGTTATTATTATATCTTGCTGATTGTATAATGTACGCATGTATATATGAATCGGCCGTATATCCGAACACCTGGATGCTTCAGGATAATCGTCGGTTACCTCTTGTGGAAATAGTGGAGCCAATAATAGAACACTCACTCTCCTAATACTAGTAGGTGTAATTATAACGAGAAACAAAAAACAAACAAGCAACCAATATACAATATAAGTAATGATATCAATCATTAATGTAAAGTGTAATCAAAGCTCTCCTTTTCTTCTCTTCAACAGTTGAGCACCAGTAATCATCCTAACAGAATGCATAACTCATCACAAAGAAATTGAAATAATAAACTGTATTCATGCAATTGGATTCTGCCAAAGAATATATACATCTATATCATAATAAAACAAGTGTGCGAAACACCCGTGTAAGTCAGGCTTAACTTCGCTTAAGTCAGTTTTAGCCAGGTTTAGCCAGATTTAGCCAGAATGATGCGGGTTGTCATGATGAATGACGTTGGGTCCGAATCATTCTGTATAATCTCTAACAGGTCACGATGTGGAATGTCCTTGACATACGTATGTCGTAAGTAACTCACAAAACGTAAACGAATTGAGGCAATAAGATAATAAATGCAATAACACATGATTAAAATCATCAATCACTGACGATCATAATACAAGTCCCGTTCTCCTAAACTTAGCGGAGGTCTGTAGTTGATGTCAAGAAGACCGCTATTCTCATCATAACCGAGGAACAATTTCGTCCTGAATGCAGCCAGCTGTTATGAAGAGAATGCAATTGAAATTACGAAATGGCCAATGAGTGACCAGTGACCACTCACCTGCAACTCTGAGATTTCGATTGGTGAATCAGCAAAAACTGTCCAAACGACGCTCTCGTAGCACGGTGGAGTGGTCAGGCTGCCCGAATATCGGAAGAATTCGTCCATTCTCGGCCGAAGAAGATCATCCAATGTTATTGAAACGTTTGAAGTGTCTCCTAAGAGCACCAAGAAGTGGATTCATGTTCAAGTGGGCTACAAAAAAGTACCTTTAAATGTGACGTCATCCAAAGCTTGGAGGATGCCATTTAATGCGGAATTATCAACAGGACTGACCTGGTTGTGAATGAATTTTTATGTTATGTAATGCTCAATCAGAGGTCATTGAGGTCATACTTACCCTGAACATGAAACCAAGCACTGCTAAACCTTCATCTTTGTCCATGGCTTCTTCAATGTCAGAGTAGTCAGTATTGTAATGAACGAAATGAGCCTGCCATAAAATGCGAATAAAACTGATCATTTGCGATTCTTTTACAGTGTTGTAATCGATTTGAATGTATTTACGGGCAACAAGAATTTACATTTGGAGTGTCTAAACGGATAAAAGACAGTACGCGCGAAGCGAACGATGAGGATTAATCAGTATTCAAGACCGATGACATCATATACTACTTATAAAAACAATCTGATGAGTCTTTGAACTTACCTCCATGGGGAATTCCTGGCCATTGATGGTGTGTTCTGACCCATGTGCACTCGTTTCTGCCCAATGGAGATGAAACTGGGCCAGTTTGTAAACTCCTGGCAATTCCATTCCACTTATGACCGCCTCAAAACCACCAGGTGGGGCTACTTCGACTGCAAAAGCAAATCAAGGTTTAATAACTTGTCGCACGGATTCTTGTGTATTTCGTTAAAGGTCTTGATCGCCAACCCCCCCTCGCCTGAATTTGCCAGACAATAAATAAATTTATTTATTCTCTGGAAAAGGGGAGGGGAGTAGGTTTTGGTTGATATGGGAGATTCCCCAAGAAAACGTTTCCATGGCAACCACTCAGGGGACCGGATTCCAAAAGGTCGCTTAAGAAGTTTGGATATATAGATACCTTAATGAACCAGCACATAAAAGCGCGCTACACGATAACGAACCAGTGAAAAAACCTGCGTGATATGCATGTGCATGTACTAGAGTATTGCGTAATGTACGAAGTAATGCTTTATGCATAATTATATATACTATTCTACAGATAACGAAATAACGAGTGCTGGGTCTGATGTCTGGCATATTCTGTGCCAAACTTGCGCCACAACCGGCGGCCGGTGTTTGCGCTTTGTGCGAAGTCAGCACGAGTGGAACGTGATGGATCGAGGTAGCATGCGCTCTTCCATTTGCTAAACACGATGCTCTCATGTTCCAACGACAGCCGAAGACTCGTGAATTGATCGAGCGAATAGCCCGAGATAATTTGGACGCACGCATGAATGTCCAAACCCGGTCGTCATGCACAAGGTCATGCACAAGGTCATGCGCAAGGTTGAGTGTCATTTGGGACAGATGATTACCTGTCGACCGTCGAGTTACAAAGTATAATACAATTCTCAAGTTAGATCGGATTTGGCCGCTAATTAACATAATTATTAATAATAATTAATAATTAACACAGTTTCAATTGTGTGTCAATTTGTAATAGATACACGTAATAATATATCCATTTATAAATATAATCTATCTATTCATCTAGAACAAGTAAACCTGTTAACTGTTTCTGATCGTGTTCAAGTAGTATCATGTCTACTTAATTATTAGGTACTTTTGCTTAACAGCTCTAGAACTAGATCTAGAGGTAGTGCTTAAGACCTACTTGCTATTTCTTAATTCATGGATTGTATGTAACAAACAACAATGCACGAGTTCTCTGCATTTCATGTAGTATTTATTGTGCAGCACCACTCAATTATGAAAAAGATAGAGTATTTACTTCTAAAGTATTCATAATAACTTCCTTATTTCGGGCGAACTTCTATTATAATAATAATCTTTTGTGAGAATGTATATCATTTGCTACTCCTAAACTTCCTAAAGCATTCATAATAACTTAGCGTGAACTTCTGGACAATACACTAGCCATCAAGCTTTTGCATACCTGGGAATTTACGGTAGATCTACCTTACCTTGGGTATTGTGAATTTGTCACAAAACAACTTGAAACGAATTAGCGTGTGTGGCCATGGAAACGTTGGTGAAAGTGTAGCTTTACAAACATCATTTAAAATAACCCTCGTAGGCTTAGAATGTCACACAATATTGATTCCTTAGATTGCAGTCAGGTCAAAAGGTCATGAGTGTTGGGGGAATTATTCTTATTCTTATTCTATTCTTATTCTTATTATGTGTCACATTGCAGAATATTGGCATAGCATGCCACTTTTTCAACTTTTCTTTTCAAGGAGAAAATAATCCCATTATTCAAAGACTTAGTTAATCACAGTGTACTGCACGCAATGTTTCAAATGCAACCACTGACCAGTATGTCCGTTGTTGGTGATGGAGAAATCGTCGGTTTCGTTGTAGCCCAACGTGGACAGAGGCTCGAAATCTGCGAGTTTCAGTGCGATGCCGCTGTCCAGATCAATGGGCGATTGGCTTCGATCTGCGCAATACTTCCACTCCTCACAATTCGCCCAGCAACGGGGCCCTGAAACGTGGATAAATTCGCATCAATCCATACGGTACCATGACGAATTACGTAATATTGTAATTGTTTGTAGTCAGAGGTACTAACCATCCGTCTCCGTGTAGCCCCAACTGGGATCTAATAAAAATAAGAAATTACAAATTGCCTAGAAATTAAGCCCTGAGGTTGATGATCTCTTACTTTTGCAGTCAATTTCACATGGCGTATCAACCGGAATATCATCGTCCGAATCTGTCGAAATTATTCTGCTTAAAATATGTCAATATATCACGGCTTA
>KB309945.1:44554-68103 GCA_000328365.1 Capitella teleta
ATCTCTGGTAACGCCCACCATCCACCACGCTCACAGTATACTACACGTAGCTGTAACTAATTTCACTTAACCTAATTATAGCCAAATATTATGAGCAGAATTTTAAGCCCTGGATGGTGGCCGAACACATAAGTCACAACACAATTGATTCTCACAACAATTTCTTGGGTTTCATTCGTGTCATTTAAAAATCATAAATACTAGATCTGATTTATCAAATGAATATATTATTATACTTGTATACAAAATGTATGCATCTTTCATTGATACAAAGGATTAAGCCCAGTTGAGAGCTTTTCTTCGAGATTCACGATCTAGATTTGAGCGGCAAATCGGGGTTAGATTTAGATACATGACATACTCATGTAAGACTTGTATCTAAGCACATAGACCCATCCCTCACGATCAAAGTATCAATGTCTCTATCGCAAGGCTGTTGATCCTTTAATCACAAGAAGAATAGACAGCTGCTGTCATAATTGATAAACGGTAGGACAAGCTGTTGATTGATTAGACACGGCATTGATTAATGTAATTAGTAATTGTATCACCTCACTGATTGTACCATCTCAGAACAAAAACAATCAGTATTATTAGCATCCCCGACGCTCCTTAAAATGCTATTATACCTGCCCCCACCCCTCAAACAAAAGGTATCAGATGAAGCTATACCATTTAGTGTACGTTTTCATTTACTTATACTCTTAATTACTATTATAATTGATAGTTTTCACCATATCCTACACTGATCCAAATGTATCCATTAAAGTATTCGAGTCAATCAGTTATATAGAGTAGCCAGGTCAGCAAAGAGGCATGATTGATGCCCAGTGCAACTAGCGCAATATAGCAATCATGTCATCCCTGCGGGCATTGTTGAAAAAATAATGCTAACAAAATAGCTCGGTCGTCAAGCGTGTCTCCCTCTTGGCCTTGAAGCCACAAACCTACAGGATATACGCGATTTTCCTTAGAAATGTCTCTTTCATATAATTTTACAAAATGAGGAGCTTCTAGTGATGAATGAGGTAAAGACGCCGCACGCCCGGAAGGTTTACCTTGGAGAGCTAGGTACGTATTGTTTGGGTAATGATTATAGTGGAAGTGATTAGGCTGGTCTGTTGTAATTAGTATTATTTATAGGTAAGCATGTGAACTGGATTTTGTCATTCGCTTGGTTAGAGTCATGATGGACACAAGGTAGGACGTTACGATTTAAGTCATTCAGAGGACTGGCTGATTACGTATCGATTCATCTATCTAGATTCTGATTGCATTTTGATAAGGATCAATTGATATTTGTTCTATAATGCTGAAATCTCTTTGTAATATGGACAGCAGCGTTTGCGTTAATCTGTTTTGATTTAAAGTGCATGTCACGGTGTTAAAAGATAATTTATCGCCTAATTGTTACATCGGTGAGCACAGAAATGGAATGCAACTGCAATCCGAGATTAATATTATGTGAAAATTTGACAAGATCTCTATGAAGATTAATTTTGGTGGAAACCTATTTATTCCAATAATAAATATGTATATATATTCTCGCTACGGTTAAATTTAAAGTTAAGTTAATCTCTAATTTAAACCGATGACTATATATATATGATATCTCGAGCAGGTGAATAGTAAAAGAAGAAGAAGAAGAAGAAGAAGAAGAAGAAGAAGAAATAAAAAGCCAGCGAATCGAATTCAAATCCTAAAAGTATGTCAGATAACACAAAGTTATGTTATAACACAAAGCTTTGAACAACAATCAAACTTCCCTCTATAAATTATTTTCTTTATTATTTCATTGCCTTATTTTCGTTGTAAAACGGTTTGCAATTGTTGTGTAATTTTTGTTGCTTGTGAATTACAGCATGGTATCGTTGCATGAGAGTAAAATCTCCCTTTGTGGAAATTAGAAATACATTACAATATCTTTCAAATTATCCTATATAGTTCTTTCAGGGTTCAATCAGAGCAAACATGATTATATAAGAGTGGGCCAAAAGTAGGCTATCTACTCAATGAGAAAACCTCAATGCTTTCCAATGGTGCATCACAGTAATTTTATGAGAAAGTGTTACAAAACAGATCGCAGTGTAAAAATCTCACAAGATAAAATGAATACTTGGATTGGTTAGTCTAACATGTCATACTACTATTTCTATCACTTCTATTCCATTTCATTAGAATTTATGCCGATTCATCTCAATTAATAGAGTTCACTCATCATTCCGCGATATTTCTACTTTTGGCGGCAAACAGGGCCCCGGACCATGGATAAGCTTCATTGAACGCATAATTAAGACAGCGCTCTCATACTATTGTTTTGTTTGAGAGTGCTATTGTTGTGAGTGACAGTAGCACTAATGTTTATCTCCTAAACCCAAAACAAAGCAGAAAGTTAGCAGTGAAGCCCCACACAAGAGATGACATTCCTTAATGCTCGTTCAGGGGCTCGTCTGATTTTGCTCTCTTCGCGATCACTCACTACTTGCATTTAAATGTTCCTCCCTCATTCAAAATATACTTTTTACTTGATTTCTTGGCATGAATGGGTCATAATAACCTAGTCAATCCATATCAGGCATTTATTCTTTGAAATAATGAATAAATTTGAGCAAATTTTAAAGTTTTGTTTTTAACATGGAGTAATTAGACTACTTTTGGCCCACCCTGTATAAAAGCGTTTCACATTAATTTGCATTAATTTCATTTTACACTAAACTAGTGTAATTGGATTGTTAACATAATATTCCCGTGTCGTGATTTGTTGAAATATATCTCATAGTTGTATTATTTAACTTCATGAAATGTGCACCGAATACCTGCAGCCTAATAGGTCCAGAAATGAGTTACCTTGGCTCTTCGTATTTTCCCACACGACAGCACTCCCGCTTGTTGTGAAAATCACGTTGTTAGCATGCAATTCAGCAGTATATTTGACACCAAAAACGAAGTGAAACATTCACTTTAATTGCACCAATTCTCGATCGTAAAAATTTATGTTATAATGGGCTCTTGTGATCGACAGGTGGCTCAAAATGCCCCAGGGTCACTCAGAAATAGCCGTTTATACACTTGACATTCATTGACCACTGACAGGGATAGTACTTTAACTATCCCTGCCCCATTTGCCCCGTTTGCCCCATATTAAATCCAGTAATTCGAATAATTATGGATCAATACTGATTAATACACAATCATTAATCATAAATTTTGTGCTTTTATTGAGCCTTAAAATACGATGTTTCACAGTAGTCAATGCGGCTGTCGTGGTTTGACTCGGGCGAATTGACATCGTACGAAACGGCTTGGTGCGAATTGACCTCGTGCATACTTGACCTGCACATTATATTTGAAATATTAATGCATGATCACAATATTAATATGGTTGCCGGGATTGATAAGGATCACTTATCATTAATTAAGTGCACAATTAATGTTACGAAGGGCATAAAGCCAGGTGCGCTGTGTGAGGAGGTTAGCGCCTTACTCTGAGCAGTTGTTACATGAATTAACAAATGATTATGCAAATGAGTGGGGTTATTTTCAATTTAAAATCAATGATTAATTATTTACACTTTATATGAGGCTAAAGTTGATCAATCTTCTGGAGTGACTGATTTAATTAAGCGGGTATAATATTATATATAGCAAATCATTATTATTATGTAAATATCTATTACATATCTTTATTCAACGAGAGATGAGTCTGTAAGTGTATCAATCAATCAATCAATCAATCAATCAATCAATCAATCAATCAATCAATCAATCAATCAATCAATCAATCAATCAATCAATCAATCAATCAATCAATCAATCAATCAATCAATCAATCAATCAATCAATCAATCAATCAATCAATCGATACATCAATCAATCAATCAATCAATCAATCAATCCATCAATCAATCAATCAATCAATCAATCAATCAATCAATCAATCAATCAATCAATCAATCAATCAATCAATCAATCAATCAATCAATCAATCAATCAATCAGCCAATCAATCAAGCAATCAATCAATCAGCCAATCAATCAAGCAATCAAGCACTCAATTGCAAATGATCATCAAATCAATTGACCATGGTGAATTCCCTATATAACGATGGAATAATATTACACATTCATAAAACCGTTTTATTTATTTCAGAAACAGCGAATACAAGAGTGATCTTGGCTCCCACAAAATGTCGTCGATATACTACGCTGGTCCGAACGCCAGCACGATCATTCCGGTTGAAAGCGGCTCTATTTTCCCGCCAAGCAACCTGTCGCACAAGGAGGCGGTGTGCTATGGCCGACCTCGTTCTAGTTTGAGTTTCGCGCCAACTGAAACAAAATCTGTCGAATCTGACCCGAGTTGGAACTGGGGCGGAGTGATATGTTCTGTTGTTTCCATGTTTTGCTGTGTTTCTTTTTGTGGTTTCTTCGGGCTATTGTGCTCTGTTTTCGCCTACGTTGACCACCGCACGGGGAACTATATTTCCTCGCGGAAGAAGAATTTCTGGGGATTCAGTTGTGCGGCTGTTGGTATGGCAACGACGATGCTCGGAGCGCTGGCGGTTGTGTTAATCTTTGTGATTTTCTACGATCAGTTGAGGGATATTCTAAACTCAATTGGCTATTATGAGGACTAGTGCTGATTTCTCTTTTACGCCTCTTTTTTTTTTTACTTTCTTCTTATTTATGTGTAATTTAATGCTACATGGTTTTATATTTTATATCCATGGTCTCTGGACCTGACGTCATACCTTTATAAATGTTCATTGCATGTCGACAATAAATATATTATAGTTTGCAGTTCGAAATTAACGCTTTTTATAGCGCTCTTAAAGAGGATCTCTGTTCATTTCGGAACCTTTTTATTTTGTTTCTATGGGCTTTTGTGTGGAGCAAGAGACCATTTTGTATATAATTTGGTCAACTGTGAATGAATATTCAAAACAAATTAAAATACGAATTTCCTGCTCAAGCAGAATAGCTTGAAACGAGATGAGTGCGAGATTTATTTTATGAGAACTGCTGAAAGATCTGCTCACTCGACGGCTCCCATTGTTAACAATAGGAGAATTACTTTTGTCACGTCACCACAGTCTGGCATTCAACACGACAAGAAAGCGATATTTTAAAGGGAGGGAGAACTGGTTAAAAATGGACTTTGAGTCGTTATTTGATGCACCAAAAATGATTCCTATGCCTGGCCCACGCAAGGAATATCATCGCTAACGATTTCGCGGGAGATATATTGCTAATTAGGCGTGACGTCAGGAGCTGTGATGAAACACTGAGTTCCCCATCTTTTACAATGGGCCTCGCCATATCAGCGTGTCCTGCGACTAAACCCCTGGATATTTTTTTATATTCTTTTCGGAAATAGATAGAATAATCATTTTGCCACCAGTCAGGCGCAAAAAAAAAAAAAAAAAAATAAAAAAATTCTCTGTGTTTCTTATTTTAACAAGCGATTTTCTAGGACACCTACCATGTTTCTCATCCTGAAACAGTAAAAAGGTCAGCCAGAGTGCACCACGCATGCGCTTTCGTTTCGTGAACAACAGAGATGTCCTTTTATGGCAAAGATGCTCTGGTCTGATTGGCTGAAATCGATAGCTTCACGAGGGCAACGGGACCAATCACGGCAAGCCTTCAGCTGACGTTTGCCTCCTATACTTCGTAATGGAAGTCATTCTCCCATAGGCCCAATGCTAACCCCGATATTCGGAATGGATTATTTCCTTACGCTTGCATCCAGGCATGGTGTTTTTGGCACGGAATGCTATCAATTGGTGCTATGAGTCAATAGAACATCACTTAAAATTCAGTTCCCCATCCCTTTAAACCTCTCAAATTCGGTGTATCTAGGTATCTAGCCCACAGCAAGCGTATTGTCTACAAATATGTCAGTTAAAAGGCGTATTTGTCTTTTAGGATGCAACCTCTGTCATCCGTTACTTGTTCAAAACAATCAGAGGTTCTCTTTAATAACTGGTGATTATCAATTTTAATTGAACTCTAGAGGTTGGAGATTCGGTACATTCATATCATTGTTGCCCAATCAGGGTCATGTTTTTTTTTAACCACAGCACCCCCTCCCTTCCCCCTGTTTTTCAGTCCATCGTTGAATCATCACCAGATATAACTCGCTCTTTTTCACCTGTGATTTTCACTAACTATTTTCCGATGGAAATACAAAGAATCAGACTGACCACATTCCGATTGCAAAAGGATTCTTAAATGCGTTCAAGTCAACGCTTGTCCAGGGGCTGACTGTGGAAGTGAGTGAGCATTATGCCGTGGTAACCAAATTGCATGCAAGACTGAGTAAATTGAGCAACAAGAATACCGCGAAGTACTTGAATTACTGTACTTAAATACTGAATAGTCCCAGCAGAAGACGGACTTAATTGTTGACACTGAACAAGGTACCCTGTTATTGTGCATACAATCACTGAGAAGTCATCTAAATCATCGGATTTTGTTACCAAACCAAGTTCATTTTCATGATTCCAGTCAATTTTGCCTTCTGGTAATGCGGGTAATTTCATTTGCTTTTTTATAAAAACTCGGTTAGCGCTCATCATCGATGCGGGACTCTCAATAACCGAAGATATATCTATGCTGATCTGGGTCGCCTATCGGAGATTAATCCCGCTCTAATGTTGCACAGTCTGTACGGAAATCAGAGCACGTTATGGAATTAAAGTACGTACAACACATTACAGGTGATGGAGAGCCGGGTGGCACTGAGAAGGAATTAGAACAACAAACATCGTGCTTCAATCCACGGAGGTAAAGACAATCTCAAAAGTAAAGAAGAAAGCGCAAATGGATAACTGAAGATGTACTGGCAATAATGGACGACAAAGAACGCTATGACATTAAAAATGAGATGAGCAATTAATGCAAATTAATTAGAGAAATTGGGAAATGGGGCTTGAGATTCATAATCACAGTGGCAGCATCAAAACAGACAGATACGCCCAACTGTAACATCAGTTTGAATGCAGCAATTAGAGCAAGTCAACCGTTGGTGGCAACAGGGGAAGAGAACGATCTCGGATCCATGGCAGCCATGGCTGAACGGATGCCAACAGATCCCCTTGTAATTCTAAGAGCTGTCTGACTTAATGATTGTGGGGAACCATGGTCACCTTATGGACAGCCGTAGATCATGGTGATTGTCACGTCAAGGGAAGTAGGCAGCTGAATATGTTGCTGCATTTGTAGCGAAACCGATCCGAGGCATTGCGATCATAACGCACACCACGTTTTGATTCTGACAAGCGGTCGCACAGCTTCGATCGTCACATTTCATCATTCGCGTGCTCAAGTAGGCACTGATTTGTGAAATTTAGCCCGTTTGTGACCCCTCGCGCCGTAACCCTCACTCGCCTTGAGAGGTCGGATGAGTTCAAAAATGTTGATTTTTTTGTTTTGATGGCAAAACAAAGAAAAATATATCCTCTTTCCTCACATACAATAATCATGTCAGTCTGTGATCAATAAGTTCTGATATTCTGTGTATAATTAAGCCCATTGTATTGACAGTCGAATCATTTTAAATATTTGACAACCTTTTAATGCGAATTTCTCATCCTCGATTACGTGTGGGGTTGACCCGTAAACAGGCTGTAACTTTTGAACTACGTACTGCTCCGATTTAGATAATTCATGCATCAAACTGAATGGATTTGCATCAGCTATTAGGAGGCAATAAACTATAAAACTGTAACAATGCGACTTAGTGGGGATATCGGCGCGAAGGGTCACATTTTAGAAACATTATTCTTTAAATAAGTTTATGATTATGTTGGTTGTGTTTATAATAACTGTATAAGTTAACTTATTACTTTGCACCAATAATCTTAGTGTGTATAATACTAGTATTATGTCATCAAAATCGATCACTTTTAATATAACTTATATGCAATAAAATAATATTATTGTATCTCGGTTAAATGAGAAGATGCCAATTTACTAAATATTCCTAGCATGCATGTCTGTGCGTTAGAAAAATCACAAAACTCAAGAAATCAAATTTTCATCAAAAATTCAAAAATTCAGATCATTTGAGATTTTAGAGTTGCTTATGCGCCTCAGGGCAAACGACCTTGCCCCCTGTGAGTGCCATCATGATGGGGGTGGGGTCGTAATAGAACTGAATCTCCTTCACTCTCAACTCCTCATCCACCTGCAGGATGGCAGATCCAACGAACTCGAGCAGCTCGCCAGTCGGCTCCTGGTCCTGGTAACGCCCGTTGAAGTGAGACCAGTGGCGCCACTCGACGGTCACAGTCGGAAGGTCTGCAAAGAATCACGGTGGAATATAGTTAGGAAATTGATGACGAGCAATTTGACTGCAGCAATTGACCTGTGAATGGAGTGGTGATCACTCACCGGCATGCACGTCGAGTAGTTCCCAGGCAAAGCCGTCTGAGAAGCAAGACTTGAACCAGACGTGAGATTCTTCAAAGGTGCTCGTCTTCGCTGAGTAGTAGGGGCATTGCATGAGGAAGACGTTGTAGTTGCCCACTGCGATCAGATCTTCAGCGTGGTACCACTTCCCATTGTTACACCGGAAGCGGAAACTGCCATCCGGAACCACCGATTTCCATTGCTGAAAAAAAATATGTTAATTATATATACACATATATATATATATAGGATGTGGATAAAGACATTAATCGACTTAAGGTTTCTATAATGGGTTAAATTCTGAGTGACAATCAGGCGGTGCAATTAATGCTCTCGGTATACATACAAATATTTCTGTTGATTGATTGCACCGACTATTCATAAAGAGTATTACCACAGTTACGTGCAATCTCGCGCATAGGCTGACAGCCTGTCAGGCATACTGTGACAACAGGTCTTGGCTTAAAGCAAATAAGGAATGAAATTTCTGAGATAAGTTGAGTTAAATGAGCTTCGGTTAATTCACTGTTCGTCGTTGAACAGATAACTTAGTGGAACACGGGAACAATTTGACATCGTGGAGAGTGAGAGATACGTGACGGGTTCGACCTTAACATCAAATAAAAGTACGACCAGCCCGTATATTCTCGTGCGAAGAAAAAGAAGACAGGCTGTGATATATAGAATGACCTCCGACAGTTGAAGGACGCATCCGAGCGTTGAACTCTTCGTCAAAGAAACAAGTGTGACGTCACCACCATCTTCTTTATGGCACAAGGTAAAATGGCAAAATGTCAGCCTCAACCAATTATGCTTAAATTGATTTAGAATTGAAACATTAATTATGTATAACTATTTACTATTAACTTATTTATTTATTTATTGAATATGAAATAAATAATGCAGCGGAGGTGTTTGTAGCTGTCCGTGGAAGATGAACATGAAAGGAATGGTTTCTGAATCCAATTTAAAGTCTCCGCGCACCTCCGTTATTGAATTCAGGTAATTAGAATTTACGCGCAGTTCAATTAGCAATCAACACAACGACTGTGTGTCCTACCATTACACGTATCAGGGTTGTCCATCTTTTGAATTAGTACGCAGCATCGTCTCACAATCCCGCTTTGAAATGACCGTTTGGATTAAAAAAAAAAAAAAAAAAAAAAAAATAATAATAATAATAATAATAATAATAATAATAATAATAATAAAATGCAAGATAT
Organism: Capitella teleta; assembly: GCA_000328365.1. Lineage (NCBI taxonomy): Eukaryota > Metazoa > Annelida > Polychaeta > Capitellidae > Capitella > Capitella teleta. Next base: position 54,192 of record KB309945.1, read on the forward strand.
ATTCACTACCAATTTACAGTGAGTACCACATAGCGTGGATAAGGAAGTAATATAATATCAAAAAGAAATGATTAAATTCTTATTCAAAACCTTTGCGTCCATTTTATGTCCTGCTTCCATTTCAAATGTCTTGAAGATGTTCTCGACGGTCCTGTGCAATGAGCCCACTGGATGATTCTTCTTTCTTTCCCTCAAAAACTTAGCGTTGACCAAGTCATAGTTGGGCTTCCCGAGCCTCCACTTGATGTCGGGGTCGTCCATGTAACTCCGAACGGGGACATCTTCGGGAGGAAACTGCGCTACAATGTCCGCCATGGTGAACAATGTGAGTCCGTTGGCGGCTATGCGCTTTATATACTCACTGAGTACTCGTACCCTCAAAAGATTGCCAGGGAGCAATGCAATGATGTCACGTTCTCCGCTTGGCTAATAAGTGTTGCTACTTGTTGATTTTATCTCGAGGACTTTAGACCCCGAAGGTTCACTCGAAATTTTATATGTCACATAATATAGTTTCAAGAAAAGATTTATTATTATTATTATTATTATTATTATTATTATTATTATTATTATTATTATTATTATTATTATTATTATTATTATTATTATTATTATTATTATTATTATTATTATTATTATTATTATTATTATTATTATTGTTTTATCTATAGCATCACAGGGAAACCCCCTTTAGCGTGATCTTGCATCCCGATCCTTTAATTGATCCTAATATTCCACCCATGTTATGCAATACTATCCAGACCTCGAAGGCAATGGCATCATGACCTGACTCTGACCTCCAGGAGGCACTTGGAATCCTCCCAAAAATCCTCGTCCCTGACCTCACGAGACTTATGTAAAAGACAACATGCAGTGTCCAAATAATTCATGCTGGTATATAAGTTGTGTAATTTGATGACTTTGACCTGAAGCAGTCGTTATTGGAAGTGGGGTGAAATTGATACTCCAATTGTACTGGGAGGGTCCACACATAGGACGTAATTATAGTTGGTAATAGTAATACACACAGCAGTACATACAACATATATACATGTACTAAAAATGATATCGAGTCACACCCGCTTCGCCATGAACGCAGAAAGAAACAGATGTTGCTTCTCTGATATTTTTCTTGTGTGTTCTCAAAATCAATTATCTGTGAAATGAATGCAACGATGCCAGCATCAGGATTCCTAATTCTATTCTGGTTGTACGTGTGGCAGTACATGTATACAGAGAAACACATCTGATTCCGATATCCGAAGCTACGACTGGCAGTGTGACGAGTAAACCTAAGGGCGTGTCCTGACTTAAGAACATAGCATACAATTATACTACGTGCTGTTTGGAGGCCTACATGTATCTTTGCATGGAATTTTACCCATTTAAGTGACGTCTGTGACACATGTCACAACCATGTTTGTTTTATTACCTGGTCGGTGGAAGGTCGGATCTACGCTGAGAAACGAGGTGACGCCGCAAATACGAGATCAAACGCCTTGAAGACATCCATCGACTTGGAGCATGAGGGACCCACCCCTTCTTCACCCTTCGATTCGTTCCTTCCACTTTCCATCTGGAATGGACCTTTTGCTTTTCTTTTGATCTGTTCCTATTTCCATTACATTTTTATTCGTTATATTTTCATAGATTTTTTTTTCCATCCATTTGTCCTTCGATTTCTTGTTTGTTGAATGTTGGATGCTGGTGTGTATCCATGATCTAGGAACAAAGGGGACATTTCATTTGTGATCCGATCATCAGAAACCTTGATGCCCGAATTCTCGATTGTAGCCACGGAGTTACAACTTGACCAAACCAAAGACACCAGCGGCAGTGGACACCGTGGTAAGCTATGGCTCGCCATGATCGTTATTCTCATTTGCAAAAGCGAGGCAGTTTCAAACCAGGCTACAGCCAGAATGTAGGTAGCACTGGATTTGCTGAACGCTACTGCTCAGGCTACAATCGAGATCTCTGGCATGGAAGACTCCTGCTGGTTGATAACGAAGAAATAATGTTACAGCAACCAAGATCTCAATTCTGAAACAAAGTCATAACGCCACACTATGGCGTTGAATCTGCTAGATTCGATTCGGTCTACTCTCCCAGAGGCGTAGGAACGTTCTTAGACTTGGGGGGGGGCCCAAATTGAGGTAATGATAGGGGGACACCTGCGCCGCGTAGCGGCGCAGTCACACTAGAGGGGTCCGGGGGCATGCTCCCCCGTAAAAAAAATTGTTATAAAGAGTGAAAAATCCATTGTCTGAGCACTTAATTACTAGAATTTAACACATTATCCTAGGCAGATACATGTATGTACATGTATATATATCATTGATCTTTGGCCTACATCAGAGAAATATAGTATGTTATAATGTTAAAGGGATGGGGAACTAAATTTTAAGTGATGTTCTATTGACTCATAGCACCAATTGATAGCATTCCGTGCCAAAAACACCATGCCTGGATGCAAGCGTAAGGAAATAATGCATTCCGAATATCGGGGTTAGCATTGCGCCTATGGGAGAATGGCTTCCATTGCGAAGTATAGGAGGCAAACGTCAGCTGATGGCTTGGTTTGGCTGATGGCTGATTGGTTCCGTTCCCCTCGTGAAGCTATCGATTTCAGCCAATCAGAGCAGAGCATCTTCGCCATAAAAGGACATCTTTGTTGTTTACGAAACGAAAGCGCATGCGTGGTGCACTCTGGCTGACCTTTTTACTGTTTCAGGATGAGAAACATGGTAGGTGTCCTAGAAAATCGCTTGTTAAAATAAGAAAAATAGCGAAAAAAAAAAAATTTCGCGCCTGACTGGTGGCAAAATGATTATTCTATCTATTTCCGAAAAGAAAATAAAAAAATATCCAAGGGTTTAGTCGCAGGACACGCTGATATGACGAGGCCCATTGTAACAGATGGGGAACTCGGTGTTTCATCACAGCTGCTGACGTCACGCCTAGTTAGCACTATATCGCCCGCGAAATCGTTAGCGATGATATTTCTTGTGTGGGCCAGGCATAGGAATCATTTATGGTGCATCAAATAACGACTCAAAGTCATTTTTTAACCAGTTCTCCCTCCCTTTAATTTATTCTATCAACTAAAATCGCCTGTGTATCCTTCCACTTATGACCTATAAAGTAATTCGACGAGGTGTGGAGAACAGAACCTTAGTTTTATTACAAATAAATTCACGAGTGATGCATATACATTTATATCGGTGATTATATAATGAGGTTCAATAGCCATGCAGCACACTGCTTGGCATCGTTCAACTTCGTTAATCTGTCCGCTGTCCTTGGCTGAGCCATCTGAGAAATGAGAAATGAACAATTGATGCCATACATAAGTGATATACAACATAATTATCTTAGAAGTATAATTAATGCAACAAGCTAGCTTGCAAAATTTGCATGGTAGCATGTCTCCCATACAATTGAACCGAATAACGAATGGGTACTCGATCCTGTACGTATATATTGGCGTGCATCGCATGATCGCAATTTGTTACAGCAATTAAATATACTCTATTTAGGTTACAGTATCACATATATATATTGCACGGGAAACGACTGGTCCTGGCTGGAAGGTCAAGGATATATATAACGCATGGTGTTCTAATTCACGCAGAATGCGAGAGATGTTGACCAATGCCCTGAATTTTTAGTCTGAACGGGATTGATCGCGGATCACGTCGCTGATTTCGTAATTCTGCTCACCAAAATCAGATTCAGGCGGGGTTTGGGTGGACATTACTAGCTGGGTGGACGTATAGCTGTTTATAGGCTAGCACATGTAAGCCTCAAGTATTCTGGATTAAACGATTTATATATGGACAGCCTTCTGCGTAATGCGTAGTACATGACAATCAATTTTTCTTAACTGTTTCCTTGTTATATGTCCCTTTTTGTTCTGTTTTTCTTGTTCTCTCATATATCAAATTGCAAAAGATTATTTTGCGAATAAAATGCTCTCTCTCTCTCTATATATATATAATATTGATATAAACGGAGCTTGAGTAAATTGACCTTTGACCTCAGGTGATGCTTGCGTGAGCAGACGCATTTGACAGTAAAATGTCGAGTGAAGTGATTTCTTCTGGCCTCGTGAAGTATTTGAGGGGATGGATTGGAGTGGTGGCCATCATTGCATTCGGGAACACCGTTTCCTGTTTCAGGAACCATGATTTCATGGCTGAGAAACTATACACCGTCACCCCAGAGCTAGGTGAGCACAGGATTCATCCAATTATCGCTCACTTCGATCTCACATTATGATAATTATTATTATTATTATACATCACATGTTGTGATCATCAAACGCTCGATACGCTGGGAAGCAACAAAGGAGCATAATTTAGGTCAATTAATTGGTAATTGCTAGGTAACCATGCGTTTAGCCGATCACTGCTAGTTCAATAGTTGACCTGCATTCGTAATAGTTAAAATTTAAATACGGTAATTCCCTGTTCGTTAGCTGACATACTACAGCGAGCCCAATGGGTCTCAGACCTCGCCCGAGAATCTGTGCTACCTGTTCGTATACATTTAAAATTTTGATTAGATTAATGGTTTAAATCCATAGTATAATTATAAACATGTACTATATCTTTAATCTTAAATAAAATACAATATAATTGGAAAGGGAGGGGTCAGAGAGATTCAAGTGAAAAATAGAAGGCCATAATTTTACTATGGGATGGTTTTCATGATGATCGATAAGTGAGCTATATATAACCTAACTTATGCTGCATAATATAGGCCTAATGTAGTATAATTGACCTATTATAGCCAATCAGATGATATGCCGTCACCATGGTAATGGCAGATGCCGATATGCCTACATGTTATCATTCGTTCTATTTCGGAAGAAAATAATTAATCGAATAAATGGAATAATAATTGCAGCGAGTTTCCGTAATCAACATTTTTTTGTTTCAGTGAACGCGCTGACTGCTCGTCTGTTTGGAACATGGACGCTGTTATCCGCAATGCTGCGTCTGTGGTGTGCGTTTTGCATAGATAATCACGCGTAAGAATGATTCTTCCTCCAAACGCACATTTTAAGTTCTTCCCTTCTTCAGTGTTTTCTGTCTGACCTTCTTCTCTTTCTTCTTGGCCATGGCTCATTTTGCTGGTGAGATTTTCTTCTACCACACAGCTGAGCTCACCTTTGGGGCCACCTCTCCACTGGTCGTATCAGGTATGCGGTATACACCCCTCTTCTCTTGTGAATCATCTTCTCTCTCAGGGCTCTCCATGCTGTGGATGCTCGCTTGTTACCGCCGTTTGTTCCCTGCGGAAGAAATTCCTGTGGAACGGAGTTCCCACAGGCCAAGCATGAAGGAACACTGAGATTATCGGCTTCAACTACGCTTCAGCTACGGACGCATTTCTGTGATCTTCCTTCCTCATTCAGAATCATTAATTACTGATAATTATATATCTATATATTATATATATTGATAATTAAATTCCATTTCTTTTTACCGATAATGATTTTTTGTTATGCATTTCAAAATTGTTTTTGTTTGTAATAAACACTTTCAATGTACTTTAGACAGTACACATATTTTTATGTACTCAGTTTTTGTTGGGTTTTCACTTCTATGCTTAACAAAAGAAGTTATGTCGGTTATCGTATTTTTGCAATCCATTTCAGTACAATATTAAACTTCAAATGGTCCCTAAAACATCTATCAAGTTATTTTTCTTAAAACATCAAAACAAACTACATACTATCAGAAGAGAGCTATACCACAGAAAAAAAAAAGAAAACAAATTATATATACATGCATATACACATATCTTGCTTCCGGTATATTTCAGACTCTTCTTCGATCATTATACTGGCATAAATCTTATACTAATATCAATAGCAAATTGTTTTTAAATAAGCCTAGTGGGGTGTTTTGCATATGGAACCCACAGGCATTCACTATGCACCGGTTGGATTCGTTTCCAGTCATAATTATGTCCTGAGGAGGATACTATTTTATTTGGGAAATGTTATATAAGATGTTCTTAGGGCGGAAAGTAGATTTTCGTGAATAAAATTGCTTTGTCCTTAGGACATCAGACTGGAGCCGAAACCAACTGCAGCGAGTGTCCGTAAAAGTGCGTTATGGTAGCTATCAGAAATCATAACGTTCAACAGAACTTCAATTTCCAAACGCCATAAATGGTGCGTTTGATACAACCTCATACTTTTTCCATTCATGCGTGGTATTAATTGATCATTTTTCCCTGATTAAAAATACGTGTGGCTGACTCGACATTAACTGTATTATGCAAGACCCAGTTATTTCGTTCTGCGTCATTTCGCCTTGCTCCATCAAAACAAATGTGGCGTCACATTTCTTGCTGCGACGTCAAAAACGAAGAAGAAAATGCATTCCATGGGTTGAAAGAAGCGGAGTAACAACTATGAACACGATTGAGAAGGTAAAATTAATGAAATATAAATGTTAATTCATTCAATCATGAATTAATAATTCAATTAATTGCTACTATAACTCATTAACTGACTACCGAGTATAAGAATTAGAAAACCGTACAAAACGCTGTCACCGGCAGTGCCGCAGTGTCTGTCTGAACACGTAAAAACCACCACTAATCATAATCATCATTATCATAATGATACTTAATACCCCGGTGTATGATATCCATTTCATATCCAATTTCTATATGTAGGGCCTAGCACAGATAAATCGGGCGAGGTCTGACTAGTGACCTGGTGACTCCCATTGCATGATTGAGTCTCGCTATATTGTGACATGATGATCTTGATATGATAATCATAATGATATTCATATAATGATATATGATATATATTGTTTTAATAGTCGATATTAATTGTTATATTGATAATAATGATCACACATGCATATTTTATACTTAATTAAATATTTTATACTTTATATAAACTTTGTTATATTGATAATCATGATCACACATGCATATTTTATACTTCATTAAATATTTTATACTTTATATAAACTTATAAAGTCTACAGAGAGCTAGAGCTGATGCATTTATAGGAAATAAGGAATAAATGTTGATCGATGTAAACACACCACGACCGATTCAGCTGTGCTCATAGTGCTAGTTGATTGCTTTTAATTAAATGTATATTAATTACATTAATTAATTACTAGATCTAAATTAAATAATAATATATTGATTTATAATGCACAAATTGTTAATAAAAAATATTGATATATTTCTCTAAGCATAAGAAGGATGAATAATTACTTGTCAATTGTTCGTCAATTGTCAATTAAGCAGCCCCTCCTCTCCCTCTCCTCTCCTACTAGTGATGATCGGGATGCATGATATTCTATTATTACGGCCATGATCAACTGAGTTATATATAATATAGATGATGTATTTGTCTGATGTCACAGAGTGGCTTATGTTTAGGGGCTAACAAATCTGATGAACGTTTTGCTTTTCAGAAACGGAGTCCAAACGGGAGTCTTTCCACGGAGAAATTTCTTTCGTACGTCAGAGAAGGCAAGGAAGAGGAAGTGAAGCAGATCCTCGTGAAGAATTCCTCGTTGGTGTCGAGGGTTGGTTTTTATGGCAAGACGGCTCTCTTCCACGCTATTGTGTGCGGAAGTTTTGCGATGTTGCAACTTCTCCTGGAAAAAGGAGCCGATGTCGATCAAACGAGCTTTGTGTCCTACCATCGCGATCGACTGATCTCTTGCGATGAGCCCCCTCTTGTCACAACTGCTAGACTTGGCCAAGTTGAAATGCTCACTCAACTGTTGAAGTACGGAGCCGATGTGAATGCGAGTTCACACTTTCATCCTCAACACACCGGATGCAAAGTTCCCGACAGATCAGCGCTGCACTTTGCTTGTGAAGACGGGAGTCTTGAGCTGGTTGAACTGCTCATCAAGCATCAGGCGGACGTGAACCAGCTGGATAAGCGCAAAGAACAGCCTCTGCATCTGGCTGCCAGGTGTCGCTCTGTAGCGGCTGCTTGCAACAACCAAGTGGCGATCGTTCGTCTGTTGTGTGAGCAGGGAGCTGATGTGAATTTCCCAACCTCGATCGACTGCACCGCCCTCTACCTGGCTGCGTTCTATACGTGCGAAAATAAAGCTCGAGTTTTGCTCTCTCATGGGGCTAACCCTAACATGAGGTGTGATCGAGACAACAGCTTTGGATCTCCCTTGCATATTGCGTCGATGAAGGATCGCTCTTCGTTCGCTGAGCTACTCATTCAGCATGACGCTGATTTGAATTTGGTGAATGCCACTGGTTACACAGCCCTTCAGCTGAATCTTGCGATGTACTCCCAGAGCAGGGTTTGTTGGGATCTCATCTACCATGGTGCTAAGCTGAACGCTGTCGACAAACACAATCTCAGCTTGATGGCCTGTCTCATACGGAACATGCGTCTAGATTGTGAAACGCTCGCTAAATTCCTCGTCTTTGCTGGCTACGACCTTCGCAAAGATCTCTGGTTGAAAGGCAAAGCGTCTGCTAGCAACGAAGAAAAGATGTTGGACATTGAAATACCCGCAGGTCGCATGACGGAGCTCTGTGATTGGCTGAGAGAGAGGCAGAGGCAGCCAATGGCTCTCTCAGAGATCTGCCGTAATTTTGTGCGTCAGTACACGATGGAGACCTACAACGGGAAGAGCATCGTTGCCGCCATAGGAGCACTTCCCCTTCCCAGCGCGATCATCGATTTCCTTCTTCTCTCAGATATTTATTTACTCAGTAATAATCTGTCCACTTTGAAAAGCATCTAGTGACCATCAACGCAATACTCAGTGCTCTAGTCACGATGTACACTTAATTAAGCCTATAACTATGTGCGTGTAGAGTGTGTCTGTTGATATCGCTGTTGGTTCCTCTCTCTCATGTAAATTCTGTGCATGTTTGAGGAATTCTTATTTCTGTCTTATTTATGGCTGTCTTCACCGAGCAAATGCTGAACATCGTTGACATCTCGTAATTTTATTATAATCACAAACGGAAATATGCAAACATTTTACTTGATGATTACTCTGTGTATCGGTATATTTATTAATAATTTATTTTACTATTTATTTGAGTTATATTTATTTTAATACTGGGTGTGCCATTTTGCTTTGTGTGCCTTTTTTTTTTTTTAATCTTAGGAAAATGTGTGCAATTCTACGTTCACCTATAATCTTTGTTTTTAAATCATATTCCCCACTGAAATGTTTTCTCAAATCCCAAACGAAGGCTCCGTTCATGACAGTTTATATGAAATCTTCTTATCGGTAAAGAGATTATCTGTTTAACCAATTGCAGAATTATCTATTCATTGGTTTTAATCCTTTGTTTGTTCCGGTGTTTGCGATTGAATCAATCATTTGTTCAAAATGTTTAATGTCATTGCCAAAACTTTACATCAGCATTAATTTTATATATTTATACATATTCAGATCTCAATTCTGGTTGTATGCAAGTGTAATGAATTTGATAATTCTTTAGTTAATTATTTCTCTAATTAGTCTTCTTTAAAATTCTTCTATTTTATAATTTAATAATTTATTTATTTATAATTATTTACAATTTTTATACACATTCAAAGTATTTTTTTTCTCATTTGCAGCAAATAATTATTTGTGATATGATTTTCTTACACATAAATCAGTGATGTGATTTCATTCATACATTTAGTTTTATTTATTTTTTATACCAAATTTGTATGCACCACTTTTGTTGTTCCCTGTGTTCATTCCGCACAAGCGAATAGAAGGTTGAATACTTAGAATAAACTTCTCATGCAGTGCTCACCGAGTCGTTCAATTCACCTGAAACGCTACCATCGATATGAACAATATGATAGGAGCTTGCCAATAATTTATTCATTTTATGTATACATACTAAAAGAAATATAAAAGTACAAATTGAAACAATTTAATTGCTAACAATTTCTGGTGATAAAAAAAAGAGCATTCAGTAAAAATATCCATTCCACAGCATAAATCCACAAATCTATTATTTAACTGAGAAACATCTTCAAAACGTTCGCAGACAAAAAGCACTAACTATTCTAAACAAGCAGGTGCAGCAGCTTCTGGAAGAACAACGAAGCCGTACGAGAGAGCAGGTACTGAAAGCGTCCTCGATTTCACTTCTTGAGGCTGGAACTCTGGCAAAGTGTGAGCGTCTAGCATCTTCAAGGTTTTCCCATTCAGATCAACGAGACTGAAAGCAGGTTGAGAATCACATAAAAAATCAACTCTGCCGGGATAAAAAAATAAACTCTCACCGAGACACGAGCCCTTTGGGACCGTGAGCCGTCAGCCAATAAACATGCTTCTTGGCTTCAATGTCGATTGTGGACGTACGATTTCGTAGGTTGAGAATCATGAGTGTTACCGACCCCTGTTCATACTCGATCGGCAACTGAGCAGATCTGCAATATGTGCTGATTTAAGGGTGAGCGCCTCATTGCATTTTACCTTCCGCTTGTGCAGTGGGCGTACACACGAACGCGGGAGGTTGATTGATGAACCCGGAGAACCCTCGTTCCCATCAGGGATTTATGCAGCAATGACAGCCAGTAATCCTATCATAATAGCGCTATGTACAGTATCCTTGCACAGTTATCAACTCACGGGGTTCGGTTTATAGTCATTGTCGATGAGACTGTAATGACCGCTGAACAGAGACTGCCGAATGACCACTTGAATTCCACTGACCGCTGCCACGCCTAGTTTATCCGCCCAACTGATGACGCAATAATTCAAGATTCAACATAACAAAATTTCACTCACAGAAATCCAGCCACAAACGACTCGGAAAGAACAGGGGCCCCTCCCCCGTAACATGAGCTGGTTTCACCCAACCACAGCGTCACGTTATCAAACTTACGGATTGAATAGCGGAGCCTAGAAATCTGCATCGGGAGCTGAGAAAGGGTGTGGGGATCGAGAAATTCCTGCAGTGAAGTGTTCCTTCCGTTGCAGTAATACCTGATGAACATAATTAGCATAATTAGCATAATTAATGCAAGAGTGAGACACCTACTGATGAAAAGTGACACGATCGACTCTCTGCCCAACGACTTGCAAGAATCTGTGAAATATAAAAGCAATACAACAATTCATTCACTTGCTGCGCAAATACTGAGAGAGATATTTGAGAGACTTCTTCTTTGGTCGTGTGACGTCAGGGCCAACCAATAAACTGCGAGCAAAGTGCCGAGCAAATCGTGGATCCTGCTTCACAAGCGAACGCAGAGCGAGGAAATCTCTGCCCAGCTGATCGGCACTCAGCGAACGATTGACGGAGTGTTTGAATGCATCAGGCTCTGCATAAATTATGAAAATGAGTTGTGAATCGAAGCCACTGACCATTGCCAAGTTCAAAGTGCAGGTGCTGTGAATAATTCTTATGAATGGAGTATTCCAATAGATGAGTAGCGTTCTCAGAATCCCAAGAGGAGTCGGCTTTGCGAAGGAGGACGTTGAGGTCAAAGAGCAAGTCCCATCCTGACTGATAAGCAAATGTGTTCAGAGTGTCCCAGCTCTCGGCTGCGGAAGATTGTCACGAGATTGAGGTGTATTTTTATGATAATTTGACTGTGATATAAATTGCAATTACCGTTCATTGTGAAATTGTCATAGTGTTTTCCGTCAAAGGCTTCATCCTGATAAGAATCTTCAAAACGAGGCTCATAATTGGAGCGAGGGGATCTTCCATTCGGTTTGAAAATGAGGAAGTCTGCTGAAGTTCCTCCGACTCTCAGGAAAGCAGGCGACAAACCGCGGCACAGAGTCTGAAGCCGCACGTTGCTGCAAGAAAAGAAAATGCAAATAAAGCTAATCATGCAACTACTATAATAATAATAATAATAATTTATTCACTTATATAGCGCAGTATATACATATAAGTTTCTATGCGCTTCACATGAGTTAAAAAGAGAAACATAAAAGGTGGACAAGGTAGAAAGAGGAGGAAAAGTTTGTCAATTGTTATCATTAAAAGCTCTGTTAAAAAGGTAGGTTTTCAAGAAATTTTTAAAAGAGACAATATTGGCCGTGTCTTTTCGTACGTTTAAAAGGTAGATTGTTCCATAATTCTAAGAGCCATCGGTCGGATGATGACCTCAGGCGTCGAGTGGGTGCACGGACTGCAAACAGCAAACGCAGATACCCGGGTGCACTGGGATTGTTGAGACATTGGTGGACGGCGCACACCACCTTGAATTGGCATCGTTCTTTGATTGGCAGCCAGTGGAGCTCCTTCAGTATCGGCGTGATGTGATGTCTTATATATGTCTTATATCTTATTATTATATGTCTTATGTCTTATATATATACGCAGCTAAAGTTCTAGAATCTAGATGCTTATTGTATAATGAATAAGCGACTATAATATATATATAAATATAATATAAAATATAAATATAATTATAGGAATTAAGGGGGTGGCTGGCATACTATACAGCGAGATGCCATGAGGGGCCCACACACCCTGCGCCCCATTCACCTGTGCTTGTGTCATAAAGCAATGAAACCGAGCAGGGACGCACCTGGTGTCGAAGTGACGCCATCTATGCACGATTGCAGACTCAATCGCCACGCTGAGAAACCGCTCGTCGACTTCATTCACCGCGGTTGCCATGGAAACAACAGGAGTGAAGATCTTCTCAACTTTAGACTCATCTCCCGGGGACTTTGAGATTTCATTGAGTGCAGAAATGGCGGCAGAAAAACGCAGAATTGAGACGATAACAAATGAAATAGATAAAATTGCCATGCTGCGGCACTCTCGTCGGTAAGGAAGGCATGTCCTTATGCACAGGGCGTCCTATAGATGTGATATATATAACCATCCACAGTGCGTACTGTAAAACTTACAAATTCAAAATGGACGCAAACTCGTCAAGCAGCTTTGAGAGAAATGAGCGAATAAAGTATTATAGGGCAGTCATACTTGAATCATAATTGAATTGATATGTTAAAAATGTGTATTTGTATTGTTACACACCTTAATAACACATTAAATTGTATATAATTCCATTAAAATATTTAACCATGTGACTCGACAAACGGTACAGGTTCGGAAGTTCTCTCTGCGCTTTCCTTCCTGTTGATAAGAACTTGCATGTTTTCACGTATATTGCCAGATTTGGCAGATTACATGAGTCTTTGCAGAAAAGGAACCATCTACTCGATTCACCTTGTACCCTGGGCACCCCTCCCATCACCAATTAATACATGTAGGGTGATCTTGCAAGGTAATCTTCTCCCCATGTTAAATTCCCATAAGACGGTGGGTTACATAAGCATATTGTGATTATTACATGAATTATTGTAAAAAAATTAAACATCCACTTGATCCACCTGGTATTCTAGGTGGCCTTACAGCCTCCTGACCCCTCCCATCACCAATTAATACATGTAGGGTGATCTTGCAAGGTAATCTTCTCCCCATGTTAAATTCCCATAGGACGGTGAGTTACGTAAGCATATTATGATTATTACATGTGTTCATGTAAAAAAATTAAACATCCACTTCATCCACCTGGTATTNTATGTGGCCTTACAGCCTCCTGACCCCTCTCATCACCAATTAATACATGTAGGGTGATCTTGCAAGGTAATCTTCTCCCCATGCTAAATTCCCATAGGACGGTGGGTTACGTAAGCATATTGTGATTATTACATGAGTTCATGTAAAAAAATTAAACATCCACTTGATCCACCTGGTATTCTAGGTGGCCTTACAGCCTCCTGACCCCTCCCATCACCAATTAATACATGTAGGGTGATCTTGCAAGGTAATCTTCTCCCCATGTTAAATTCCCATAGGACGGTGGGTTACGTAAGCATATTGTGATCATTACATGAGTTCATGAAAAAAATTAAACATCCACTTCATCCACCTGTATTCTAGGTGGCTTAAA
>KB309945.1:79430-128134 GCA_000328365.1 Capitella teleta
TGAAATATAACTAATATACAATCAAACTAAATTGTGTCAGTGTGTATAATTAGTTATTCCATAATCAGCAGCTGTGAATTAATATGCAATTCAAAGAAAGTCAGCATCTACATGATTATTACATATGAATGTTTATTTGTGACAAATCAGTTATACAATGAGACGGAAATAAACCCATGAAATCATTCATAGACGTAAACAGGAAAATTTTGAGAAGAGTATAGAGGAGGTCAGAATAAGGTAACGAGTAAAATAGATTTGAAATCATAAAGCTTTATAAATAAACAAATGATTATTGACAATATTAAATGTGGTATATAGCGGTATAGACTTAACACTAACAATGTCAATTACAAATGTTATGCGTTCCGATCATATTTTAACTTTCATGTAGTGATGTAAATGTATTTGAAACATGGCTATCATATAACAAGATATATTATACTAATATAGATTATGGGCATATTTTGACATTCACAGACATTCATGAAAGAAAAATATGCAATGGATTATTTTTGCTGATTGTACAGACAATCAGCGCTTAGGTTGCTGACCTTGAACGACAAGGACAAGATGTTATTTGTGTTTGCACCATTTTTCATTCTGTTTTCACTTTCTGTTCTCTCAATTAACTTTCATTCGTTCATTCACAATTAAAGAAGGAAGAACTAAATGTATTGATTGAATCCACAAAATTTTGCCAGACAATTTAAATGGACAATCATTGATGTATGACATGTACATTATTGAGTGATTCAATAATGTATAGTATACATCAATGAGTATTCATTCGCTTGCCAAAGTTTTGTGCGTTCATGCATTAGCTGTTCACATAGTACAGGGTGATTGAAAAGTATGTTTACAAGTAACGGGATATTTCTACCTCGCATAATTATTTGTATGCTGAGTATGATCATTCGTTCACATTTTAACACTGCCGCCGTATATGCGTAAATATATATACTCAATTCAAAGAGATGTATTGGCACCAAAATGATAAAGAGGTACACATGATCAAATTTGGAAATTTATAGATCAATTGGTCAAAAAGAGCAGACCCCAGAAGAAGTACAAACCCTCATGTATATGCAATTACAGTATTTGACAAGCAGACAAGTATATGAGTGCCAATCAAATCAAATTATAGTACAGTGAAGACGAATGGATGATCAGAACAAAAGCCAAACACAAACAAAACAAAGAACGAATAAGATGAGGAGAAGGGAGGAAGGAGCATATGCTGAATAAGGTTTTTGGATCATTACTTGAGTCCCGTAATGGATATTAAAAACACGGTCAATACATTTGCAGCATGGTCAATACAATACATTGGCAGCATGGTCAATAAAATGTAATCGCAGCATGGTCAATGCAATACATTGGCAGCATGGTCAATAAAATATAATTGCAGCATGGTCAATGCAATACATTTGCAGCATGGTCAATAAAATGTAATCGCAGCATGGTCAATGCAATACATTGGCAGCATGGTCAATAAAATATAATTGCAGCATGGTCAATGCAATACATTTGCAGCATGGTCAATACAAAACATTTGCAGCATGGTCAATACAATACATTGGCAGCATGGTCAATAAAATATAATCGCAGCATGGTCAATGCAATACATTTGCAGCATGGCCAATACAATACATTTGCAGCATGGTCAATACAATACATTGGCAGCATGGTCAATAAAATATAATCGCAGCATGGTCAATGCAATACATTTGCAGCATGGTCAATACAATACATTTGCAGCATGGTTAATACAATATAATTGCAGCATGGTCAGTACAATACATTTGCAGCATGGTCAATATAATACATTTGCAGCATGGTCAATACAATACATTGCAGCATGGTCAATACAATACATTTGCAGCAACGGACAGAATCAGCGCATTTTAAAGGGTCGAATGAGACCAACAGGTCCTCCGACTGCACGATGCAGGGATGCGCGACCACCTGTACACGTTGCTGAGCTGCTATTTGACCTACCTGTCATTCAATGTCAGGATAAACGGTTCCATGTCAGCTCATTTCTCCCTCGACCTGGGAGTTGTACAACAATGAATGGATGTGCGGATAATGAAATTTACAGGATACCAATATCCATGAGCTCAAATTATTGGATACCAGATTAGATGTTGGATCCATTGCATATTATTTTATAATTGCGAAATTAAACACTAAATTCCCAATTAAAAAGTGGCTGCCACTTGTATACAAAATGTAAGATGGAACGGTGATTTCAAATGACGATTATCAACGTTTTAGCTCTTTGTTTGTCGGAGATGGTAGTGTCATCACAATAAACACAATTATAATATCAATCATCAATTTTTAAGGATTAATTATAGCATTTCAGTGTTTTGAAAATTCGAAGTGAGGAATGTTATTCAGATAAGATCGCTTAGTAAAACGCACCCCAGATTCCTACATATTATGATTAAGAAAAAAAAAGTATTGGTATAGTAATTTACAAATTTTCGTCAATTTAATAAATTAATCATCTATTCCTCTGCGACAAACAACGAAAACAGTGGCATGCAGTGATTAACATTTGTTTCGTGTGATTATGTGATTGAAATAAAGAAGAGGTTGTGAAGTTACTTGAAATATGTTGTGCATAGTTCATTTCCACATCAAACCATCGAGCAGTAGACAAAAAAATTTAGACAGCTGGTAACGCAAGGCGAACATGACATTATCTGTTTATCGGTTTCACAAGGTTTGATATTTCCAAGAGACACAGAGTGGTACTCCTTATGTAATTAAAACTATAAAACATACCCGTGCATCGAACATAGGCACCCTCGAACAAACTACTTGAATCAAGTACATTGCGCCGTGCCTTGACTTTAACAAGCAATTGCTGAGAAATAAACGATGCAGGATTTTTATTCTATTTTAATTCTTCAAGTTGTTTGAAATTCAGCCGACGATGTGAAACACAATCTCTGATTGTTTTGAGCTAGTAACGGATGAAAAGAGGATGCATTCCAAAAGACACATACGCCTTTTGACTGACTATTATTTTTAGACAATACGCTTGCTGTGGGCAAATTCCTAGATACATCAAATTTGAGATGTTTAAAATCACACTTTCTTCCCTCGTTCGATTTGAGACTGTGGTGACGTGACTAAAGTAATTCTCCTATATTGTTAACAATGAGAGCCGTCGAGTGAGCAGCTCTTTCAGCAGTTCTCATAAAAGAGATCTCGCACTCATCTCGTTTCAAGCTATTCTGCCTGAGCAGGAAATTCGTATTATAATTAGTCTTGAATATCATTATCAGCTAGTTGATTAATATTTTCAAAAATGGTCTCTCTTCACTCAAAAAGCCCATAGAATCGATTTTAAAATGTTCCCAAATGAACATAGGTCCTCTTGAAGATTTAATTTATAGTGAGTCCAATGCATCTTTTTGTCAACTAAATACTAGCATTTACTTTCTAAATTTAAATTGGAATTGGAATGGTTCTATTTGGTATCACGTATACATTGAATACACATTGGAGTGGGAGGATGCCAATGGCTCCCAATTATTGGATACAGGTTTATTATTTGCCAACAGTAGTGAAGATATAGCAAAAAGAGAATGCAAGTACTAGTTTCTGAACGGCCATTCAGAGGCAACATACTGATACTGATCTGTGTGATCACAGACTTACTATATGCAACGTACAAGTAGTACATAAGTACATCAGACCAATCGTCGTTCAGTGCAGAGCAGCAGAAGCTGTGAACAATCACGCATGTTGGAATATAAATCCTGGGTGTTATGCGATCACTCTGTGGTGATGAGCTGGAATCAAATAAGGCTGATGTTAGCTATACGAACTGTCCGAGAAGCAGAACAATTCAACTTCTGATCTTTTCAGTGCACATGGTTCACAAATGCACAGAGTGGATACCAACCATTTTTATTCGATCTGTGAAATTCATTTCTTTGTTGACCCTGGTAATAATGAACAGCTAATATATTTTGCATCCGCTGTAAAAAGTTAAAGTCTCCCAAAACCGTCAACAGCTAAACACCAGCAAATTGATTTTCACTTTGAAATTGACAATTCATTAATTTCCATTTGTGCAAAATGAGAAATCAAAAGATAGGAACAGTGTGCAAGTACTAGAATGTCGAAATCAAATCATAGTTATGGCATTAATTTCAGCCCCACTATATCAAGAATTATAGGGCACGGCTTGGTTGCGTATTCGTATCTATCAGTCCGATTAGTTGCACCGAGTAGCTCGACCACTATAGTGTCGATCGGACGATGATGAGATTGATTGTCCCACAGTACCCCAATAGTGTGTCACTTTTCAGAGCTTGGATGTGAGTGCGGATAGGTCAATGCTGACTTCATGATTCATTCATCGATTCACATAATATTAATTCCCAGCTGCTGCAGGATTTTCCTTTTCCTTTTCTGGACGAGCATATCAAAAAAGCTCTTCAAATTTTATCTGACATAATTTAGTTCGAGAGTTTATTACTTTATTTCAGAATAAAAGGGAGCTCCTACAATGTCAAATCATCTAGAAGCAATCATGCAGTTCAAGATAAAAAAGGGCGGCGATTTTCTCAAGTGCATTAATAATGATTATACCACTCAGTGAGTCCGTCAGCCAATCAGCTTTGTGTATTTGCGTCATTTATTCGTGTATAAATAACGCGTATAAATAAACAAATAGCATAGATCACTCTCGCCATTCACCTGATGTTAAAGTCTCAAAATGCAATTTCATAACGCCTCCGCTCATTGGACGTTATGATCGCATATGCGTTAAAATAAGCCACGCGGAAGAATAGCGCAAAGCTCGTCTGCACGATGGCGTCGCCTCGATTTTCAGTCAGAAATTATGCGTAGAATTTGGTGTTAATACCAAATGTCGGAGAAACTTTAGACTTTAATGTATATGTTGTGAAAATATGCAATAAATGTACGAAGTGGGGGATGAACATCATGATAAATAAAATCTTGTCGTGTCTGCTCGACTCAAAAGGTCAAAGGTCATTAAGTCGAGGGTCTGACAAGTGCCGTATATTTATCGATTTTAAAGGGATGGTGAACTAAATTTTAAGTGATGTTCTATTGACTCATAGCACCAATTGATAGCATTTCGTGTCAAGAACACCATGCCTGGATGTAAGCGTAAGGAAATAATCCATTCCGAATATCGGGGTTAGCATTGCGCCTATGGGAGAATGGCCTCCATTGCAAAGTATAGGAGGCAAACGTCAGCTGAGGGCTTGCCGTGATTGGTCCCGTTGCCCTCGTGAAGCTATCGATTTCAGCCAATCAGAGCAGATCATCTTCGCGATAAAAGGACATCTTTGTTGTTTACGAAGCGAAAGCGCATGCGTGGTGCACTCTGGCTGACTTTTTACTGTTTTAGGATTAGAAACATGGTGAGTGAGTGAGTGATTGGGGTTTTACGGCTCCACCCAACCCGTTCGGGTGATAAGGGCGCCAGAACAGAAGGCCCGGGACCGGGGTTTCCCCCTACTCTTATCGATAAATCCCAAGGGTTCTTTATCCTGCATACCACCATAGACAGTAGTACACAGCGCCCGGCCTTGTTACGCAGTTGGGCAGCACTGCAGAGTCACCGAAGAATTACAATTGTAATTCACAATCACCACGCCCGTGGCCTGATCGGGTCTCGAACCCGGGACCTCGACCCCCACGGTCGGCATAGGATTGTAGTCAGCGGTTTAACCCACTGCGCTATCCGGTGCTCCTAGAAACATGGTAGGTGTCCTAGAAAATCGCTTGTTAAAATAAGAAAAATAGCGAAAAATATTTTTTTTTTTGCGCCTGACTGGTGGCAAAATGATTATTCTATCTATTTCCGAAAAGAAAATAAAAACATATCCAGGGGTTTAGTCGCAGGACACGCTGATATGACGAGGCCCATTGTAAAAGATGGGGAACTCGGTGTTTCATCACAGCTCCTGACGTCACGCCTAATTAGCAATATATCTCCCGCGATATCGTTAGCGATGATATTCCTTGTGTGGGCCAGAAATCAGTTTTGGTGCATCAAATAACGACTCAAAGTCCATTTTTAACCAGTTCTCCTTCCCTTTAAAAGATTAACAGAGATCAGAAACCATATACTACCGTGTATAACGATTTATCCGAATTTGACAGACGTCATGTATTACTTCATTCGAGTAAATCAAAATGAAAATGGTATAAAGTTTCAGCGTTCACAAAATCCAGCTTTGCGTCTGTGGAAACAGGCCAAATACGAACTACTCGTTTTTGATGGCGCATAATGAAGTTAGTGATAAAAATAATTATAACTGCGACCAAAAGTTTATTATAATTATGATTATTATATTATTGTTATATTATGTTATTCTGTCCCCATTTATGCAAAATAATCAGGTAAGAAGCATATTTTGAATGAGCGAGGAACATTTAAATGCGAGGGGTGAGTGATCACGAAGAGAGTAAATTCAGATGAGCCCCTGAATGAGCATTGATGAATGGCATCTCTTGTAAGGCGCTTCAATACAAACTCTCTGCTTCGTTTTGATTTCAAGAGATAAACATTAGTGCTACTCTCACAACTATAGCACTCTAAAACAAAACAATAGAACGAGAGCGTTGCCTTAATGATGCGTTCAATGAAGCCTATCCATGGTCCGGGGCCCTGGTTGTCACCAAAAGTGGAAATATAACGGAATGATAAGTGCACTGTGTTAATTGAGATAAATCGGCATAAGTGTTGATGAATGGAATAGAAATGATAGGAATAGCAGCAAAGCTTGCCAGACATACCAAGCATGTATTTCTCTTATCTTTGTGTAATTTTACACTGCGATCTGTTTAGTAACACTTTCTCAGAAATGTGATGCACCATTGGAAAGCATTGTCTGGTCAGATATTTGACTCCACATCCACTCTTAGCATAATCGCTTCCTTCCCGTGACTTATCCCTTAATTATTTTTAAGTTATGGCATGCCCTGACGTCATGTGTATGCTGTGGTGTGAGTTTGGCAATGAATTGGATGGAAACGGTTGTCCAATATGCAGCTGCAAGCCAAATCCCTGCGATGTAAGTCAAAGTGTACAGAGTTCATCCTCTTAACTTCATGATTCTTGCTTCCTTCAAAATAGGCGACCGAATGTGCTTCCGGCACGGAATGTGTGGTTGTGCCAAGGGATTGTTTTGAGCCTGCTTGTGCCGCCTCGGCAGAATGTCGTCCTATTGAATGGTGAGTTGTAGATCTATATTTGTGTGTTGTCGGTATATGTTGAATTTTCTTTTCTGTGTATTTTTTCAGATGAGCACTGATAGATATTGAAAGTTTGCTATGAACCAATCAACACCTGGCAAGCAAATCATTTGAATTTATTTCACTTCTTTTGGCCGATGAATAAAATATGTGCAATTTCATGAATGCGGTTTATGATCAGTTATAGCACGTTAGTTCTATTTATTACAGAAATAAAAATACACGAACAAAATAAATTCTAATTAAAGGCGAGAGTTGATTGAAAATTGAAAAAATCGAATATTTTACAATTAGCTATACGAATACATATGTACATGTATACGACCATCTATTATGTGAATGTTGAAGTCCCGCTCTGGTTGAAATGAATTGCTATGGGTGTAGGCTGAAGGAGACCCATAGTTATTCTTGTGGGTATCCACTTCGTTTGCGGGATCGTACATCAGTCTGAGGTATTCTTATCTCCAACCCAACCCCAAAGGGCTCAGAGTAGCGATGGATGTGACAATGATGATTCACCTCCAGATACACCGGTTTATTAACCAGGATTCATGCTTCGCAACTGGTTTAGGTGTCTGTCTTGCTGGATGGGTGTCGCCGGGCCAACTGGTGTTGGAGCGTCGGCAGTTGAGGTGAGTCAGATGTCAGTTGTAAGATTTGCCCGTTATAAGCCCCTGGGGACGTTTAATTGATGGAGAAACAAGCGGTTGACCGATGACTATTTTAAAGAGGACGAGGTCCATTTTGGCTTTTGTTCGATCATTGTTTAGGACAATGGAGGGATGCTCTCACCGAGAGCTCGGTATAAATCCATCAGGAATCGCGCGTGCGTTCGACTCGCGAATCTCATTAGGTTTGCCAGGGTGAAGCGATATCGGACCTTATTTGGAGATGAGCTCTTCGTTAATTGCTCAAGAAATTATGCATGGTATTGAAGCCTTAATACATGCAGTATACGGCAAACGCATCACAGCTATAATTATAAGTTATCATTCAATATGCCCCATGATTGTAACATTTCTTTCTACCAAATGAGAAGTTCCCCAAACCAGATAGACTTCTGAGATACCCTGTATTATTGGTACAATTACTGCATGGATTGGCTAGTACGCAGTGATGTAATTTATCAAGCAGTGAGAAATGTTGACCAATCTCACTCTGTTAGTGATGTAATCACAGGATAAACACTCAGTATATAAATAGCTAACAAATAGTTATGAAATTGCATTTTGAGACTTTATAACATAAGGTAAATGGCGAGAGTGATCTATGCTATTTGTTTATTGATACGCGTTATTTATACACGAATAAATCACGCAAATACACAAAGCTGATTGGCTGACAGACCCACTGAGTGGTATACTCGTAATAAATCATCGTTTCCTTGAAATAAATTCACACAGTTCTATAATACATACAAATACATACAATTAAGGAGCACCTGTAGAGTCTCCAACTCAGTTACGCAAAATATTACGAAGCCTTTCCTGTAACGATTAATCCGATGAGGAATTGTGAGAACCATAAAAGTGAGCGAGAACAAAAGGTTCCCGAGTAGAATCAGAAGCTAATGGCCTCCAAGCCATTCGTAGGATTCAGTTCATAGTATTCTGATTAATTCATGCAGAGATCAATGCGATTCTTTGTGGTTCTGCTCGAAACGCATTCGGTTGATTGCGTTATGCAGGGCTCGCTTTGGCTTTTCATTCCTGTAAAGATCGCTTATTGAAATGATCACCGTGTTTCTTTACTCTTTTTGGGGCATTTTGGCCTTGGCTACTATAGTACATCTATTGCAGCCATCAGTTTCAATCTCACAATTTAATTCTTTTGAATTAGTATGAGTATAATCATAATAATAATGATTTATTTATTCAAACACGTGCAATTTGACGAACGGTGGCAGTCGGTGGTGACCGAAACGAAATTTATTTGTTTCACAAAAAAAACAAAAAAACAAAAAAAAAAACAAAAAAAAAACAAAAAAAAACACACACACAGAATATTGGTGAGTTGCTCAAAAAAAAAAAAAAAGGAGATATTAGATTGTTGATAATAAGATGTATTTGGTAGTGAGGACATATTTGTCTGAGGTACGACAGATCCATAATGTTTGAATGACACGTGCTGTTATGGCTATATAGCTTGGATGAGTTAGTTAGTTTTTAACATGGGGTAGATATAGACTACTTTGACCAACTCCGTGTACGATGGTCAGGTGTTGAGTCAGGTGTTCAGTATATCGTGTATCTAACTAATGTTCACATTGCGATCACTTGGTTTGGATGAAGGAGTGATATTCTGTGCTTACATAATAGCATTGTGGATTTAATTATCACAACTTCAACTTTCGAAAAGCCAAATGATGTCTCCGTGTTTGGTGGAACACAAATTAGTACACGCAATCAAAGTCATAATTATTCCGATTTACTTGGCGTGTCTCAAATGTGGACAGGAATACACGATGAATAGAATGAGGTCGCATTTCATCCGCACGTGGGCTGATTCAGTCGTACAATTTACAGTGTATCCTCTATGACGACATGGAAGATGATGTGAATTCGACAGGAGATGGATATGCCATTGCACCTTCAAGGAAAATCGATGTATGGGCGAGATATATCGTGTGGGATTCATCGCTATTGATGACGTAATCACGGGATGAAGTTACTCTGTGGCAGTACTCCTGGCGAAGCGTGGTTCTTTCCGAGATAACCTATTCTATCATAGAGGTCAATGACCGAATATATTATATGTAATATTTCGAATGGAATGTTCTATTATAGTCGCTTGAAAGAACTTCATTTTCCACTTTTGTCTTATCGGAGAAAAAAATATTGATCTTATATTTATTTTCAAGTATTTCAAAGGTCATATTAATGTTGATTATAATGATGAAGTCAGGTTTATCCATTTTAGATTTTTGCTAATTTTAGAATGCACCTTCTCTTAGATCCTCTAATAATCTTTTTTTTTTTATTTAAACACAATGTAAAAACTGAAACATTTAATGCTTCTTATTTTAATAGCATTTGTCCCTTGTGAAATATTTTACCAGCCACTATTAAAGATTCAGAGACAGTATCTATTGTTAAACAACGTCTAATTCATTTTAATTTTGGTCTAAATTGTTCATTTCGATGTTTTTAATTCTTGCACCATGATTCCATTATGTAGATGCCTTGGTTTAATGGTTTCCCTTAATTGTTGCGCATGTTTTTACGTTTGAAACCATTTCTTTATAATTATGTAGAATTATTTTTTTTTATGCCGCGCCTTATTTACTGTCGACATTCTCTGTATGCCATTAATATTTAATAAATGCTTCATTATTCCTATGTGATCCATGTTATACAGGATTGGACGGTATGCAATGAGACTGGCCGATATATTTAGCGGACAGACCGGAAATTATTAGGCTATCAAACAATCCCGAGAGATTAAGGGGAATTGTGCAAGGCAATGGACGCACACGCTACCAATGCATGCACAAGGATATTATCACTTACGGCATCAAATGAGTACGAATTATATATCACAGTTAAAGTTTAGCATTCTGTATACAATTATAAACGAGGCTTGCAGAATATAAATAGAGGCAGGGCGCGGAAGAAAAATAGTGCAAATTGCTATACATTTTCGACACGTGCCAATATATTTACTCGATCTTTACTACTCGTATTGTATCTTATTCCTAATAAATATACATGCATACACCTAATCGTATATTCCCATAATTGCATAACCGAATTAATTACCCTTGCATTGACGTATCCCACAGGCGATTCATTTCAGTCTATATAAAAACGAATGTTGATAGAGCTAATAGCCATACTTATAGGAGCCGAATACACAAACTATAGTATTAAAATAGTTTAGATAATAAATTGATGTTTACTTGGGATGGGGCCTTGGGGATTAAGCATACTATGTTCCTATGAAGGGAAGAGTAAGATGATAGATAAAGCCAGCACATGGAGCTCGTGATTGATTGATTGATTGATTGATTGATTGATTGATTGATTGATTGATTGATTGATTGATTGATTGATTGATTGATTGATTGATTGATTGATTGATTGATTGATTGATTGATTGATTGATTGATTGATTGATTGATTGATTGATTGATTGATTGATTGATTGATTGATTGATTGATTGATTGATTGATTGATTGATTGATTGATTGAATCATACTCCCCTAAATGACTACTCAAAAGCAGCCTTCAAACAAAATCAAAATCGGTAAAAAAAAAGGTAAAAGATAAAAACGAACAGATGGACAGATGGACAGGGACACATAAACACAAGTGTCACACAAACAATATGCAAAGAGCTAATGATGAAGAAGATGACTAAAAACGGCGAGAAAAGCTCAACCAGAGCGAAACAACCAGCTAAACAGATCGACCAAGTTATGAAGACCAAACTGTGATGTCTGAGACGATAACTCTGATGACTACGTTGACTACGTTGACTCCCGAGATGACAGTCTTGACGAAGAACCTGGTTGCGCAATGATATTGCTTATTCATTAAATGTTTTTTTTTTAATGTGTTTTATGTGTATCATTTTACTGAAGGGATCTTGACTAGTTCACCCACACACCAATACCCCAGTGCACCAATACGACCTTACCTGAATACATAAATGAGTATGTATAACCCAGATTTGAAAAGACATGTCAGTGGGCCATAGCAAACAAACATAATAAGTATCATTAAGCAACTTAATGCGAAGTAAAAATTTAGAGAACTAAATATTTAACTTAAATATGAGAGGTATGTTAGGATAGCATGGATGCT
Organism: Capitella teleta; assembly: GCA_000328365.1. Taxonomy (NCBI): domain Eukaryota; kingdom Metazoa; phylum Annelida; class Polychaeta; family Capitellidae; genus Capitella; species Capitella teleta. Next base: position 91,497 of record KB309945.1, read on the forward strand.
TCTAGCTACTTTATGCGATGTTTCAAAGTAGCAACCGAATAGCTCAATCGGTTTAACCGACTGACTACAATCCTATGCTGACCGTGGGGGTCAAGGTCCCGGGTTCGAGACCCGATCAGGCCACGGGCGTTGTGATTGTAAATTATGATTGTGACTCTGCAGTGCTGCCCAACTGCGTAACAAGGCCGGGCGCTGTGTACTACTGTCTATGGTAGTATGCAGGATAAAGAACCCTTGGGATTTATCGATAAGTGTAGGGGGAAACCCCGGTCCTGGGCCTTCTGTTCTGGCGCCAGTATTACCCGAACGGGTTGGATTGAGCCGTAAAACCCCACCAGGCAAATGTAATTGTGATAATATAAACTCTGCATCGTGCTTCGGCAGACGTACGTGATTGCTTCCATCTCCAAAGAAACAATCGGCGAACAAACGAAGGCACCGATTTACTGCATTTTCTATTAGAAACGCAGGCTGCCACACATCCATGGTTCTAGTATATAAGACATATTGGTATATTGCTCATGAATCCACTCCACTCTCTCACTCACTCTCTACACATCCACTTTGTCACTACTCTCACTGAAACAACTATCTTACTAATATGGACCTATTTTCCGGATAGTTTGTTGAAAGTAAATTAAAGCCGGTATGAAGTGATTGATTGTGTCTTCGTTATTACGAGCTTGGAGCTTACCACCAAACCCACACCCAGTTGGCCGCTCCGACTGATGGTTGACAATGCCAAACCCGCGGATAAATCATGGAAATTGGAGTCACTACGTCCGGCACTCTCGTTTAAAGAAAAGCGGATTTATTGGAATTTTCATCTTATTAATGCAGCTTGATTGCACTCTTTTGTTTTTAATTTAATTTTGGTTTTGCATGACTAGATTCTGCCATGGATATCAAGAGTAGCATTCGCACGAGAGAGCAGCCGCCAACGCTGCACCTGAGTCGATGTCTATGGCGATCAATTAGCAGTGCTTTCATCGCCATTGATCTTTTTGTTGAGTAAATAAATGGGATAAACAAGAGAACTGAGTGCGCATGACAGAAATCTCGTCCCGTCGCTACCGGAAATGGCGCGAGGATACATTACAGCCGCATCACCCCAGGTGGAATATCAGAAAAGAGTGCGCGTCGAATACGATTGGACATCGATTTATACTCGATCAAACCGACAATCAATAGGTGAGAAATGAGTGCAGTGAGAAAGCAAAGAAATAAGAAAAAGAATATTATGGAAGAAGTGAGAAAGAAAGAAAGCAGAACAAGAACTTCTGAATGGAGCTCTCCTTTTGAATGGAGCTCTCCTACCACGAATATATAGAGATCACATGTTTTGGGATACGTCTAATTATGACAGGGTCTAGGCTTATGTACTTGGCGGTTTCTATAGCTAGAGTTCATAAGGACGCAGAGTACAATTATAAGATATCAGTTCTCACATCCAGGTTATCTGGAGATCGAGCCCGCTAGTAAAATGGCCGGTGAGCTGGGAGCGCCACCTGTCGCTCGCCGCTCACGCGTCGTGCATGCACACCTTGCAGCGCCCCTAGCGTCCATTAAGCGAATCTTCTGGCCGAGGGCGATCCAGCGGCATCTGTGAAGTGCAATCAATAGGATCACGTGATCTCATGCGCCCAGATTAAGTGAAAATGGATGTCGCTCTTCCACCGACGGAGACACTCGCCCAACAGATGTAGCCCTTCGAGCCCTTTTCACTGGTTTCTCCTCTATTGATAACCGCGATCAGAACTTCACGGGGGACGATGCTTTGCGATGGAAGTCGCGAAACATAAGTAGACTGCTGCATGTACTCTGGTGTTAAGTATTCAGGGAGTGGAATACAAGGGGGGCTGGACATCGCCAAACATGGTTAGGAACTAAGTGACGTTAGTGGATAGGCAATAATTGTGGTGTTTCCACTCTGTATATGAGGATGGAGTATTGAAATCCTGATCATACAGTGCACCGGATAATGACTTAGACTATCACTGTGTTGCATTAACCTCTCATGAATATTCATAAGGGACCCCCTGCCGAGAAGGCCGCTGATTGGTCGGAGGAGTTGCGCGCGGTGCAAGCGAGAAATTGACTGCTCAGCGATTCAGAGGCCGCTTTGCGACAAGCAAGGATTCGCAAAAACTTTTGAGTTATCGACGCAGTCGGAGATTTTACGACGGTCAGCGTGTTCAAATTGACCAGTCATAAAGCGGCTGACCGCTGGATTGGAGCGCTTTGAATCAACACGGACATGATCACTTAACAAAATGATGGAACTGGACTCACGGAACTCGATTGCTCTTGGTTCGCGGTTCTCAGGTGAGATAATGCAATCGGCAATCGACGAGGTTAAACGATCAATCCCTGGAGAGGGGTTAACGTGGATTTACTGATTGAATGAGAGGTTAAATTGCTTGTGATTGCACTTTCTTGGTTAGTTTTAATACTTTAGCGAGATTAAATGGCCAATTGCAAGACATTGCTCGGAAGATTTTTAATCGCAAGAAAAGAAACAGAAAAAGAAAAGTATATGCACATAGAGAATTATCTGAATATCTTTTTACAATAATGATATTGATCTCAGCTTTCAATTGCAAGAACTTAATAGGTAATTTTTTCTCATCGGTTATCTACTTATCTTGTTTGAATAAAATAATCGCGATTTATGACCGATGCCATAAGCGATTTTATGACTATTCTTTGGAGGCTTATGGTCGATAGCTTTTGCGAATCATGGATGATTTTTTCTCCACTTTGTCTGGCGTATCACGGGAGTATCACGATAAATATTTACAATAATCTTTATAAAGTGTGCAGCATATTATTTTGCAATTTCCGCAACGTAATGTTAACATGAAAATTGAAACATTGTAAATGTTAGTCCCGGGCAGCCTTTATACATTAATGATACTCTTAGCAAGGCTGAGAACACAATGAAAGGTACTATAATTAATTAATTATTTCGACACCCCGCTGCGACATATAGATATGCGGCGAAATGAAGTGAATTCTCGTTGCGCGAGGAAGACATTACAACGAATGGCGATAAGGAAATCAGAGGAGACTTCGTGGGACGAATATTGACCTAGTTTCCCTGGTTGATCGTTTTTTATTATTTTGCATTGTCAAATCGAAATGTGGAAATATGAAAACATGCACTGCAAAGTAGAGTAAAAAAGGTTGTGAAAAAGCTGGCCCTGATTATTAATTCTTTTGCAGGTATTTCATTTCACCAATAGAGTGACCACAAACAGACGACCTCGAACGCCATGGGGTCATCAAGTACAAAGGAAGAAAGTGACGCGTCACTCAACGACATCGCCATGCAAGGTCAGGGTCATTCAAAGGTCACAACATAATGTATCGTACACCGTACATGAGATAAGTGTGCAGAGGGATTCGTAGTTCCTGCTCTGCAAACCCCCCTCCCCTCCCAACCCTAACGTAAGTTGAATAATCATAATCACATGACCATAGGTCGATTTTCAATGGCGAGGATTGTGTCAATATGTCAACATTTGCACATATACTGTCACCACTGGGCGGTGCAATTGTATGTGCTAATGTGCACATGTTGATGTGGCATGTGTGAATGCACAAGTAAATTATCATGGGTGTATTGTAGACGTAAGTAGAGACCAATATTTGACAACTGATGCAAACGGAGGTGCTGAAATTGAATAGCAATGTTCGTTCGTGTCGCGAACAAAGTTTCACACGCGGTGTGGATATCATATGATCGGCAAATGGATAACTTTTTACTATTGTGTGTATAATTATTAATACCATCAGTCTCTCTCGAAAGAAGCTGATGTCCTTCAAAATATATCTCAAAGGGTCAGAACAATCATACAATTGTTACGTAATCCTTTCACGGACGTTTATTTAATGGATGTCGAATACTTCGCTTTACTTGAAAATTATTAAACTTTTGTTCACATCAGTCGACTCCCTGTGTGGTTCAGAATGGTCACGTGACCTTCGAGGATGTTACGGGATATTAGTCAGGTGGAAACCCATGGAATTATGTCTTAATTGTAGTTGGTTCATCACCATTCATAACATTTCAAACGCTGTACGTTTTACAATTATTCAAAATTCCGTTCGTAGAAATTAAAGACCGCGTTTCTTGTGATATTCCGTTGAAATTTGTGATGGAGGATGATTTATAAAACCCACCCTAGAGTTTCTTGATTTGCAAGATGCTAAAATGCTGATTAAATGTACTGTCGCAGGTGAAATCCTGAAATGAACCAACAGCCCAACTATTACCGCAAAAAGTATTTGGTGTAAATAAGCAAGCAAAATCTTGCCTAACGTTCATGCGCCATAATAATTATAATAATTATAATTATTATAATAATAATAATTATAATAATAATTATGTTCATTTTGTTTCGCGTCAACAGTTTCCATACATTAACCCGCATACACAGAGTGTTTACACAATTAAACAGGAGACGCTTCTCACAAGGATTCCTGTCTTGATGAAGAAATTGTGAGCTCGCGCCCTCTGGCTACTGTGACGCAAACCACATCTGCGCCAGACGCTGGCATCCCACGGATAACCAACACCTTAGTTCTTGTACTCTCCACAAGGTTTCGCTTCATGCTTTGAGTTGTTGTGGGTTTTTTTTGAGAGTTTGAGCAACAAATTGCAAACACACAGAGTTTCATAGCATTGTTTTCAATGGAGCGTTCACTCGTGGACAAATTTATCAACTTATCGAGGACTCTGATTTTTCTTTGATCAGCAAGAGTTTGCCTCGACACGGAGCTGTCATCCTAATGGATTTCCTTTGCAACGGTTGGGTGACGTAATGTTCGCTGCAGGCGTCTTTCTACATTACCACAGCTTTTACGCGCAGACATCGACAGGGAGTGGAAATACTGCATATAAGGAGGACCAAGATGTACTTGTGACATGCGTGGCTATCGCAACGAGGGGGTCGTGTGCTGCCCTGCTACCCTGGGCGGCCATAAATATCTGTCTGCTGCCGATCACTTTCCCACGTCCAATCCTCGATCACTTCGACACTGAAATGCAAAACAAGTTGGGAAGTCGGTCTCGCATTTGCCTTCTGAAAAGGACCGGAAATGGGTAGACGGTGGGGCCAGGGGAGGAAGAGTGCTAAAAGTAAGAACCGCCCGCGAAACTGATCGATTCTGGAGTGATCGCGTGATCGTTGTTGGTCGGTTGAGAGCGTCGGAATCCGAGGAAAGGAAGTTGGAAACACGATCCGAAATGGCGGCGGCGGGGCTGAGTATTTGCCTCTCAAGTGGTTTGCAATATCTTTAAATCATTGAGTTCGTGTCGCTGTGCCGTAGAGTACGCATGCGCATTAGGACAAACAGCGGCCATTTTAGTCAGAGTAGGGCGAACTTGCGGGGCGTGGGTGATTATATGGCGGAAATGCGTTCAGTCGAGATGATCACAGAATCAATGGTCCAATATTAGTGCTATCAATGCAATTGATTGGCGATCGAGAAGAAGCAAGCAGGAAGTGCACTGAGTTCCAGTGAAAGCCTTGATCATGCTGTAGGCTTCGACGCTGCGACCACGCCAAAAAACATCCAGGTTCACATTAGCCAGCATCACGTGACTCTCGGCCAAAGCTTCGATTCGCCGCTGCATAATCATCTGCATTATTACCTTGCAAACACCCAATCGTAACACAAAAGCCCGGAAACCACCCAAGGAGCCCCGAGAGGGACCCGCGACTCCACGCGACGCCACGCGACGCCACATGAGTCTAATGCATGGAGGGGGCATTGATGGCTATAGGCATGCATCCAGGCACATTACACAGGCAGGTTATAGAAGCCAAACCTGACATGCCAAGCAAGCATTAGAATCATAAGAATGCATTGCATACAACGACACTGTTTGATACAACACGGCCCCGTGTACTTTTCTAAGAAGAGCGTTTATAAAGTTATGTGGAAAGTTTTCGCCCTATTAAATAAACGAATTATAGTGTCTCTTTTGTTGTAACTCTCTTTACTTATTTCATAAAAGCAACTTACTTTTGTCTTGGGTTATTAATAATCGATGTCCCCTTAATATTTCTGTCTTCTCAGGTATGTTCATTCTTACTTTAGTTGCATTCAACAACAGACTCGTCGATCTTTGCCTTTCTCGAATAATTTGAGGAGTAATTTCAATGAACGAATACGGCTGAGATCCGATAAGAAACAACGATGAAAATTAACTGAGCAAATGATGGCATGTCAACTCAGAATGGTCCTTTAGCAAGCATAGGTGGTGCTCAGGTTTAATTAAGGAGGCTGTATGTCACGCTGAACTTTATTCAACGTTGCTTGCAAGCCTTGAGCGGCGAACAAAAAAAGAACGCCGGTCATGCTTCACTTTGCGGAGAAATTGATTCTAAAAGAAAATAACTCTTAGTTATGTTTCAATGAATTTAATCTTTCCCCAGTCCATAGATCAAAAAGCAGAGGCAATTCGGATTAAGATATTATTTTCGAAATAATCGGTAATTTTTAGGCATCGAGAAGAACGCCTTCCGCTTCTAGATAAATTGAAACGTGAAAAATATGGTAGTCTGGAGGCGTCAGGATTGGAACTCAGAATGGACGGCGAGCAGTGAGCTCAGCATCATGAAGCCGAAGCCTCTAACCGTGTCCGCATTTATCACACGACAACCCAATTTCGACTTTTGAAGGTGCTGTGGAAGGAAGTAATCTATTCCGGAGATCCGGATGGCTTTGTCCTGGCGCCAATTGGTCACTTTAGCTCCGCCTGTCCAGCTCTGTCTCGGACAGTACCCGCTTCACGCAATTGCGAAAAAGAAACGGAATATCGTTGGGGGAGGGGGGGCGATGAGCGCCAAAATGATGAGAGACCCGATGGCGGTCCATTGCCGCTCTCAGCATCCCAATTGCCTGCAATCGATGTGCCTCAGTTAGACGTGGCATCGCAAAATACCAAGGTGGCAAAGGATGGAGGCGTGGATACAGATTACTCATTCGCAAGATGAAATCGACATGTTTACTGTTTGGGTGAATTATGGGCAAACAAACCAGGGGCGGTATTCACAATTCACAATTCTTCGCTAAGCCCATTCTAATGTCTAGGAATATACTTTTATCCAAGTCTCGGGACTAAGACTGATCGACAAGCAACGAGAGCTGTCACTTCGATTTTTGTTTCCGCGAATAAGACATTAAAACGGCAACAAATATGTATGAAACTTTCACAAATTGGTAAAAATTGCATATAACGTGTACAAACGATCCATTTCTCCGATGTTTTTGTGGTGAAATAAGCGATTTCAAGTTCGCCGATTCGAAAATCAATTTCCGAATTGATGTGCGGTGTCAGTGACGAAGGAAGATTCCAGATGAGATTCCTAATTTTCAGGATTAACATGGCTGACGAAATAAAAGTGTACACGCAGCTCGGAAAAACTGACAATAAATGAGATTAACACACAGTTTTGGGTTTCTTTCATCAGAAATAATGATTTTCTTTAAATATTGACTCTATCAAATCTGCGTTTGGCTTTGATATATTAAACACATTCTCTCACTTTATCGAAAAAAAAATATCGTTTTCTTCTTGTTGTTGCACAATTTCTAGCTGCTGTAATTGGAGTACGCCATCCATGCGCTCACGGAACTCTTCCCTTTGTTTTTATTTCAGAAACATAATTTAATTAATTCACGTACTCTTACATTTCTTATATACATGTAACTAAGTCACATTAATCAATGGTATGCTGATTAATAGAGAGTTAAACAAACCAGCTTTGCATCAAAACTTCGAACGCCCTCCCGGCGTGCATTCACCCAAGAACGGCCATTCTGTGTTTTAAACAATTTCTAACTTCATCAATACGAAGTAATGACCTATCTGCACTTGCAGAGAAACCGATGCTTAGCAATGACGTAGCACGATCGGGAGCAGCGTTGGCGGCTGACGCAGAAGATCTGCAGGTTGAGCAGCGACACACCTGGGACAAGAAGGTCGACTTTCTGCTCTCTGTCATCGGGTTCGCTGTGGATTTAGCAAACGTTTGGCGCTTCCCCTATCTATGCTACAAGAACGGCGGAGGTCTGTCGGTTTGAACATCATTACAATAAATAATATACACCTGCACACACAGGTGCTTTCCTAATACCGTACGTTCTTATGTTGGCGTGTGCTGGCATACCGCTATTCTACATGGAGCTGGCTTTGGGGCAATTCAACCGCAAAGGAGCGATCACATGTTGGGGCCGAATTTGCCCAATTTTCAAAGGTATTTTATGCTTTAAACATCTTGGACATCTGACGCGAAATCTAATGTTGATCAGGCGTTGGCTACACCGTGGTGCTGATTGCGTTTTACACCGACTTCTTCTATAACGTGATCATCGCTTGGGCTTTGTATTACTTCTTCGCCTCGTTCACGACGCAGCTCCCGTGGACCACATGCAACAACACTTGGAACACAGAAAACTGTTACGATGGACTCATGAACGCTGATGTAATGGATACTCTGGCCAATGTGACGACGCCGATGATGACCGCAGTGTTAGCTGAGAATACAACTGCGGTCGAGGAATTGCGGATATCTCCAGCTCTGGAATACTTCGAGTATAGAATTAATCATGTCGAATGCTTTAAGAACGGTTGCGTATTACAGGAGGGGTATGTTGGAACTGCACAAATCTGAGGGTATTGAGTCGGTTGGCACAATTCGCTGGCAACTGGCGCTGTGCTTACTCGCCGTGTATCTCATCTGCTACTTCAGTCTATGGAAAGGAATTTCCACGTCTGGAAAAGTCAGTGTTCACAAGCGATGAATGTAATTCCATTTCAACAATTTTGGTGTTCAGGTCGTGTGGTTCACTGCTGTGTTTCCCTACTTTGTCCTCCTCATCCTCCTCATCCGAGGAGTCACTCTACCAGGAGCTTCTGATGGCATCAAGTACTACATGACTCCAGACTTAACCAGACTAGCTCGCTCAGAGGTCAGCTATCTGCTTTCATTTCAGTATTGACGATGCTTTCTCCAGGTGTGGGTTGACGCTGCAACCCAAGTGTTCTTCTCCCTCGGGCCTGGATTTGGAGTTCTCCTTGCGTTTGCCAGCTACAACAAATTCCACAACAATGTCTACGCGTTAGTTCAACACTTGTTAGGAACCAATTTTGTAATATGGATTTCTAATACAGCGACGCCATTGCAACAAGCTCTATCAACTGCCTGACCAGCTTCCTCTCTGGCTTCGTCATATTCTCTGTGCTTGGCTACATGGCCAAGAAAACCGGCAAGCACATCAGCAAAGTTGCCACGGAAGGTCAGTGCGAAAGTTACGTAACGCTGCGAGGTCATGGTAGTGTTGATTTCAAAGGGCCTGGACTGGTGTTTGTCGTGTACCCAGAGGCGATTGCAACTCTGCCTGGGTCGACCTTCTGGGCGCTTATCTTCTTCATGATGCTACTGACTCTCGGACTGGACTCCTCGGTGGGTATTCGGAAACGAGGTACGTTATGATGATCACACTGCTTTCAGTTCGGTGGATCTGAGGCAATCATAACGGCCCTGAGCGATGAATATCCTTCGATTCGAAACAACCGAGAAATATTCGTAGCAATCCTCTTCACTTTCTACTTTGTTGTTGGAATGGGGAGCTGTTCTCAGGTGAATTAGCAATGCATCGTTTGATGACTTAATATCCAATGGTCAAGGGAGGGGCGTATGTGGTCACGCTTATGGACAAATACGCGGCCGGCTATTCGATTCTGTTGGCTGTCTTCTTTGAGACCCTGGCCATCTCTTGGTTGTACGGTGAGCACTGAGCTTCGTGACAAACCAGGATGATGCAATCAATTCTTCATCTCAGGAGTGAACCGATTTGCGGAGGACATCGAGGCCATGTTGGGTTTCAAGCCAGGGATCTACTGGCGTCTGTGCTGGAAGTTCATAGGACCAGCATTCATTCTGGTGAGTCTTCTATATCTGTGTGTGTCTATCTGCGAATTGAAATGCTTGCAGTGCATCATGATCTTCGGCTTCTCCTCCTGGGAGCCGCTCAAGTACGAGGACTACGTGTATCCGTCTTGGGCCAACGTCATCGGTTGGTCGATCGCGCTCTCCTCCATCCTCTGTATTCCAGTGCTCGCTGTGATCCAAATCACTCGCACACCAGGCACTCTGCGAGAGGTAGGAATCATAACGTTCTTTTCGTGCAACATTCATAACGCACTTGTGTATCCATACGCTGAGCCAAAGACTTCCAATGAAGCTTCACAAAGGGAGGGGGGGGATGGTACAAATTTGCAGCAGAATCCATACTATATATCACAAATATATTACATATAATTATATACTCGATGTAGAATTGGAAGTTGCTCAATATATCCAAAATTCGCTATAATCCCTGTTGCGGAAAATATCTAGAATTGGGTATGAAATCAGGCCATGGGGTAATAAAGGGGTTTATAATGTGTTTTTCAAAGGTTTCATTTATGACATGGTAGAACCAATATTTACCACTGTTATTGTGCCCAAAATGTTTAATGGGGTATTACTCTCAATGAATGATCCAGTATAGCATGTAATTTTCGGCTATTTTTTTTTTCGAATCCAAAACTATTTTTGAGACACCCATTTCAAAACTCTGACCTCCCATCTTCACCCATATTGTCAAAGTTTCTATAGATGGCGGCTTGCAACTTCCATCAAATTGTAACCCACACAATTTAGTTACGATACGTACAGATCAAATATATTGAATACAAATAGTTAGCAATACTGGAACAAAATCCAAATTACTTACCCAACCCCCTAAATGCTGACTTTGGCAGACCCACAAAAAAGAGAGGAAAAATTCTGATTGTCATATTTGTATAATTAAAGCAGATATATCCATTAAATCGCAACGAATAGTGCATTATGTCATTTAATATCACAATCTATCGTTATAATTCGAATTTTGACTCCAATCATTAAAACTAATTGCAATTTGTACCCCCGTATCGGCTTTACCCGCATTAATCCAGTTTATCTTAGATTTGACCCGAACAGGTTTGCAACATAATTAATATTTTTGATGTTCTTATTAAATAGCTGAACATCATATCCAAAATCCGCTGGAATCCGCGTAGCAAAAAGTATCTGAAATTGCTAATCACGTTTTGCCTTTCATGTGAATTTGGCGATATTCAAACAGCTTTCGGCAATTTTCAAAACTATAAATCAAAAACATACATTTCGAATTTCGACATAAAAAAAAGCAATAAAAACTAATTCATCAAAATATTATATTACTGTTAATATATTATTATTTCAATCAGACAGCCCACATTGAATTAATATCATTGTATTTTTTTACGATTTCTTTTATATTCATGTCAATCACCGTATAAGTGATCAATACTGCTCAATAATCAATGGAATTTCGTCTTATTTCTCAGCGAGTGAAATTCCTGATCACTCCGTGGAGAGACAGCCAGAAGGAGCAAGTCGCCATCAACCACAACGGTAGTCCAGCCGCCGAGTCAGTTTGAGACCGAACACGCCACAAAACAGATTTCCAGAATCCTGCGATGTTTGAAAGTGCAGAAGGAGGCAAGATATAGATATCTTGACCTTGACCTTATTTGGTTGACCTAATTGGAGGAAGTCTCGCGAGAGTGTAAATAGACGTTGCTAGAAGTGCATGTGTACTAAATGCGTATCGTGGAATTCTGTGTGTCGTGCCTAAGAATACTCAATTAAATCACCTTGTGTACAATTAGCAATATTTGTAATTGAGAAAAAAACTGTTTGTTTTATATGTCGTTGATTTTTTAAGCTTGAATTCGATGTTCGTTGTTGATTCATTCGGGTCAAAGGTCATATTTTAGGCCCCGAATTGTTGCAGCCGGGTTAAATTTGTATATCCATTTTTTGAAGGCCCAAGATTCACCGTTAATGTTAATGTTATTCCATTGTTAACCATTGTTTACGAAATGATTGGTGTTAAATTGTGTGGATTTTCTATCACTTAGTGTTTGTTGTGCTCTATACTTGTCAGAAATCACTGTCTAGTTCATTAAAAGTGTGATAGGTCGAGTTGTGTCTCTTCTGTTCAGTCTGTTCTTCCTTTGCCCACTGGCTACTATGGCACGAATGACCTTTGACACACACTCCTACACTGGATATCTGCTTCCTTCCTCTCACCCGGAAGTGTAAGCTGCTCGAGAGACTAATAACAATTGTTATTGGGTCATTCAACAAATTGCGCAATCGGTTATTTGGTCTTTATGAATGAAGTGATCGGAAGTAAAACCTGCTTCAGTGACGTCACGTGGTGAAGAATGATGCAACGATGAGGCTCTGTGTTTCCTGTGGAGTGAACATTGAATAAGCTGCAGGTCTCAGGGCTCATGCAGTAATGAACTCCAGTTGAACACGGAAATTTCTGCACGTGCTGAATGCAAAACAACATGCGTTTATAGACATCCATGAAGGGGTCACGTGGTGAGCGGCCACAATTCACAGAAGGGGCTGAATTACAACGCACTTGCCTCACGTGGGACAGCAACACCGTCTACTCAAGTGATCTTTTTACTCCTCCAGGTTACTCAATTCCCTAGGGCGGGACAGACATGACAAAATATTGTTTGCTTTCAATGAAAATAGTGACTGGGAGGCGCAGTGAGCATGGCTTTATTTATGTCAATGTCATGTGTGGCTAAATTCATTCTGTCGTTACTTTGCACATGTACGTCACATTCATTGTCCAATTCTGGAGTACACAAAGGTCAACCACAGCCTCTTACGTTCACCTGAGGGGCGTACTTGGGTCGTCTTACAACAAAACGTCAAACTCGTTTCTGGTCTTGAAGACTTGACCTCGAGGGGAAGTCAGACCAACGGATGAAAGGTCGACAATCATTTATACTCACAGTTTCCAGGAATGACCGAGTCATATTCACGTTCACGTCGTGGGTGGTAGCTGTAGGCACAAAAAAAAAAAAAAAAAAAAAAAAAAAAAAAAATCAATCCAGGGAAAACGAAATCGCGACACTGGTGATAGAGAACATTGAGATCAAAGTAATATACTCAAAGATTTGATAATGATAACTCTCTTAGGTTCTTCAGCCAATTGGTGCTTCACCTGTACTGGCATATCATACATAAATAATAAAAAAATATCGAAGGCATGAAGAGCAGGTGGAATATAAGACATGAACCCTTGTATGGGGTCGTTTTCCTTGCCTTTGATTGAACAGGGTTGTTCTTTATACGCATGTCTGCAGGTGGAATACAGCTACATTGGCTATTTGACGTTACGTACGCGAGCAAACAACATTTCTTTGAAATGTGAAACCAAAATTTGTCTGTAGTGATTTCATTTTTGGGCTCAAAGAGAGAAAACTCATGTGTGGTTTACCCTTCTTGTTAGTTGGATGAGTTCGATGCTGAATGAAAATTGCAGATTAGAAGGAATTAGTGATGCATTTCGCCATCAATCAAAAAGAAATCGATAAATAACCCAGGCACTTGTCACCTAGTACATGTATTATGCATCGAAATGTATCATAGAAACGCCTCGGTTTTTATTATTCTTTGATTTCTTTCTATTCTTTCTGTCTTTTTCTATTTTTATTCCTCTCTTCTTCCAGGAAAGAAACACGAGCAGAAAGTTTTATTCTTTCGTCCGTTGTTTTTATTTTTCTTCGGGAGTCACGAGTCAGGAGTTGATGAGTTTCCTTTGGCAAAAGTGTCAGCAAAATTTGTTCATGAAACTATAGTCATTACAAGATAGAAAACGTTGCATATACAGCAATATACAGCATATATAGTAAGTAAATAATTCCTGATGTACTGCCAAATTCACAAAATATACATCCTAAATAATCATTCCAGTGCAAACTAATAATTATCTGATATCATTTACATGGATCAAAAGAGACACAAACAGCCCATATTCAGTGGTTCGGATTCTTCCGCCGAATCGGTTTGGTTAATTCACATATTTGCCGCAGGTGGAGCTGCAAATGATGTCATAACTCATAACACAACGGGAATTCTGCAATGCAGAAAAGGTTGCTATGGTAACGAATTCAACGCAAACGATTCAGCTTCGTCGCCACGAGTCGGAAAATGATGATGCAATCAAATGTTTTTAAGAGATTTTTACGATCAATGTTTGCCAGATTTTGAACACAAATAATGAATGGTCTAAATAACATAACGTCACATTAGGTGGAAGGTGTGAGTTTGTGACCTAACGACATGCGTAACCGAGAGAAACCCTCATCGTGTTAAGAGTACCGTTATGACTGCAACCGAGAGAATCGTTATGATAAAAACCAGATGTTATCAAAAATGCAGTTCTCATCAATTCGCAGTAAATTCGTAGCGGTTGTGGTGTAATAGCGTGCAGGCATCTTGGCATGAATTTGACGATTCTGATTGGAAGAAAGTTGGACTGTCCAATCAAGAGACGAAGGAGTCCGAAGTGATATGTAATGGCGTCCGCAAACGCCAACCCCCCCCCCCCCCAAAAAAAAAAAAAAAAAAAAAAAAAAAAAAAAAAAAGAAGATTAAAAGTCCCTTTAATCACGAATGCGTGCGGAATTAATGCGGCGACGGAAGTGAGATCGCTTTTGCACCAACATGTGTCTGATATTATCGTATTACAGAGCAATGATAAAATATATCACAAAGATGACGTAAGCACTAAAAACGGAATGAAATGAAAATATAACATGGCAAATAAAAACCGATAATATGACTTATTGGTCGCTCGTTTAGTCATTACGAGGATTACAGTTTTATTGTGCTCCATTATTCCGATATTATTCAAACATCAAAAGACAACTAAACAGTGAATTATATATCGAAATAATTCATATACAGGGTGATTCGAAAGTATTTTCACAAGTAATGGACATTTTTCAACCTTGGGCATATCACAAAATAATTATACTTGAAGTAGCCTCTCATCAAATACTTGGGGTATTTTATCGGTTCGTTATATATTTTATCACAAATATTACAGAGATAGCGAATTAACGACTCCGCCTCACAGCGCGGAAAGCAGAAGAGCCTGAAAACAAGCTATGAAGAAATGAGAAAAACTTCAAACTTCAAGTTTTGGATATAAACATTATATACCCAAGAGAAGAATCATGTCAATGATGTGTTGTGATTTCGTAATGGGATCTCATTTTGATTCGAGGCTTCCTTGTTTTCCGTGAGCAGCCTTCTGACAAATGTAACCGATGCATGTATTACTACCCTTCAATTGCCACACACGAGTGTGTTGCTCCAAGTGCTGGGTTATGAATCGATTATTGCAATGAGTTATATATAAAGATAGCGCGTGCTAGGATACTGATTTTTTATGTTCAACTAATTTGGGAATCATAAAACATGCTAAAACAGAATAGTTGGCATGATTATCGTGAGGTAAAAAAAAAAAAAAAAAAAAAAAAAAAAACAGCAAAACGATGTTATTTTATTACAGTAAACACAATTTTGAGCAAACCTTTTCAAACCTAGCAATATTCAAAGGATAATTTAAAAATAAATAAAGGTGGTTAATTTCTAATAAAATCAAACGCCATGGTTAAGTAATTACTTATTTACGCAGGATGAATTTGAAAAAAAAAAAAAAAAAATAATAATAAATAAATAAATTCACTTGTGTACCACAACTGGCTTCGCATCCATGCGGTTCAAATAATTTCCTTGGTTATAGGACCCCCCAAGATGACACGTAAGCCCTCAGCGGGCAATGAACACAAGCGGTGCCTCAACAGCGGAGCGCACACTTAGGCGGTGACAATACCATCTTGGTGCAACCACGTAATGCATTGTGTGGCGTGTCATGCCGTAAAGAAAACGAGGGATTTCAGGCCGAGAAACTCTGACCGTGAATCGAACCCATTGCCCTCTGCACATGAGAGATGTCCATCACGGCCCACGATGGATGCGCGTGATTACAATGACTTTAATGCCATTCAAAAAGCAACAGTGATCTAAAATACTATGGATGAATGAAATGAAGCGTAGTGGCCATTTATGCGAAATGATAGCATGATTTTGAGAAGAAACCTAAAAAAAAATAAAAACGTATTTTGTCAAGATAAGATGCTACTGCAAGTATAAAATAAGTGCGGTTTCTGATAAGAGAGCACGCAACACGTTGCGCCGCGTTGAGAAATCCCCCACGACTAAATAAGCTTTTGAATCACCCTGTATATTGAAATATTGAAAGTGACATTGGAAAAATGCAAAGCGATCGAAGCACTAATGTAGCATATAATATAAAAGCAATTGAAATAGCGATTACCAGTCTAATATCGCAGTGGGGTGCCATCTTCGGGTATATAGTCATAGGTGCCTGATGTCTGTGCTTCAGAATCGGTGTCAAGTGTTGATTTCAGCAGCGTTCGATGTCGACTGCGGAGTCCCAATCTCTCCTCCGTGGAGCAACAAAACTCCGCCTTAACGTCGCCTCGGAAGGGCGCCTTGATTGAGGGCACAAAGAATCACAGCCAATCACAGTGTTCGCCTTCGGTGTATTTAAGGTGGAACACAACGCGCTTCGTCACGGGTTTGCTACGGAAGCAAGCTATGAGTTCTTCTTGGACACATTGATACTTGGGATATTAAATTGGAGTCGTTGATATACTTTGGTATTTATTTTCACCAATTGCCTTGCATTCAAAATGGCTGATCACTTTTTTCACCACTTTTTTTATTTTCAGAAATGGCTTTTTCAGCATCCAGACTTTGTGTCTTGTTTGTTGTTCTGCTCCGGTCAACCTCAGGTCAAGAGCAACTGGCCACTGAGGTTTGGGAAGATGAGACGGCTGGAAACGACATAATGCCAACCCCAGCACCCAAACCCGCTAAGACGCCAACAACACCGGGTTTAATATGGATCCCTGGCCTTCCATTCAGTATTCCTGCAGGGGGACGAACTCCACCACCTGGTTTCTTGTTCAACCTGAGCAAACGAGGTAACTTCACTTTCCCGAAGAAGCAAGCAGAGAGTGCTTTGTCGAAGGCCGCATTTCAGCTGGAGAAGTACTTCAATCTGATCGTGTTACCGTTGTCCATCGTCCTGAATGTCATGTCCCTGATGGTCTACCTCCAACCACATCGACGCAAACAGAGCGTCAGCGTCGTTATGTCAGCCCTGGCTGTCGCTGATATATTCGCTCTGTACCTGAACTGGTCGAAGATGTTCACCCTGTGGTTGGACTTCAACCTTCAGACCTACTCGGCTTTCTTTTGCCGTTCAGTCACCTTCGTCTCGTATGTGGCGCGCAGTTTGTCTTCGTGGTACATCTTGATATTCACTGGCGAGCGTCTGATTTCGGTGAAATTCCCACTGAAAAAGGTAACCATGGTAACGATGTCAAGAGTTCGCTTAGTGCTCGTGGTGACCACCGTCCTGGTCACTATCAGCCAGTGTTATTTTGTGATGTTCATGGAACGTCGCTCAACGCCGCACATGGCAGCATGTGGCGTCGCGTCCAAATACACAGCCCTCAACGAAAAGATCAAATTTGTGATGAGGGAGATCTTCGGATTCCTCCTGCCCTCCTTCCTCACGGGAGTCTGCAACTTCTTCATCGTGAGGCTCCTGCGCGTGGCCTCCAAGAAGCAAATCGGGATGACAGGAGGGAGCAGCTCAGAGCGGAAGAAAGAGGCCGACAACACCTCGCTGACTATTATGCTCGTAGTGGTCTCCACCTTCTCCATCATCGTCTACACTCCCAGGTCAATCAGTCAGATTATCTTCGACGGAAAAGACAAGAAAACGATCCTGGATGGAGCTGTGGATCGCATCCTCGAGTGCATGGGCATCCTGAACCATTCGTGCAACTTCCTCTTCTACTGCCTGGGAGGCAAGACCTTCAGGGAAGATTTCATGCGAATGATCACTTGTCAGAAATGTAAGTCACCTGCAATCATGGCTAAATACATTTCGTGCATGCGTATTACTTCGTTGCAGATAAACCGGCCCGATCGAACACAATCACCAAATCTCAGGTTCGCTCTGTCGCCGAGAGGGTTAGCGCCAACAATGGAAGCACCAAGAAATCAGAGAACGGATTGAATGCCATTTGAAGAGAAACAACAGTGATCTGCAGTCGGTTTCTCTATAATTTCTCTCTCGTTGCCGGGAAGTTACTGGCAACAAGGACTCATTGTAGCAGCGAGTGCCTGCTTCACGAGACAATCAGAAATTTCAGTCAATAGAACTGTCGCAATAAAACCATTCTTTGAATCCCTGATCAAACGGTTTTCACCCACATTCACTGTTCTACATTTCAGCCAACGACCAACAAACGATGTTTTTTTCTTCTTATATTGGAAAAGCTGTTATTTTATTTATTAATTTATATTTATTGTGAACTTGGGCGTTGCAACCATAAAGGTCAGTTGAATATATAGCGATTAAACGGAGAAGGAACTGATGAGGATTATCCCAAACCTCTTTGAATAGACAATGGGCTGTTACATGAGGTTTCTTTGCCAATGACGTCATGTATGGATCCAACTCAAGTATTAGGAATTAACAGGAAATCTCGTGTCGATAATAAAGGGAAAATATAATTCTGGCATTACTTTCACCCATCCATCAAACACACGCGTTTTCGTTTTTAATGACATGTGAAGATTAAATTTTATATCATATTATATTATTATATCAGAAATTTGACATAACGAAATCAAACTATCTCTCACCTGGAGGCTGCAACAATAATTAATTCTTGTTCAGGTAATAATTTGGCTATTCCATTTACGAGTTCATCTTTTGAAGTGGAAATTCCATCCCTCATTCCAGTGATTGACTCATATGGAATCGCATTAAATATTGCTTACATGGGTCTAGCAATGTTGTGGTGCAGAAGAGTGTAGTTTAAAATTCATCATATATATGAGCCAAACGCACGCGGGTAAATTACTTGATGAAAGTGTTTCGGGGTGCCAGGTTCCCTTACTCGCAGAAGGCCATTCAAAATATTTCTTATCAAATATTGTCCTCAATTTGGGCCGTCGTTTATGTTGATTTAAAATTCAAGCAAATTAAAAAAAATAAAATGCTCAGGTCCATGATATCGACACAATTCCTTGAATAGCACTCAACGTTGAACAATTCTGCTTCGCTTCCCAGAAGTCAAGAGAAAATGATGCAGCGTTGGGAATAAACTTCGGAAGAATAGAAATACTTCGTCTTCTTTACAATGTGATGATGATGCAATTGCTTCCGGAGAATTGTCATCTCATTTAAGACGCGCAGTAAATTATTGGACATTGGCGACTAACACTACAGCTGTCTCAGCAAACGCAGGGATACAGTCCAAGTGCTAATCATTATAATTATGGTATTTATCATTATATGGTATGTTGTTGTTGTTGTTGTTGTTGTTGTTGGAAATCATCACTGGCAAAATTAAAGATATCTGCCCTTCTCATGTGCTGTGTAACAAAGTTTGGCTTCTGGAAGATTAACCAAGGGTTTGAATCTAATTTGCACGGACACCACAAAGACGGTTACACCTGCCACCTTACCTCACAATACATACTTTCTTCTGTGTCTGTTTCAAACTTTGTTATTACACCGGAGGACATTCGTTTATTTATGTTACAACTGGTTGACTCTAATTGCGGTGTTTCTTTCTCTTTTTCTTTGTGTTCTGCCTTTTTCTGTTCTTGTTTTATTTTAGTTTTTTTTATAATTATCATTGTGACTCACTGACTCACGAATGAATGCATTATATATAAGAGGATGTGTTCCTGTGTCAGCCTATTGCCAATACATACATTATCTTCAAGATTCCTCTCGTGCAGGGATCTAAACGGTCGCACTAATGGCCCCTGATTGCCGCAATATTAGTTCTCTTCTGCAAGAGGACTCACCTCTCGACTCTCGAGTTTCTCCTAAATCGATCTGCAATACGTCGGTTTCGCGTGCCATCATCTCGTACTAGACACACCGAGGTCGACAGGAGATATTCGAATGATTGTCAGTAGAATGGCAACCCAACCGCTCCGATATCATTTACATTTTTTTATTCTTGTGATGGTAAATCGTCGTTTGATGCACCAGTTCTTAATAAAAGAAATGTGTTTTATCTCGGGCTACGATATCTGTTTGCTAAGTATGTGGGTTGATACATTGACACCTGTCCAATGTATCATACCTGAATCACAATATCTCTCTGAAGCTTAGAACACAGCGTGCATTGGAAAGCCATTCATCATTATACTACGCAGATCCATGCTCGTGTATAATCGTATATCACACACGGAACAAGTGCAAAACTTCACAAGATTCTTCCCGAGTGCAGCAGTGATGAATGTGTATAATCAGCCATTGCGCACCTGATGATGGGAGTGTTGCTCTAAGGAAGAGCTTCACCTGAAGACGACGCCTCTGATCACACTTCCATCTCATCACAACGTGATCTTGCTTCATAGAAATGCATTTAACCACAAAGGAGAAAAGTTCTTTCTTGGAAATCCCTAGCAATTTGGCTCTGGCGATCCATCATAGATATCAGTCATCTCGATGAAAAAATATCTGTGACATCAGGTATGTATGTCACCTGCTATTGATCTTGTGCTCATTCTAATCAATTCATACCTTACTAGGTGCGGACTACTTGAGTTCACCTGGGGTCAAAAGTAGACAGAATGCCGTCTGAATATTCTCATATACAGACGGAGATAGCTCGATATATTTAACTGGAAGTTACATGAAATGATCATGAAGTCAGCGCTCAATTTCAAACGCTCATGGAAAATGCGTAATTTGGCAATTAAGAACGCTAATACCAGCCTCAAACTCACACAGACTATTCCCGATATATATTGCCAACTAATTAAATAATAAAATACACAAACTATATCCTCAGTTTATAAATAAAACCACTTGAACGCTCGATTGAACAAATTATCAAATTCTCACTCACTCATTGACCTTCTTAATATGCAAATGAACCAGCTGTGGGAGGGGGAGGAGTCAGAGGGGGACCCTTCATTACTTCAATTGAAAAAATAATGCCTTCACATTGCTTGATTAGTCCTGCTAATTCTTGAAGTGAAGTCTAATATTGGCAAAATAAAGTTGTATTTTTATTTATGCTGAGTGCCAAAGAGTGAAGGAAAATCATCAAAGATCGCCACTTTCACTTACAATTTACGATTCATCTGTGTTAGTAATCCATTCATTTAATAGAGTACACTGTCACGATGATTATTGTAAATGCACCATCCTGTCAACACAGAAAACTAGAGCTTCAAATATTATTGAAGCATTTCTTTCAACACAGTTCAACAGAATGACATCATTTCACAATTCGGTGCACGTACAGACTGTACATAAAATAAATTCCGAGAAAGGCGCTCTGTCGAAGCCGAGTTCGAAAATCGCAGTTCTATGAAAACGTTTAGCTGACTTCATCTCCCTACCTTTTAGTGTGTGCTGGAAAAATGAGAAATATCTTTTCTGCTCGATTTGTTTACATGTATTTCAGTTGTTTTTTTTTCCGGTGTCAGCTTATCTGAACCATCTTTTTAAAATTCCAATACTAGTATTGTTTATGATTTTATGAGTACAACTGAATATGAAATGAATACGGCCGAAGCGAACTCAACTAGCTGCTCCTCTTTTAACTGATTAATTCCAATCCCTAAATTGTACTTTAAGCCGATTTCCGGTAAAAGCACGCTCCATCTTGATAATAATTATGGCGCGAAAAGCATTTCATCGTGACGCAATCGCGCAAGGGATGAGACCTGCATAAATTATGCAAATGAGCCGAATGGCTGTGTGGATTGGGCTTATAAACTTCTTGGAATGTCAGCGTAAATTTGCTGAGTTTACTAGAAAATATTGGACGGAATCCAATCTTGAATAGTGTGGCGTTTTCACAATAGATTATTTTAATACAGGATTTTCAGCGTTTCTACCAATACCCATGGGTTTTGATACCAGAAAAACTTCCAGTTTTTAACCCACAATTACCATCAGCGGAGATCTCTAGGTCGAAAGCAAATTGGTTTCATGCAAGATATAATTAACATTGCAATACAGCATATGATAAGGATAACCAAATCAAAATTATTGGCACAATAATTTCCTTTATCGCTGGTGGATTGTCCTTTTTTTTTTTGTGAGGAGTCTCCTGACATTTACTTCTGTCCACTGCTTTTAACACTCACTTGGAGCACCCGTTTTTCTTATCAGTTTTTGCGACTGCGCATAATTTCTCAACCAAACACAAACTGACGAATTAAGGAGGAATCGAATTCAGAATTAGAAATAATTATCATGAATGGATTGCCTGAATTTAACGCATATTCTTATTCTTATATTTAATTATACCCGTTTGGCTCAATGGTAGAGCGCTGGACCTGCGATCCAAGGGTTTCGATTCCCCTTGGTGACTACGTACAAAAGTGCTGTCTCTTTGTTCGGGACCAGAAATGGGGACCTAATAATGGTAATAATTATAACAAATGAAATAAATATACGTGATTTATGGGCACCACTTCGAACACTTCGGTAATACTGCGCTATTTTTGATGCCTGAACCTTCAAGCATATTGTTGTTAGCGTCTCAACTGTGCGATTTTGAAAAGAAAAAAAAAAAAATAAATAAGGAAAAAAGAAGGGAAATCGCCCTGTCTATTATGGTGAAGATTGCACCAGGGAAGACGTGTGAATGATCGGATATCGGATTCGGAGATTCGTGCATCCCTAATTATTCGCCCCACTTGTCAGACTGCCCTTTCCCGTTGATTCTCACCTTTAAAAGTCAAAAATCGAGATATAGTATAAAGATATAATATTAATATGTTAGCGTCATTTGCATTGATAATGTATTCTGGAACATGCCATCACCCCAAACGACGGTTAACAATGTTTTAGTTATCTTGGAAATTGTGGTGTTGATATCAATCAAGAAAATGATAATTAGGATTAACTGTAGCATTTTGTAGCGTGTTTAAATTTGATTCCATGACTGCAAGGTTAGATGTGCTAGTGAAAGGCGCCTTATTCTACACATAATTATATCACATATTTATAAGTATTTTGATAGACTGCCCTCAGATCAATCCCTGGATATGAAAACCGAAGCAGTCAAAGAAATGATCAAGGACATTGAAAGTGCAATTCTTATTTGATCAACACAATCATTTAGAAAACAAAGCCCAATCTCTTTATATCACACAAGAGATGATTATTAATAAAATATTCATCGGTGAAAAAGATATCATTTTGTTTTATTGCTGTACCATATAATGGCGTTCCATTAATTAAACCATGCAAATCCGAAGTGAAAAAAAAAGCACCCGTCGTGAGAGATTTACGTGTATTCTTCGATATTGGTGAAGTGCATTGTCATAAAGAAACAAATGCTTTGTCACGTGAACTCGGTTCTCTGTTAGACAAAAAACTGACAGCTGAGACGCAGCCTCGTGTCCTTCCAGCTCAGCAATCACGTGGTCGTCGCCTTACGTTGTTTATCTCCGGTTATTTTCCCCTGAAGTACTGAAGGGTTTCCTGGGTTGCATAAATCGCAATGGCTTCCCTGAGTTCGAATGAGCGGATTGGCACAATTGCCGTAATGGTCGAATGGGATTTCCCATGTAGCTCTACTTTAAAAGCGGATCTCTTCTGAATCATTTGAAGAGAGGCTTCAAGGCAAGCTGATCAAACGACGCTCATGATGCCGAATTATGGCATTTGTATGGATGCATGGGATGTTCAAAGTTACCTTAGTCAAGCATGACACACGTGCCGATCAACGGGGCCTGCATTAGTAGTGTACAAGTAGTCTTGTCTCAACCTTCACCGTGTCCTTTGACTATTTGCCTATGCGCATGGTTGGACGAAGCAGCCACTGAAATGATTGTCTTTCCATCGTATAACACATATAATATGTAGTATCGGGAAAAATTCACATTTAGAGCACTCTAGTGATATTTCACCTGTGACTGGGGCGTAAAGCGTGTGATTAAGTGTAGTTTAATCATTTAAAGAGGACCTCTGTTCATTTCGAAACCCTTTTACATCGGTTCTGTGGGCTTCATTGAGTGACGAGAGACCGTTTTTGAAAAATTTGGTCAACTGTGAATGATATTCAAGACGAATTAAAATACGAATTTTCTGCTCAGACAGAATAGCTTGAAACGAGATGAGTGCGAGATTTCTTTTATGAGAACTGCTGAAAGATCTGCTCACTCGACGGCTCCCATTGTTAACAATAGGAGAATTACTTTTATGCCGTCACGACGGTACGAAATCGAAGGCGAGAAGAAAGCGAAATTTTAAATCTTTCAAATTCGATGTATCTAGGAATTAGCCCACAGCAAGCGTATTGTCTAAAAATATGTCAGTCAAAAGCCGTATTTGTCTTTTGGGATGTATCCTCTATTATCCGTTACGTACTAGTTCAAAACAACCAGAGGTCCTCTTTAAATATTTCAGCAACTCCACCTTAGTTTTCTTGTCTGTTTAAATTCTTTGTTTGCTTTTGTTTTGTTTTTAT
Organism: Capitella teleta; assembly: GCA_000328365.1. NCBI lineage: Eukaryota > Metazoa > Annelida > Polychaeta > Capitellidae > Capitella > Capitella teleta. The sequence continues at coordinate 116,029 of KB309945.1, forward strand.
TCAAGGAGGTAGTCTTGTAAGCTGTGTTCGACCACAGTAATTAATTGGCAAGTAATTGTAAGTAATTGGCGTTTGTCTTAATTAATTTATTTCTAAGAAGCAGGAGTAAAACTGTGAGCACGTTAACCTTTCCACCTACACGAATGGGTTCATCAAGACTGTTGTTTTACGCAAAAAAAGAGAACAATTCATTGAATCGCCTGCTGTGAGCGGTTACGCACACGCAAATGCCGTAATTATTTTTTTCTGTGTAGATCCCACAATGTTCCATTTCATATTGCGTGTCACTTCTCCGGATCTAATATAATCGCAACAACAAACAAATACTACGGCAAATACATTCTAGGAACTGCATTCTGGGAAGAATTCCAACGAAATATAAATAATCTATCATTGCCGGCAATCATGGACTCCATTCACGTCAAATAAAAGAATGTTGACATCAACATACAGCATGCTACCTTTAAAGACTGTGATAATCGTGCATCTCGGATGGCGGCTAATTATTGTCTGATCACTGAGTGCAAAATCCGTTGCAGGAATTGCAGAATTACGTAATGGTTACACTGTATTGGCACGCAAGAGTGTTACCCTCCGCAAACAGACCCATTAGCTCCCCAAAGACACAATAGAATTATGTTCATGCAGCTATTAGGTGGTCCAGAAATCATACAATGCAAAGAAATGTTTTGCTCTCTCGGGAAGTGATTAAAAATGAAAGGAACGAAAGGTCGACGGGATTTGCTTCTCCCTTTCGTTTCCTACTTAATCGCTCGTCCCCTCATGTTAGTTTCACTTTACATAACGATAACTTACTTGCACTTGGGTATAAACACAATGCTATAGAAGCTATATACGAGAGCTGTTCTCGGTCTAACATGGAACGCATTATCACAGAAAGTATAAATTTTACTTGAATATAAGTCAGTTTTCCAGCTTCCAATTATCCAGAAGGTCACGTGATCACCTCTGGCACCAACTTGAGTGATGCAGGGGTCGGCATTTCGTCAAAATGCGGCAAACTTTTGATTTACGCGCTAATTAAGAATAATTTTTAGACTATTAATTATTTACGGATATCTCCGATATTTTTCTCATCAACGCATCAAAGCAATGAAATATAAATGTGTTTGTTACATTTTGATGGAATTATTATCAAATAGTCGAATGAAGCCCAGAACAGAGCACGAGTATTGGCATAAAAAGTATGTTCCTTATGTTGATTAAACATTAATAATAACCGTGAATTACAAAATTATTTGACAAACATAGTATCGTGTTGATTCGCATGTTTGTGCCAAGTTTTATTGAAATCAATGTATCCAAAGTAGACTTAGCTAACGGCCCCGTAAACACAGTTCGAGAAATACTTTTATTGTGCTTTTACTTTCCGTAAAACTTTACGTAACAAGAATAGATGGGCTCAATATTTTATTTCCTTATAAGAGCATCAAGTATTCCTTTTGTGAGATATTTAAGTATCATGTTAGGAATCTAAATATTATAAAATCATTAAAATATAGATATAACTAAGGCAGCAACAGATGCCTTAATTATATCTTTCTTTCACATAGGACAAATATTTAATATGTCTGGCGAAATAATAAATTTAAATGACTGCGTGGCTGAACAATGGTGTGTATTTTTTATACACATCCCAAGCGTAATTCCGTGTTAACTTAATTGTTTGACGATATAATTCCAATTAATCTTCATCACAGCAAATTCAATAAACAAGCAGTGTACTCGATTAAAATCAGCGATCAAATGTTGCAATAAAGTATTAATTAGAGGCCCACAAATCAAACTTTTGGTGCCCAAAATGAGGCTCTGGCAGCGATGTTGGTAGAAGTGCCCTCGTTTAAAAAACTATTCAAGTCAGAGAAGTAATAAAGCTACGTGTGATCTTGTGAATAGATTTATCCAGCATCCAAATTTCACGTCTCTAGTATTGCGCATTCTATATTAACTTTTCGAACAACCCTCGTAAAAGTTAAGTTATGAATGTGACATTCAATAAATAATTATTATACACTGTATTTCCGTTTTCCAAATGTGTTCGATTTACCAATAATTAAATGAACAGGTGGCTGAGTATCAGATGATTCAGATTATTATTAATAATTAATGATCATTATAATTATGATCCATCTTTGGAAGACTGCGATTCCCCGCAATTAATTTCGCTGTTCGGGGTGAAATTCACAATTTCAAAATTCCTCGTAATATTAATAATAATACTCCTTCTTCGTCATATCCATGCACTCATATATATTTATCTAGAAATTCGATGTCATCAGTACGACAATTTCACCTGACGCATTCCTTGACAGGACGTTATGAAACTGGCAATAGTTTCCTAAATGTGCGATTTCAAGCTTGCAATATGCTAATAGTATTTCCTTGTTATTTGACCATTGAGTCAAGTGAACGTGGTTCAAAGCCCGTAGGTCAATCGTTGCGCCCTCTTCTTTGATGTGTTCATTTCTTCCAACATTCTTTCCATCAATCAAACCTTGATGCCATTTCGTGCAGGGACATTAGCATGATCAGAATTCGATCTTCAATATTACTCATCACTTGAACAAAAAGATGAAATGCTCAATCTTTCGGAATCCAAAACTGAACGCCTTTCTATTGCTGGAATTCAGTTTAATTTTCGGTGTGTGCGTCTCATTAGATTAGTAGGCCTGTAGCGACTGGCATGCATAATCTGCAGGTAGGTAATGTCACTATTTTTATATGCATGATAGCAAATGCAGCTTCGACTGAAGCACGCAATGCATGCAAGGCAGCTGGCTCATGCACACGTGACTGGTTTAAAAGAACGACACCGGACCACGGAGCACTTAAGCACTAGAAAAATAGTGAAAACTGAGTTACCTCTGGTAAGGATTAAAAATGTCCTGAAGCACGATAGTTATTAAAAAAGCGCAATGGCAAAAAGGTTGCAATTTTTTTGCTGCGTTGTGTGCAATGAATGAACCACCTGCTCGACTCAAAAGAGCTCGGAGGTCGGAGGAAGGTGTGTTTATTAAAACTAATGGGAATGATGTTAACATACAATAAGCAACATTGAATGAGAAAAAAAAAGCTGTCATCGACAATATACCTTGGAAGAATCTCGGAGGAGTCTATATACTGTGATGTCTATGAATTCCTGTACTATGAGACTCACGGGGCGTGTAGCATGGCTCCACATAACCCATTCCGTTGATACTATGAAGTATAGTACACATCACCCGGTCTTGTTACGCAATTGGGCAGTACTGCAGAGTCTCCGAATAATTATGCTTACATGTATAATGAATAACAACCACATCTCACGATTTATAATCGCAACTTAAGCCTTCGTGACACCTCCGGGATTTTTATATCCACTCTACATTTAGGGAGGGTCTTGTTTGTCCTGCAACACAAGATGATCACTGTTCCCTCTGATAATACACTGCATGTAAACAGATGGATAATCCATTATAATACTATACAGTTGGATAGAGCGTGCTTGTGGCTGAAGAATACCTGATCGTGTTTTGGAAAAGTGAGTTTTGCAGGCACCATTTTTGCTCCGCTCCAAGGTCTGGGTTGGTGTGGAGGCGGAGAATGTCAAGGGGTCGCCTGCGTAATGAATGTGTTTCGTTTGAGATAGGCTTGATGGCATGTCCTGTATATCACGGTATGTGAGCCAATGATGTGCAATTCTGTCTGCTCAGTGAGTTTGGAATCCTTATCTCGGACTTAGGGGAGATGCCACACAGCTTAATTCCCATTTGTATTTTTAGACAAATGTTTTCAAATGATTATGAGAGGGATTACGATATTAGGAGGTATATTATCGTTGGAGCGCAACGTTCCATGTAAAAATTGCCATGGCAACGAAACAACTGCCATTCATTCAATGTGAATGAGTTGATTATGCTAAGTGTCCTCTCCCTTGAGCCTCGCTTTGATAATCGCCAAATTAGTTCTTATTTCAGTTGGAAGTTTTGTTTCACTTAATTTCCTTACTCAGAATAGCTCTTCAAAGGGGTGTGATAGGGAATATTAACCCAAATTCATCTTTTGGCCTCAGTGCACTCACGAATATGTCATTCCATCGTTCTCCTTACCTTTGTTACATCGCAGAACCCATTTAATAATTACAGCCAGCTCTCTTCCCCGTAAGCTTCAAAGGAGGCTTTGCAATCCTTGCATCACAGAAGGGATTTGCATGTTCAGGAAACGCGGTTCATTTTGTTTTATGCGACGGTGCGCATTATGTGCACGATCTATTATCTTGCGTTGATAAATTTAATGAAAGGGCTGTATGTGCAAATATTTGGATCCAAAAATCTGCAACATACAAATACGGTAATCACGTGGTGCGTCAGTCTTCGCTGTTTGGAATGCCGTGGTGGTATAATATATTATTTTGCAAATCCATTGCAGTTCTGACAAGTGATGCATTCTGGGATCGTTGTTAATTGTAGCAATCCCCGTAGGAATAGAACTCAGAAAAATGCGCTAATTCATAGGAAGTGCCTGGACGTCAAGTTTTGTTAAATGTAATTCCAAAATGTTAAATGTTAAATGTTAAATGTAATTCCAAATTAGAAAGGTTTTTTTTGTTTGGATTTAAAAACTGGTAACAATTTCAATGTACGTATTTCCATGGTCGTCGTGCTTGAGCAGGACGAGAACAGACGTCGAATGAGCAATATATCTAAACTAAATATACCGAGAGGGGGACTGGTGTTAGTGAGCGAACGACGGAAGAGAATGCAGCAGAATTGGAACACTTCTGTGGATCGTGCAAAGCAGAGATCAAATGATCTCAAATCAAATGCAGTGCGATTGATGCAAAATCGGATGGTTCCACATTCAAACGAAACAGCAAGCAAGCAGGATTTTTTGCCCAATGCAAGAGCAAGTTTTAAAATTAAAATTGTAAGTTTTGTATGTACATTATTTTGTACATTATTTGTATTAAAATATTCATTGTTGTGTTGTGTTATTTTTTAATAAATATTTTTATGCTCATTTTGAAATTATTGTAGTCTGGTCTTTGACTTGGATACTATAGACTGTTGGCTGGCGATTCATCAGAATACTCATTAGTTCAAAGTATTTAGTCATGCTCATTTGACAAAAAGGCCATGCAATGGAGGCTGGTAAAGTCCTCAGAGTTCCAGAGTTGTGGATATATACGGAGCCACTCACTACGTAGCCTCGCACCGGGCGCATCGTAATTAACCTTCTGCGACGTACAGAGCCGATCTGTGCGTACAAACTCGATCATTTATTTGGTCTGCATATCTTCTACTAATATTATAACTGATCAACTGGTTTACGAAGAAGGATAAATAATGGAAGCACGCAAAGGGCAAGAATTTCCCTTCGCCGAAGGCCACTGAACAATTGGATTGATTGGTGACTTCTCAGCGAGACAAGGTTGGAACGAGAGCCAATCAAGACGTCATCCGCGGATGTTGAGTGCCTTGTGACCTTTTACGAGTGACTTGCATGGCATCTCGTTGGGTGCATCTGCTAGAAACAAACCACAATGGCTCTTCCTCTCTCTCTCTCTGCTGGTCATAAAACTTGCTTCTTGAGTGAATGATCAATAGGCCTCGAAAATGAAACGGATCTTACTTCAATTACTTTCATTGTGCATAATTCCCGACAAAGTCATATATAGATGCGCTTTTTTGGTACATGTATGGTTTTTGATGATTTTATTATAATTTATTATTCCGTAAGGTATGCTGGTGTTCGTATAATAATTACAAAGAAAGTTTGCATGTACTTTGCCTCTATATGTCGGCACTCATATCCCTAGTGTTAGCTTTCGGAATGTTCGTATAATATTCATGTTGTGCTGTGAATCACAGTAATCTGTAGGTTGAATGCGCACAGATCTACAGTATAATCTCGATATATGTCAAACTCCCATATCTCAAAAAGCTCTATAAGTCGAAGCCATTTCGAATCCCCGAGTCCCTCCCTAGTCCCGTACATTGAGTTTTGTAACGATATGTCAAACTTCCATAACTCGAAAAGCTCTATATGTCAAACTAATTTTCCGGTCCCGTGGGTAACTTTCGATAACTTTATCTCGAAGTCAACTCGAATATGCATATTTTTCATGCGTGGTTGAATGTTAGAGAAACTTTGCCTGTGATTGGATGAGGCTGACTGAACTAATTGCTGGACTTGGGGCGTTCACTCAGTCTCATTCAAACCTTTCTCGAAGTTGATAGCGAGTGATTCTCGGAGTAACTTCCGAATCCTAATCATGCTTACAATAGGTATGAAAACAGATCGAGATTCAAAGCCTCACTCAGTGCGTTCGTTTGTGGTCGGCATTGTTTAAAGACATGCGACAATTACAGAAATCAACAAAGCGTTTGTGATCTCTTTAAATCGGCAAAATCAGAGGAAAATTAATACGAAAGGCACACAAAACGCCAAGGACATTGGAGCTGATGTGTAGCTGAGCACTGCCGAAGACTGGATCAATTGTGATGAGGACACAGCCACGTGTGTTTCCTTGACCGATGTCGATATAATCGCCATGGTGCAACCAAGCAACACCGAGGACGAAGACGCCTTGGGTGTGCCTAACACAGGGCTTGAAGATGCTAGCTCTGTGCCGACTCGCGAGGAAGCGTTGCTGGTGGACGTGCGATAAACTGATGGCGTTTTTAGAGAGTCGCACAGATGCTGAAACAGCATTCGACTCTCTGAAAGATGTCTATTCATTTGTAAAGAAAGATGTGAAAACAACCACATTACGCATTGATTTTTTTTCTTCCGAATTCTAAATAAATACTTGTATGTTTGCTATACCGGAATAAAACAATCGATCTTAGTCTTGTTCACTTCTTTCGTTTTAACTGCATTCAATGTCAAACAGTGAACGTTATGATATGGCCTACATAGCACGGGTCTGGTACGTTATGGTATTATGCATTAGGGGTATTATTTTTTAATGCGTGATCCATGTTCCTATATCTCGAAGGCTCTATAACTCGAAGTCATTTCAAAGGTCCCTTGCACTTTGACATATCGAGATTATACTGTATATCTGATTCAGAAATCCGAAAGTCTTAGGAAAACACATAGACCAGCAACCATCAGATATTGATACCCGGTGCTATACGGAATAGAAACACCGGCAGACACCGATGCAAAAGCACCCTCATTTTGGTACATCCATTTCACTCGATTTCACATGACGTCATTCGGAATTCCCAAGATGGCGCCCAAAGGCGAGTGAAAATGAATTTACAGTATTTGTTGAATACGACAATTTAAACCTAATGTCTTTAAAATTACGTTTATCTAAATCATAGCTAAAATACCCTTGAATCTTATTTACTATTAATTCAAATAACTCTTAATATAAATAAATCATATTATGGAAACGCCTTGCTCAAGTTGCTGAGGTGCGGATCTTTCTTTGTCACTGACACCGAGCGGAACGAATTCCATTGAGGTTCTTTTAAAGATTTGTATCAACGGTCGATCAAAGGATCGGCGGCTTCGCCTTGCCCTTTGTAGCTGCCTTTAATTGTTTTACCTGTCTCCGCTGTTTAACAGTAAACATGAGATTAAAATTTTGGGGGTTCGTTGGGTGATTCCGGGAAAATCGCTCAACGTAGCCTATTCGATGGTCAGTGGTCATCTCAGATCACCGCTGATGCTAACATAATATTATTGTAATCGTGTAACCGATACACCGCGTGCATTGGTGCATTTGATTAATGTTTTTTGTTTTTGTTTGTTTTTGTTTTGTTTTATCTCTTTTTGAGTTTATTTTATATAATTATATATATATAAGCTTCATGCATGCACAAACATTAAAACAAGTGAAAAGTGCTGTACAATATTGGTCGTAAAAACGTAAGTGGTTGTGCATTCAAACGCACAGCAAAACAGGCAATGCCTTTAAGTAGCTGGCCATAAATAAAATGAGGCATTGGAAGGGACCTCTGGTTGTTTTGAACTAGTAACGGATGATAGAGGACGCATCCCCAAAAGACAAATACGCGTTGGAAGCCGTCGAGTGAGCAGATCTTTCAGCAGTTCTCATAAAGTAAATCTCGCACTCATCTCGTTTAATTGTAATTCAAGCTATTCTGCCGGAGCGGGAAATTCATATTTTAATTTGTCTCGAATATCATTCACAGTTGACCAAAATTTTCAAAAACGGTCTCTCGTCACTCAATAAAGCCTATAGGACCGATCTAAAAAGGTTCAGAAATGAACAGAGGTCCTCTTTAAGTATGATAAAAACCTTGGCAACGACTTATTTCACAAGGATTATTTTTACGCTAATATCGGAGATGGTCGACCGATTCAAGAGCATATTGCCGCTGGAGCTATCAAAACGTTTAATATCAACCATAAATTAAAAAAGCTAAAAATAGAATTCCGCATTGCCCATGCGCGGAAAAATGCGCCCAAAAATCTATGGCGTCCTATCGTTTCCATGTTAAATCACCTATGTTTGAAGTCTAAGAACTCTTTGTATATATATATTGTCAGCGGTATCAAACAATTGTGAAACGACGCAAATTATCTCTTCTCTAATTCCACAAGTATAACTAATCTGATAGCACGTTTCCTGGGCACCTGACGTTATGAGCATAGCTGTCGTAAACATTATGACCGTTATGATTCTTGATGAAGCTGAACATGTTTCGTGTAATTCTCCTTCGTTTTAATGTGCTTGCGAACGGAAGAAAATAATATTTCTATTACGTGCGCACATAATGATTATTGCGTGGGAACGTAATGTACTACGTGGGAACGTAATGTACTACGTGGGAACGTAATACATTACGTTCCCACGTAAAGCTTGATTCAACATGGCTGATCAAGAAAGCGAATGGTACCAGTTCGTTTCAGAGAGGTGTGGAGAATATGTGCTAAGCACATTTTTGGCAGAAAAGGTGAGCCTGATATAAATCCTTATATGCTAGAGCGCCTCCTGAATATCAAAGTACTTTAATTTAATTATTATAGATAATGTCATATTCATACCTAATACTTCACTTAATATAGGCAAATTGATTGCGCACTTCGCCAAAATACTAAGCGTGCGGGTTGAGGGTCCGTAATCATAACGTTTTTTCCCATGCACTCATGTTGGTCGGTTCGTCGGAGAAGTTGTACTTTCGATATAAGATTGGAATTTTGACCGGCAACCAGTAACGTGTTCCGCACAAGCGACGTTAAGCTGAAACATCCATCCATCCACCAGTAACGTGTAGCTGCAAAACATAGTATTTAACCTTGAAAAACCTGTCTAATTATCTATCACAGATTAATTAGGCCTATAAACTAGTATAGTATCAGAGTATATGTGCACACAGTCTGAGAGTGATAGTATCAGCACTGATCTACGTAACATGTAATGATTGTAAATTCCTGAAGAAGTTGCAATTATTTTTTTTTTTTTTTTTTTTCAGATAGACTATCAAGTGTTTTTGGAAACACCACCTGAACAATTGGAAGAGCTTGTCCCAGCGTACGGGGATCGACTAGCTCTAAGCAATAAAACACGGCGGATGGTGGCCAGCAGTTGTAACAGCAGAGAGACTGCTAGTACTAGCATGTTGGCACGCTTGAAGCGTAAGAATGCCGAGCATCCAGGCACATCCAAGAAAATCCTGAATATGAAAGGAAACAGGTAAACGCATCTCCTGCTCAATGGGTAGAGCCCACAAAATACATGCATCTTTCTCTTGTCAGCAGGATTGCCGTGAAAAAAAATCTGAGATTTGAACTGGGCCTCATGAAATACAAGGCAACCCATCGAATCCTTTTAAGCAAGTAAGATCTTCACAAGGCGAAGGCACACGGCATTTAACTGCTGACAGAAACACGAAAATCGGAGAAATTCATGAGATTGCTCAAAATTTGTTCTTCCCAGAAGGATATTCTAGGCAGGGCTATCTGAAAAAAAAAACAGTACTACCATGAGGGATGTCAATGGCATTGAAATTCCATGTTCCTCATCAATTCATGAGCAGTATCACGAGAGAAAAGTGAAGATGCTAAGAATGTATTTGTTCATTAAGACGAATGGTGTGCCGAATGAAGTGCCTGAGGCCCAACAATCTGATGAGCGGACTGAAGGCTTATCAAACTTGGAACCAACATTGCCAGATTTCCCAGTACATGAAAACAATGGCCTGGATGATGAGAAAGAAAAATCTGTCAGCGTGGACGGTGATGTGAATTTTGAACAATTTGATAATGGAGGATTGGAAGGAAGACCTTCAATGTATGATCATTCTCTTTCTTTGGATGATAACCAATCCACACTCGCTGAACAGCCCTTTCCATTTGATGATGACCCACCCACATTGGCTGATCAACCCCTTCCATTGGATAATCACTCACTCATAGGAGGAGCTCAACCATCGGAAGAGCAGAGCCTCAAAATAAAATTACACAGGGGCCATGTCTTCGAAGAATTGAATGAAGCCTTCCAGAACAATCCAGCAATGAAATGTCCTTCCACGTGTCTTACCATTGAAATGGTGTTGCCAAATGGCATTGTTGAAAAGGGCCAAGATACTGGTGGGATCCTCTGTGATGCATTATCTCAATATTGGAACACATTCAAAGAAAAGTACACAACTGGTGTTGGTGTCAGAGTTCCAGTTCTTCGCCATGACATGAAGGATGTATGGGCAACCATAGCTGAAGTGCTGGTAGTTGGGAGGAGATTGTGTGCATATTTTCCCACCTACTTGGCTGTCCCATTTCTGTTGTACACACTAGATGCAGAAGCTCCTCTCATGGAAGAGATGCTCTTGGAATCATATTGCAATTTTGTATCTGAAGAGGATGGAGTCTTCATCAGGAACTCTCTTAACAACTTCAGCACCTACCCTCAAGAAGAGGTCGAATTCTTTTGCGAGATGCACAACGTCACAAGAGTTGTCCATGCAAACAATTGGAAAGAAACCCTGCTGCAGGTGGCGCATAAGGAGATGATCCAAGAAGCTGCATACATTGCAGACTGCTGTAGGCCAGTCCTTCAACAGAGTCCATTGTTGAAAGAAGTCCCCTCCATTCAAGAATTGATAACATCTCTTACCCCAACCGGAAAAAAAGTCATGAAACTTCTAAAGTTGGCCACAGAAACTGATAATGCATCATTAAAAGAGCAGAAAGTCTTTGGGTCTGTGAAGCAGTTCATCAACCAACTTAATCCTGCAAATCTGAAGAAATTTCTACGTTTCTGCACAGGTGAGTTTCAAGTTCGATATGATTTCAAGGTTCTCACCAGTAGAACTGTCAAATAATTCACAATACTGATCATTCCAGTGAGAACTGAACTTTTACATTTCAGTGTATCTATCACAACTCTTCACCCATTCTTTGCCTTTTTTGTTTAAAGTTATTGACCAGTGAGGTGATGCATGTACTTGTTGATTTTTTTTTAGTAAAGCAATTTACTATTAGCTGGAAAATGGAGTGTTTCAAGTTTTGACCATGCTTATTGGGTTCAGTCTTCATTGACTCCTCTTCCATTTGACAATGAATGACAGTTCTGCACAGTGCATGTACAATATCAATTAACCAGTCTGTTGGTACTTTCATCTCTCCTTTCTCCTTACAGGTGCTGATGTGATCATTGTTGATGAAATTAAGGTCCACATATTCCCTCGACAAGACAGATGTTCTAACTTCAACCGTGTGCCCATTGCACACACCTGTGTTCCAATTCTTGAGGTGGAGGACACGTATGATTCTTTGCCCGAATTGTCTGAGGAGTTCAGTCAAATTTTGTCAGCAGATGTGTGGGTCATGGACATTGTGTAATCTTGATCAGCTTGCTTCTTTGAATATTTAGTTAGTTAATGCATGTTGCAGTTTTGAAAAGAAAGCCGGTTTACATTATTTTTAAGGTTGGTTCAATGGGTCTCTACTTGTTTTCGTGTTTTCGTGTGCTTCTACCCTTTGAATGGTTTTCTTGTCTTGTCAACTTGCCTAATATTGATACTTCCGCTTGATGTTTCTGCTGTGCATATATTATTGGCTGCATTTTTGTTATGGTCTAGAACCTTTTATTGTGTTACGTGACTTTTATCTTCTAAGGCCAAGC
>KB309954.1:2889-82383 GCA_000328365.1 Capitella teleta
GCCATGGAATCGATTGCTGAAAAATGGTCACCCGTTATAGTCCTGCAAGAAGGAGACAGAATCTGATGCAGCCTGTATACAATCAAAAGTTCAATGCGAGAAATTGTTGATTCTAATCTTCAACACTTCAGCATTGCTGCACGTATTCATGAGATATAAACGGGCAGAGACCGCGAAACCATTGATACAAATCGGATAATGAGGCTTGTGAGTACAAAGTGGTACCAACAGCCAGACAAGAATGTACATCACTTGGAAGCTCAATATACACAAGAAAAATAAATAAATAATAAATATATAAATAAAGTAATAAATGAATAAATGAATAAATAATTGAAAAAAATGAAGATTTCCAAAAACAGGTATTTGAATTATTCTAGCTATGACTTGGAAATGACAATACTGAAAGGAAACATGAAAGCCGAGTATAAACCGGTTCTAAAATATCTAATAGTCTAGTTAAAACTGGTGCGATCCGAGATTCAGAATAATTATATAACATGCATTAATACTGAGAAAGTCACTAGAGCACATTGAAATAAAGGAGTGTGAATGAATGCATGAATAATTAAATTTAAATATCAGGATCATTCAAAATATGGTTAAGCTGGATGAGATGAAGATAACACTATATCTATATATACATGTGCATACTAATTATTAATTTTATTATATGCATAATAGGCAGCAGTTTCAATTATATATACATATCTATATGCAGATGGAATTGCTCCTTCACGATGGGACAACAACAAAGATCAACCAATCATCTCAGCTTGAGCATTATACAACAACATGCTTAAAAATACCAGCTGCATGAAAGGCGCCTCATCAATGATCACACAGTAGTAATCGCGACAGAATACCAAAGATACAATTTTCAGCATAATCATAATAATTACATTATTTACATCAGCGTTTTAAGTTCTTGGTTTGAACTTGTCGTGAGCATCCTCCAAACGAGCGATCACGCGGAGCTCGGCCTGTTGCATGCGGATGAGATCCAAGCGAGGGATGAGGTCGTAGGGGTCGACGGACGCCTTGAGGGGCTTTGGGAGGAGGGGCGAGAGTTGCGCCATCTGCATGAGACAGTGAAGAATGCTCTGCTTGATGGGCACGTGCAGGTGGTTGGAGATGCGCAGGAGGTGGTTCTGAAGCTGAACAGGGTCAAACAGCTGGTTGTACTGCACAATGATCACAGGAATGGCAATGTCTAGGTACGAGTTGTAACGCTCAACCCAACGCTTGGCTTCCCTCTGAGAAAACTCCAGCCATTTCGTACCTAATAGTGAAATCATTCATGACACCAAACGCTGGCTGTTTGAAAACTGACCATAATAAGTTTGCGGAGGATTCTCAATAAAGTTGAAAGGATCCATTTGCTGGGAGAATTGGGTTCGCAAAGTGTCTTTCATATCTCTGTATATGATGACAGCTGCTGTCATCGGAGGCATTGGATCAACATCATGACCAAGCACCATCAGAGCCTGGAAGAAACTTCTTCTTAGCCTCAGTTGAATCACTAAGGACCCCACTGACGCCAAATTGCGTACAGTAGAATAACATGCAAATCACGGTTAACATAAGCACCTTTGTCTTCTCCCCTTCGCCAGGGAAGTACGGGCTGCTGGAGTTGACAGCAACACTTCCCGTGTAATATCCGGTCACTTGCTCCACCATCTTGCGCAACCACATCTCCCCCGATCCAGGAGCAGCCAAGATGCCTGCAAAGCAAACGTCTCTTTCAAAATCACTGAGGCAATTCTAATCAAGATGAACTTAAATTTTGTTATGTGAATTCCATATGCCCTCTATATTCAATATGGACCATTATGGTCAAATTACCAATTCAGAATAACCTATGAGCTGATGATACAATATATATTCATTCATTCAGAGTATGGAGTATGACATTTATATCACTGCCAATTTTGCAACACATGGTTGAACACAGATGAGCCATCTGACAAGGCAACATTTTTACTTATTGTTCAATTCTGTTGAAACCAAAATTAATTACTCCAGTAACAATTCTCACTCAGAAAATTTCATTTACATTGGAATGATTGGATAATTCGTGTGAAATATCAGATATTGAGGATCGCAATTGTAACCACTAGATCAATGATGCAGGATTGGAAGGACAGCTCCTTCAGCCCATCAAAAGCTACCTGACAGACCGAACTTGTAATGTGTGGATAAACGGAGTACAGTCAGAAAACCCTGCGGTAGACATTGGAGTCGTACAAGGTTGTGGCCTAGGACCCGTCATGTGGAACGTTTATTTTGCCCCCGTCTTTGATGCAGCACTAAACAAAGCTTTGGGATTTGCCGATGACCTGAATCTACTTGCAACTGACCAAAGAGATTTAGAGAACGCTTGAACGCAAGTTCTATGAATCTCTCAAGATGCTCGCATCACCATGGAGCCTTCAGAAGAACAACTCATGGCGTTCTACCCACCAAGACATCCTCAACAAACTGAAACACAAGAAACAACACCACTTGTAGGTATCAACCTCAATCAAGACCTCAACATAAGAAAATCCTTAACAACGCTCACACAGCACAAGCACAGCTTATTCGTCTCAAACCTTACTGCTCAACACAACCACTACGCAGCATTTATAAGATGCTGATCTGGTCTGCAGTTGAGATAGGCTGCGTCTGTGTTGCCCACGCCGGAGATAACTGTCTGAGCAAACTCAAAAAATTCCAAAATACAGCTCTAAAAATTCTTGGGCTGGATCCAGGAGACAGCCTTACTACGAGAAGGAAGACAGGAGATGAAAAAATGCTCTATTATAAGCAAGTTGTGCTAGAGGGAGGGTCAAAATACATCACAAGAACACTCCTATAAAAACTTTGAATAATTTTCCCCCGGAGCATTGACAATATGCTTCCCCACAGCCGACTTGTAGTTTCAATTCAATCACAATCCATGTGGTTGTCAAATTTCTTTCAATGCATGTCAGCAGCAACCTCCTATTAAAGAGGACCTCTGGTTGTTTTGAACCAATAACGGATGATAGAGGATTCACTCCAAAAGACAAATACGCGTTTTGACTGACATATTTTTTGACAATACGCTTGCTGTTAGCTAGCTAATTCCTAGATACATTGAATTTAAGAGGTTTAAAATATCGCTTTCTTCTCGCGTTCGATTTCATACCGTCGTGACGGCATAAAAGTATTTCTCCTATTGTTAACAATGGGAGCCGTCGAGTGAGCAGATCTTTCAGCATTTTTCATAAAAGAAATCACGCACTCATCTCGTTTCAAGCTATTCTGCTTGAGCAGGAAATTTGTATTTTAATTTGTCTTGAATATCATTCACAGTTGGCCAAATTTTTTTTTAATTGTTTCTCGTCACCCAATAAAGCCCACAGAACCGATCTAAAAAGGTTCCAAGATGAACAGAGGTCCTCTTTAAGGCTACTGATGCATTCCAACCAATTAGTCGCCATTCAGAGTGATGGCGAGCGATGCATGATCAGTTAATCACTCGATTTCAGCAGCCCTAATGGCTATATTATATAACGATTATATATAATCATATATAATCATAATGATAAATCGTTAAATGATATTTCATATTACTTTCATTACTACTATCATGAATTATGGCGCATCACAAATGTCAAGATTGAAAGCCATGAGAAAGGCAACGGAATATATCAAACGAAACAGTGACCGAGTGACTCACCAACAACAGCGTTCGGCTTCGGCGGCTTCCCAGGGACCACTTTCGGGGGAGGAGGCTGGTACCATCGCACCCCGGAGTTACACTCGACAAGAGAGCTATCTCCGAAAAAAAGCGAAGACACAGGTTTTTTATGGATCTTCAAAATAGTCAAATACACAGTTAGAAGCAAACTCATGCCAAGACAGAGGCATATTAGCCGCTTTGTTTTCCAACGAATGGCCCCCATCACCATTACAAACATCCGCCATGCTTTTATGCTTAGCGGCATAAAGTACTCAGAACGTAAATCTCAACGGAGAGAGTTCCACGCTGTACAAATACATTTAGCATCGATTTGAACAGGGTAATCGGTTATAGATATTGTGTAGATATTGTGGGTTGAGTCGAGGAGAGAAAATTATTATTCGACCCTGCGATGGCACCCAAAAATAATGCAAATTTTCTTTATGATAGTGATAATATTATATTCACATATTTTTTTGGTGCCAAAAAAGCTTGTTCTTGGTGCACCATGGCTTCAGTTCCTCTCCTTTCATCACGGCACCATTTGAGTGCCCCCTCAGTTTAGCCTGAATTATATTCTGAAGTCATGTGTGAAACTCCAGAGAAGGAAGATGCAGACGAAGAGGAGCGTGTTGTTGCCTTCATCGCTAAAATCAAGGGGAGTCTAAAAGAACAGAAGGGCCTCATCACACGTTTCACCAACAAGATCCTCCTTGCTACTAAACACAGGACACAGGGTGAGATCGAACATTATCTTGAGAAAACAAGATCCTTGGTTGATGATTTTGAAGATTTATTTGAACAATTTCAAAGTGCAACAGAAAGTGAAGCGCTATGGTTGCATTTTTACCTGTTTGACCTTGCACGTGTTTCACTTGGAAATTCTGTTCTCCTTGGTATTATAAAAATATTCAAATTAAAATGCATTCGACTTAAATTGGATATATAATCAGTCTCCATTTTGTATCAACTTTGTTGTTGTTGTTGTTGTGTGTTTTGTTCTCAAACCAATGAACATTGTGCTATTCCTTTTTTTGCTTCTCTTTGGTTGTATAATATAAGTTGTGGTGTTCAATAATGTTTTGGTTGCTTCCTTAACATGTTGTGTTACCTATTTTAAAAAATGGAGAGTGTCATGTACCATAAGAATGCATCTTATCTTCTTTTCATTTTCTTTTCTTTTCTTTTCTTCTTGATAAACTTCCTGCGGATGAGCGACTCTGGTCGGATCTGGTCGTGTGACCACCGGCAGAGAAGCTCGAGTCATCAAACAAAACACATCGACATGTTTCTCACCAATAATAGTGAGTCAATTACCATTTCATGTACTTACATTCATTCAAATATTATTTATCCTTTTTCGTAATAGCTTCATGCTAAGTGTCAATCACGGCAATAAAGTGTATGGTGCAAAAGAATTGGTATATCACAGTCTTGTTGCTGGCTTATTGGTCAGTATGTGTTCATGTAGTCAGCAAACATTTTAATTGAGGAGATTAAGTTGTTGGGAAAATTGTTTAAGAAAATCAAAAACAAGATTGGGCACAATATACTCCCCTGAGGTACACCACTAAGAACTTTTTATCATTTTGAGGCACCATCATGTAATACCACTTGTTTAGACCCCAAAGCCAGCCAGTCGATTGATTTGTGACTGGCTGAGGCCTTTTTCGGCTGGCTAGTCAATCAGCTGACCTTTTTGTGGCTGATTAGCTGTGATTTTTTTTTCTGGCTGGCTCAGATCGGCTGCAGTGCTAATGCATATACATGTACATGGATTACATACATAAATACATGTATGTTTTTGCTAAAATATGTCTAGTTGTATGAACAAGAAAATATCATTGAGAATTAGGGAGCTCATTTAGTTCAACTAAAGGAATGCTGCATGTTTAGTTTATGCTCGTGTCTGATACAAAATACTCGTAGATACTTTTAGTAAAGTCACCCCCTTTCCCCATGCCATTTTCTCTCATTTTTCTCTCGATTAATTTGACCATGTGTCAATAAATTGATAGTACACCATCATTTGTTACACATATAGATTATGGAGAATACAGTAATTATAAGTATAGTCTCTGCCTATAATAAATTTAATGCTTGCTGTTGTGTACATGCCTATGCCATGATGCTCCAATGCTGGGCAGCTGGTAGTTCCACAAGAGTTCCTGAATTCTCAGTTACATACCATTCTCTTTGGCTTCTTGAGCGAAATCTAGAAGTGGCCAGTGCTCAGACTGGGACTCTAGAACACTTAGCGTACAGATTCTTGCATCAATAAGTGAGGAATATAAAGAATTTTACGACTCTGTATGGGGTCAGCACATTGCAGATTGAAATCGTTAGAAATGAAAACCTGCTCAAGAAAGTCAACATTTCTTCGTTTCCTTGCTTCATCAAATATGTAAATTAGTAGATATCGTGTCAATAAAGTTAAAACAAGTTTGCTTAAGAAGTGGAGTTTATAGAAATAATGATTTATGCTTCGTCTGAAACAAGAATTGTAATGCTCAGTATTCTAGATCCGGATCGAGCACTGGCCATTTTAAGGTTTCGCTCAGGGAGCCAATGAGACCAAACCATATTCGAGCAATTGTTGTTTTACAAAATTGGCTGTGACGAATACTGTTGTTATATCAAAGTTCGACTGTACCATTATGTGTAAATGTGTGTCACGTCAAGCAATATGTTTAGGGAGCACCGAATAGTACAGTGGGTTAAACCGCTGTCTGCAATTCTATGCCGGCCACAGGCTTTATGATTGTGAATTATAATTGTAATCCGTTATAATTGTAATTCTTCGGTGACTCTGCAATGCTGCCCAACTGCGTAACAAGGCCGGGCGCTGTATACTACTGTCTATATGGTGGTATGCAGAATAAAGAATCTTTGGGATTTATCGATAAGAGTAGGGGGTAAACCCCGGTCCCAGGCCTTCTGTTCTGACACCCGTATCACCCAAATGGGTTGGGTGGAGCCGTAAAACCCCATCAATCAATCATAATCAAGCAATATAGCAGATACTAAAAGATCCTATAATCATTCAAGGGTCTCTAGCAGATACCACAGTGCATGTATGAATTTCTATAAACTTAGTACCTGAAACTCGCCTGATGTTTTTGATATCGCTAATACTAATTAAGCTCAGGACCAGTAAATCAAAACCTTGAAGGCTTGAACTCTGAATTAGATGCCATTCAGCAACTGATACACTCTTCAAAAAGCTTAAAACTAGAAGTTGCTGAATCTGTGATACAAGCATCTTGTGTCTTTAGTTCAACCTGCAGGGTGTCTAGGTGGATTAATTCAATGCATTCAATGATTCGACAAGTGACAATAACAAGGTGACAATGGCTGAGTGGTCAGAGCTTCCTTTGTCGCCGCCAGAGGCTACTGGTGTTCAATGACACTCGACATCAAACAAAACCCAAAGAAGATGTGGGTGTTTGTTTATGTTTATTTGTTGGTTAAAGACTGTGATCGAGTCGCACAACAACTGCAACGATTGGCATGTGAGCTAGTCTGGTCTAGTTTGCTGCATTCTGCTCCAATCACTTTCTCATGCACTCCCTGTCACAACGTGTGTTAACCTTGCATCAAACACCCGCTTGTTTTCACAACAGCGCCTTTTTGATTGATTGTCTAACGTGCACTGCCCATTAAATCTTCAATCGCGCAAGTTTTCAATTGACTTAAGGCTTATTAGAGATAACATCTTAAATGATTTAACACATGTGTGTCAAACAGCACTCGCCACGTTTGTCTGAGAGGATAACTTGGCGCGAATTAATTAACAGAGTTGCATCATAGGGTTGAAGTCAACTGGCTCTGTAGTTGTTGTGAACTTTGAGTTTTACTTGGAATCTGCTGTGTCACCCGAGTTCAATTAGTCACTCACTCGATGATCTATTAAAGCAAATGGAAGTTGGTCGCACTTTATTCCAATAACATTTCACAATATTGATTGTTAATGCTTTTCAAAACACAAGACGCAAGCTTTCAAGTTTGCCGACAGCCTTGCATACTGTGAGAGATCTAAAGGAATAATCCAAATATACTATGATAAATTGGTGCTAATAACATATACACATAGGACAGTAAAAGGCAGTCAGTGCTGAATAAAATTTGTATTTTAACTAAGCAATGGAGCCAAGAGATGAAATTAACAATCAAACATGAGTACAGCGACTTAATTAGCTCAAGAGTTTACAGTTCACTCCAACTTGGCTCGCTGACAGTGCTGAAACAGATACCCCGTTATTGCTTTCCACGCAGAGAAACAAACATTATCGTTCGTTTTTAAGGGCCTTACAGCTAATGATTAGTAAAATGTTCAGAACAAGATCTATTTTACATGGAAAATCCTTCAAAATGATCCATCTTCACTTAATTTAGCAGTAAATGTGTAATTTCTGTGAATGATCATGATCACTCTGGTGTATTTTCTATAAATAAGAAAGCGTTCAATGATGTGTGAAACCCAAGTTAATCAAATCTGCCTGTAACTGCCAGGCATTTTTGAGTCAAGTTCAGCAACTCAGTCGCGAGCATTTTTGAAAGCCATCACAATGTGAGTTATTTACTATATTTAAATGAATTTGTTATTATATGAGTTATGTTATAGTTACATGAATATTCTACTCACTGTGATCATTTCATCACATTATTCACTATGGCGGTGCGGCTAAAACGTCAGTTTTTCTTGTTAATCAATTGAAATTGTGTCCAGTTTCTGAAACAACAACGAACAACTATCATTGAATAAAAGTTGTGTTCATACACCATGTTCACCGCCTTGACACTCCATCAGTAGAAACACTGCCGCTGCGCAAGTGGCGCTACTGGTCACTTTTATTCAACACAATAGGGGAGATAGGCTTGGTCTCCCAAGTTCTTTGATAGGCATCAACTTCGATAAAATTGAAATATAATTGATAGGGATAGCAGCATGACTTGTTAGACTAACCATACCAAGTATTTAATTTTTCTTATCCTGAGTGGTTAATACACTGTGACAAGTTTTGTAACACTCTCGGAACAAGTATCTGAGTTTTATACAGTGTTATCAGGTTATACCAGCATTATTCACTGTCTTCAGCTCAGGAACGTGAAGAGAGCAAAAGCGTTTGATCGATTAGGGTCTCATAATTCCCGCTAAATTTCATGTTCTGACATTATTCCTGGATTATTTTATTTTATTCGAAAATCTATCGATATTTCCCGACAGAAGTGTAAGTTATGTCACTAGTATGTTACGAAAGATCATTGTCACATCTACAATATCCTACCTCTAAATTTAGCCTGTATAACTTGTGACAGGTTTCGGGCGATAATACAGTGTCTTGCCCATTCAGGGACCTGTTTTTCTGTCAACTTCAACTTGGACCGTCACCGTGACGTCAGAACCAGAAATTTGGTTGGACCAGATATGCGTTGCATGAAAAACGCTCCACTGTAGTCAGGATGGTAATCACACAACAAACAGATACGTACTTGGCTTAGCGGCTCGGCTGCATCGGAGACACGTGTTCGCCGTAACTGGTTCTTCACAACTAAGCGCCGAGCCAGGGGGTCGTGACCTCAGCTCGGGGCACCAGCAGGGTCAAGGCGACGGGGTCAATGATCACGTGATCACTCCAGACCACATTCTACCCTCTCATAAAGAACTGGGTCCTGGGTCCACCGGACGTCATGCATGGCTAATTGGGGGAAAAGGCGATCATCACATTGAAGTAAGGTGTTACGCCTTCCTGCAATGTGGTTATACCCACTAAAAGAGAGCTAAGTGAATGGCTTAACTAAACGAGCACCGTCCTGGTGGACTACCAGAAGAGAGACCTTGGTTGCGACCTGGTGTTCAGCCTCATCCCAATCAGTGATGCTGTTCATGGAAGCAATCTCTCCATCAGCCGCAAGTTTGTCATGAGCTGTATCAATATGGACCGTACCAGCGCACTGTTTGTCTCGACATCTGCTGTCCTCTTGCAGATGACTCGAATTGAATACTCCGATCCCGAATTTGCGTCGCATCGGATCCTGATCAACATCCATGTTTTCAGACCCCAAATGATTAACCTCCTCCTCAACAGTACGTGCGAAAGATGGCTTCATTTGATTCATTGAAAATTCCAGCAAACGGATCTTTGCGAGCATATCTTCACATAAACAGCTAAAACTCAAGACCTTAGTTTAGTTGAACCCGAAACTGTTCCATAATTTCCAGGTTCTCGGTTGTGACCTCCTTATCCAGTGGGCTGAAACGAGGTTTGGACTGTGACGCACTCCGCCTTGATGGATTGTCACCTGGTAACGGATCGCTGACTGACAAACTGCTGAATGACCTACTCAGAACCACAGCTTCATCAATTTCAATTGCAGGTCCACAATGGATAAGAAGCGTACAAGACCTATGGCATCTGGACCACCAGGGAAAAAATCGAGGTGTGTTCCAATCAATTCCTGAAATGAATTATTTTCAAATGATTATAACCCAGGAATGATGATGAAGATGAGAGCACTGACTTCACAGCTGCTCTGGCCATGTTGGACGAGGCTGAGGCAGAGTACAAAACCGACAGCCAAGAGTCCTTAGGTGCGTCCTGGAGAAACACTTGTCAAGTGCTAATTCCTTTCACTCAGGTGTTGGTCCTGAGGCGATCTACACCAGTGACAAATGGTCGCGTCCCCTAGTGACTCCTCTCGATCCTCTCAAAGAAAGTCTTGTCTTCCAGCAGCTTGATTTAGATTTCTACATTGGTGAGTCTCATTCTATTATTTTGGTCAATAGTTGTTTATTTGTTCATTTACAGGAGATCCCATGAGTGGCATGCCAGGAAGTAAATCCGGGAAGGTGCCGATTGTCCGCATGTTTGGAATTACTGCAAGCGGCCACAGCGTTGTTACGCACATTCATGGTTATCTGCCATATTTCTATGTTCTCGCTATTTCCAACTTTAAACCTGAACACTGCGGCAAATTCAGGGTGGGTGAACATTGATGAAGAAGAAGAATCTCTTGAATCTCATATTTGCATTTTTCATAGATTAATTCGTTCTTGTTTTTTTAATGTTTTTCCCCTCTCAGGATGCCTTGAACAAGGTTGTGATCAAAGACATGCGATCAAATAAGGACAACGTTTCAGACGCAGTGTTGGCTGTGGATTATGTCATGAAAGAAAGTATATTCAGAAATTTCAGCTGTTTGAATGCTTCTCAATTTGAATTTTGAATTTCAGGCATCTATGGTTACCATGGTAACACAAAGTCACCCTACCTGAAGATCACCATGGCGCTGCCAAAGTTGATTGCTCCAGCAAAGCGTCTCCTTGAACAGGGATTCCAGTTTTCTGAATATCCAATTCATAACTACGCTGGTTACGAGAGCAACATTGATTTTGAAATCAGGTATTTATTTCAAAGCAAATATGAAATATTTTGAAGTAATGTTTTATTTTCCTTTTTCAGGTTCATGGTGGACACAGACGTCGTTGGGTGCAACTGGATTGTGCTTCCGGCTGGTCAGTACCGAGTGCGACCCCGCAACAACATGAAGACGCGATGTCAAATTGAGTCGGACGTTGCTTGGGATCAGTTTGTCTCGCATGGCCCTGAAGGCGACTGGCTCAAACTGGCGCCAATGCTCACTCTGAGTTTTGACATTGAATGCGCCGGCAGGAAAGGTATCGGTGACATTTAAAAGTGTTCGTAGGCTCAAACTGCCTATTTCATTTCACTCCTGTTTAGGTATATTCCCTGAACCTGATAAAGATCCGGTAATTCAGATCGCCAACATGGTTATACGCCAAGGCGAAAAAGAACCATTTATACGAAATGTGTTCACGCTGAAGGCATGCGCTCCGATTGTTGGAGCTCAAGTTCTTTCGTTTGAATCAGAAGCAGAATTGCTCAAGGTCAGGGGTCGCAGGGTTTGGACGTTATGGTTGTTCATTGTGCTTTATTATAATACAGAAATGGGCAGAGTTCATTCGGGAAGTTGACCCTGACGTGATTACAGGATACAACATCCAGAATTTTGATCTTCCTTATCTGCTCAACAGAGCGGCTCACTTGAAGGTCAAGAATTTTGATTATCTAGGTCGAATCAAGGACATCAAATCAACAGTGAAAGAAGCGATGGTTCAGTCAAAGCAAATGGGCAAACGTGAGAACAAGATCATCAACATGGAAGGTCGCGTTATATTTGACCTTCTGCAGGTGATGCTCCGATTACTCTAATAGTCTATTTTTAGCCTTGTCTTTTCTTCTAGGTTCTCCTTCGCGACTACAAACTTCGCTCGTACACCCTGAACGCTGTGTCATTCCATTTTCTTGAGGAGCAGAAAGAGGACGTTCATCACTCGATTATCAGTGATCTTCAGGTGAATGAATTAATGAAGCAAGAAGTTTTATTTATTTTTCTGTCAACAGAACGGCAGTGACCAGACGAGGCGTCGTCTGGCGGTGTACTGCCTGAAGGACGCCTACTTGCCTTTGAGACTCCTTGACAAGCTTATGTCAATCATAAACTACATTGAGATGGCGCGTGTGACGGGGGTGTCCCTCGGCATCTTACTCTCACGAGGGCAGCAGATTAAAGTTATGTCACAGTTGTTGAGAAAGGCAAAAACTCAGGATTTGGTGATTCCTGTCTACAAAGTGGAAACTGGCGATGAATTCACTGGAGCCACCGTCATTGAACCTGTGCGAGGGTGAGGATTAAACTGTGTCTTATATCTTGATGTCTGATTTTTATCTCCACAGATATTATGATACTCCTGTGGCGACCCTTGACTTTGCCTCTCTGTACCCCTCCATCATGATGGCACATAACTTGTGTTACACTACGCTGATCACGACGCCATCTTCTATTGAAAAAGAAGGGTAAGGGTCATTACAGAGGAATTTGTTTGTATTTAATTATTTTTCTAGCTTGTCCTCTGATCAGTACATCAAAACACCCGCCAACAGCTTGTTTGTGAAGAGTACGGTTCGCAAAGGACTTTTGCCGGAGATTCTGGAAAGTTTACTGAGTGCTAGGAAGAAGTAAGTTTTGAAAGTGAAATTACAACTCTTTTAATTATTAATTTCTTTTTCTTTCCAAGAGCAAAAACTGAATTGAAGTCCGAGACTGATCCATTTCGCAAGAAAGTCCTCGATGGGCGACAACTGGCTTTGAAAATCAGCGCTAATTCCGTTTATGGATTTACTGGGGCTCAAGTTGGCAAACTGCCATGTTTGGAAATCTCTGGGGTCTGATGCAGGTTGAAATGTGGAATATTTTATTAACTGATTTCTCAACAGAGTGTCACTGCTTTTGGGCGTCTGATGATCGAGCAAACGAAACAGTTTGTTGAAGAAACTTACACCGTGAAGAACGGTTACAAGCATGATGCAATGGTTCTCTTAATATTCCCCTTTTAATATTGTTTACATCCTGATATATTTTCCAGGTCGTGTATGGTGACACGGATTCTGTGATGTGTCGCTTTGGAGTCTCAACTGTAGCAGAGGCCATGGAACTGGGTCAAGAGGCTGCCCTGGAAATCACAAAGACGTTCGTCAGTCCCATCAAACTGGAATTTGAAAAGGTTGCTTTTAAACTGCTCACATAACCCGCTTATTGTTTCATCACACAGGTCTACTTTCCTTATCTGCTGATCAACAAGAAGCGTTACGCTGGGTTGTACTTCACCAAAGCAGACGTTCATGACAAAATGGATTGCAAGGGAATCGAGACCGTGCGGAGGGACAACTGTCAACTGGTGGCCAACCTCATCAACACGTGTCTACAGAAAATCCTCATCAACCGGTTAGTGGGGTCATGAACCCTGTTGACTTGACCCCCGCGTTGACCTTACAGTGACCCCATGGGAGCGGTGGATTACGCTAAGCAGACCATCTCCGACCTCCTGTGCAACCGAATCGATATTTCTCAGTTGGTCATCACAAAAGAATTGGCTAAAACAGAGGACGAATACGCCGCCAAGCAGGCTCACGTTGAACTGGCTCACAGGTCATTAACCTTGCTCTTGTGTTCCACAACGGAATAATGTTTACGTTTGCAGGATGCGAAAGAGAGATGCTGGCAGCGCTCCTCAGCTGGGCGACCGTGTGCCTTATGTCATCATCGCCGCGCCTAAAAAGACAGCCGCTTACCTGAAATCTGAGGTATGCATAATTGATTATATTGCATAAATTGCATATTCATTTCTCTGCAGGATCCGATCTATGTGCTTGAAAATAACATTCCAATTGATGTGCAGTATTATTTGGAGAACCAACTGGCTAAACCACTGCTGAGGATATTTGAGCCGATTCTTGGCGAGAAGAAGGCGGAGAGCGTTCTGTTGCGTGAGTGCCACTGTGGGGTGAGGGTTGCGTGTTGATCATACGTTGCCTGCAGGTGGAGAACACACGCTCACAAGAACCGTGGTCACTTCTAAGATCGGTGGTTTGTCTGCGTTCACTAAGAAACGAGAAACTTGCATCGGATGTAAAACTCCACTTGACAAAGCAGGTAGGTGCTATTTCACGAATTTCTCCTTCTGAAAAAAGAAGAAAGAAAAAATGAGGAGACTGAATGAAGCTAAGCCACTTTGCAGGTGTGGCCGTCTGCAAACATTGCGCTGCCAGTGAGTCTGCGTTGTATCAGAAAGAGATTTGTGAGCTGAGTGCCCTGGAGACCAAGTTCTCTCGTCTCTGGACGCAATGTCAACGTTGTACGGGAAGCCTCCATGAAGACATTTTGTGTACGAGGTATGCTAAAAGACGCCATCTTAGTTCATGAAGGTCATTTCATTTTCATCATGCAGCCGAGATTGTCCTATTTTCTATATGCGGAAGAAAGTTCAGAAAGATTTGGGTCATCAAGAAAAAGTGATTCAGCGATTTGGAGCCCCAACTTGGTGATTATAGGAGTGATTCTGTGATCATCCTAATGTTGCCTTTTTGTTGCATTTATTATTGTCTTAATATATTTTGTCCCTTTTGTATAATTAAAATACTCTTCACATGTATTTTTGTACAAATTTCATTCAATCCATGTTGATACAATATTCTGCTGTCTCCCAGTGTCGCATTTAGTTACATTTTGATCTTTTTTAGCAGACTCAGATTTTCAAATCAGAATTTGTGACAGCTTCACATTCTCTGGTTATTTGACAAGATATATTCGGACTCAGTGAACAGAAATTCCAGCAATGAAAACGGAACTCAGATTTATTCAAGTCTAGTTCAGGGTGAATCAGTTTCCCATCGTTGGTGCCCTTGGTCAGCACCAGCCAGGCGACCAGTTGCCTCCCCAGAACTTGGGCTGCGAATATCGTTCTTTTCTTGGGTTAAAAGCTTCGACTTCTTGCGCTTTGTATCTGTTGAGTCTTCTCAGCATGAACTGGGTGAGGTGCGGGTACTTGGCAGAAAGGTCATTGCTCTCGATTGGATCAACTGCGATCAGAACGCACGCATCAGAGAAGTGCGCAGCAGAAGAGTGAAGCAGTGTTCTTACCTTGGATGTTGTAAAGCAGCGTGGAATTCACGTGGCGTTTATTCAGCTGTTTCATTCTCTTCATTTTGACAACGCGAGATGACGGCGCAGGATACCATCCTGAGTAGTGGCCGGCGGTGCCTTCGATCAACTTGTATTTGCCACGTCTGAAAAGCAGCAAAACTGTCGATTGAAGCCCAAATTAGCCAAACACTCGCCTGATGGCAGCGCGGCCTGTTATGCTGTTGATGCCGTAAACGAACTCCTTCCTCCTCGACGGCTGCCTCTGGCTCAGCATCTGCCACTGGTCCACTCCGTCGACGTCCTTCTCTGCATCCAAATGCAACGTTTATTCAATTCGAAACCCTCCTTGACTAATTACCTGGCGTGCCACCCGCGAGGGAGACGAGCGTCGGGAACCAATCGACTGCGTGGATCATTCTGAAACAGAGTGCACGTGCACTGATCGTGTCCATTCCCATCGGGTGCGTACTCATTGCTCGTGTAGCCTGCCTTCTGCAGCAGCATTTTACCCCAGACGAAGCTGGGCACCCGCGTTCCCCCTTCCCACAGCGTCGCTTTGCTGCCTCTCAGCGGCCAGTTGTTTCCCCCGAAAAAAGGAGTGCCTCCGTTCTGTGGGAGGCGTCTATACTGGAAAGTCATTGACCTGCGATGAACTCACATCTGAGAGGAACACAATCATGGTGTTGGTCAGCATGTTACGTTGCTTCAAAGCCTTGATGGTCATCCCAATCGCGGAGTCCATGGCCGACACCATTCCTGCGGGGATCACGTGTGCTGTTTGTATCGCTAATTATCCTAACTTACCGGAGAATATGCGTCGATTTCTATCAACGATGTTTCTGTACTTGAATTCAAAGGATTTTGGAACCTGTGGTAAAATTGATTCCATGAGAATATTATATCAAAGGGGAGCTTTTCTTCTGGTACACCTAATTGGTGACAATCAGTTCCGAGACTTCCACTACATTTACATAATTATACATCATATTTATTGTCTCTCACTTTGCACTTTATTGCACTGTTCACACACCAACACATGGGCAAGAAAACTCCCTTAACCCTAAACCGCACCCCCACAAAAAAAAAAAAAAAAAAAACCCGGAAGGCCTCTTAATTATAACGAAATAACGAATATATTTTAGCGGATTTAATTTAACCTCGGAATCCTGAAATTATTAAAGTTTACACGTGGTCCAAGGAGGAGGTTAATGAGCAGGAGGACGTCGACCACGCCCAAGGACACGAGATTGACCTGGTAGGTGACTTTGAACTTGCAGTGACCAACGCATTGCTCTTTCAATTGAGACGAGCACGCTGGCCACTAGGCCACCATATTCCCTGCAACATTATTATTAAATTCACGAAGATTTGATTAAATTGATTAATCATAGATTAAGGAGGGCAATTCAGTAACCAATTTGTGATCATGTTTACCTGAAGAGGAGAGTGAACCGCTTGGAATGGCATATAGAGGAAGAGCGGTTCCGTTCGCTTGTGTGCTTGGATGATTTTCACCGCTCGCCGCCCATAGTCGAGCTGAAAATAAGAAAAATCGACACCCCATGCATGATTCCATCGAAAGACTCAATTACCGTTGAGTATTTCTTGATTTTTGGTTTGAAGACTTTGGTGTTCATGCGGAAATCGTATCCTCTTACTGAAGAAGGGTTAGTGCATTAAGTTCAACAGGTGAATTGTCCTTAATTACTAGCAGCTGTCTTGCGCTTGTAATAATCTTCTGATCCGGAATAGAAACCGTAAAAAGAGTCGAAGCCACGAAATGTCGGAGTGTATTCCCAGCGACAGAAACCAAGATGCCACCTGCGATATGAACAAACAATTGTGATGTCAAATTGTTGTGCTGGTCCAGTAACAGAGCCCATTTGGTCATTGTATAATCACAACGATTCCTACTGGAAATTCTTCAGCAGTGAATGCATTAATTGAAAGGCCGTTAAAAGGCATTGTCTAACGAGCAGACGACGCCACACCACCAGTCGGAGCGGCCAATTGGGTATTACACAATGGGGAAAAGGAGAATGAATGGGGGCGTTGGAGAAATGTGTCAATTACGTTAAGTGGTCGCTCGTAATGAATGATCAACAATCGCGAGCAATTACTGTGCGCCAAGGACTCAAGTGTTTACGAATGCAGTGCTCCGATTCTGAGAAATGTCAGCATTTTTAATGGGGAAAAGTTTCCGAGAATTGCCGGTATATAAATATATGTACTGAGCAGGGAGGAGTATGTAATGCGTTAGTTCCACCAGATGTAACCGACAGTCATCCACATTTGAGCTCGGATACCGCCGTTAAATGAGTAAGAGGAGTAAACCAAACGACATATAACAGATAACATATATTATGTTACTAACAAACATTTATGATCGCCCATGTTTTACGGATAACGGAGTGGGTTACAACACATAATATTGGGCGGGATGAGATAGTAGAGAATCAATTTCTCTGTGGTTGTAGGCATGCTCCATCAGATATAATCAGGTATTAATAAAAATATATTTACTTTCCAATGGCGTGCGTTGAATAGCCGAGGTGTTTGAGTTTCTGGGGAAGCAGGGTGATGTTCAGCGGTAGACCATACGGCTTGCCTTTCTTCACAACTCCATGCTACAGATTTGCATTGGTTACAATTTATAATTGGCGATCATGGCACACCTGTAAACCGAGTTTAAATGGGTATCTGCCAGTCAGCAGAGCCGTTCTGGATCTGAAGAAAAATAAATAATGCGATGTTAATTACAACGTGTTATTGCGTCATGGCTGTGAATTCTAACGGCGAGCACGTTGACAGGGCGTAAGAAGCATTGAGAATGACCCCATTGGACGCCAAACGGTCCAGATTCGGTGTTTTTATTTCCGGGTTGTTCCAACCGACGTCATTCCACCCTGAAAAAAACAAACAAAAAACCCCCACTATTATAGTGAGTATAGTATAATTGTCAACAGAAAAAATATGACAAGTCGTGAGTTTATCTCAGTAGAAACCATTAAATATATTGCGATGACATCTTTACTTGTGCGTCAGTTATGTCGGACAATCGACTCATTTATTGGTATCTCAGTACATGACATTTGCACATGCGTATGACCTCACATACACAGAGGAGAAGAAAAAAAAGTTCAACATTAATTTTAAGATTGAGACAGAGTTTTTCTTCTTGTGGCACGAATTGCATCTCTGCTACATAACATTCCACACAGCGGCATGCTCAACACATGTTAGAAATTGATACATAATATCTTAATCAGTTGCAGAATGCGACACAAGTATGTATCTCTTCAGTACTTACCCAAGTCATCAGCCAGAATGAGCAGAATGTTCGGTTTCTGAGCGACTGGAACCTTCACATTGTTCGTGAACATTGCCATCAAACCCCACCAGATAGACGCCAGTGATGCATGCATAGCGATCGCTTATCCCATGCACTGCTTTATCCCGAGTTCTGCAACATGTATGCGACGCAAAGCAACCGCATGCAGGCAGTTGTGGTAGCCCGCAGCAGTACTGGTGCACTTGAGCCGATAGTTTAGAGTCGCTTATCTGCTCTGTTGATACTTGAATTATGATTCAAGCAGCTGACAAGGAACATTGACATACAGAGGGCGGTTTTTGTTTGCTAGTGGGCTTACTTCGAGTTTGAAAATTAGGAAAGGGTTAATTATTGGTCACGATTATTAAAGTACAATTAATGGCATAGGCCTATGACCTGCCTTATCGCTTGTAGTACAGGGGTATTAGCTTTAAAAAGGCTTATAAGGGGAAGAAATAAATACAAGCCAATTTTTGGATATGTGTTGCAATATGTTTTGGTGGACAACATATCAAAACTCCCCGATGATAGACTTTGTTAAAAAAAAAAAAAAAAAAAAAAAAAAAAACCTGGCTATTTTTAAGGTTTTATTATTTGCCTCGGGTATATACTACCTTGGTCGTGTGGTGCTATCTTCGGGTCTAGCACATTTCAATATGTATAAATCTTAGTACATATGCGAAAATAGATACACAACACTTGTGCAATTGTAATTCTTCGGTGACTCTGCAGTGCTGCCCAACTGCGTAACAAGGCCGGCGCTGTGTACTACAGTCTATGGTGGTATGCAGGATAAAGAACCCTTGGGATTTATCGATAAGAGTAGGGGGTAAACCCCGGTCCCGGGCCTTCTGTTCTGGCGCCCGTATCACCCGAATGGGTTGGGTGGAGCCGTAAAACCCCATCACTCACTCACAACACTTGTGCAGACTGCATTTAAAGGTCCGTAATGGAGATTTTATTTGAAAATTTTGCTATTTTGAACACTGAATGTGAAATTTCGTCCTCGGTAATTTCATTATATTTCATAAAATACTGGGCATAATGGCTTCAAACTTCTCCATAAATTACTTAATTCATGCTTATACACATAATATATGGGCCATACCAAATGAGTCTTGTATCTCAAGTTTTTAAGTTATGAGCATTTTAGTTATCATACCCCACTAATGGTAAACTGGACATTTTGGTTCAGTTCCTCGTGTAGGAAATTAATCCTTCGCTTGATTTTGATGAAAACTCGACATATTATGCATATGACCACAAAAATACAACAATTACTATTTCGATGAATTTGAATGCCATTTCGACCGCCATTTTGGATTTTTCAAAATGGCCACTATACCGCTCATCGATCTGATACAGCCTAATCTCAGTTCCCAAGTCATCTATATAACAGTGCTCCTGGTGACTAATCCTACAAAGTCATACACCAGTGAAACATTAGTAGTTTTTAACATTTGTAAAAATGACGGAATATTCTGGAAATTAGCGGCCATCTTGTTTTTCGCCGCCCATTCGGGTGAATTTCTTAGTGTCAAGACGCTATAAGCTTTTCAAGACATGCATAGTTTCTTTTGTTGTTCAGTATAAATGCGAGTGGTATGTGATCGCTAAGAGTTTTCTATGCCTGTAATCAGGCCCCTGAACCAGCATTGTGGAATGTCATCTGTTGCGTGACGCTGCAGTACAAATTATCTCCTTTGTTTTGATTTTAGCAGATACACATTAAAATTTCAACAACAACACTCACAAACACAGAATGATCATATAAATAATAGTAATCTAAGAAGTTGAGTACTTATTGGGTGCACGAAGATAATAATTTATGCGTACAATCTAAACTACCGGCGCGAAAAAAAAAAAAAAAAAAAAAAAAAAAAAAAAAATATATGTTTTGCGCGCGTGTTCTACCGCTCGCTGCTCACGGCTCATTCCGTGAAGACCTTGATTTTCGAATTTGTTTTATCCTTTTCGTTGTTAATTGTTGTTACTTTTTGAGTAGGTCTTTACTTTACGCGATATGCTACGTAACATAATTCCATTTATTTATTTATTTTTCCTATCCGATTGCTATGGTATCCGTTTCTTGTGAAATTAAACTGTGGATAAAAATGAAACACTCCTTCTGTTTCATGATCACTAATTAAAGTTTACAATATACAATGCTCGCATGCTAGTATTCAACGGGTCACATGCAGCAGCATGTTTGTTCACAACACAGAGAGCGATGCCTTATTTGGGCATCCAAATGATGCTCATCCATGGTCAGGGATTGAAAGGGAAAATAATCAACTCTTTTTATTGAGATAAATTGGCATCAATTTCGACAAAATTGGATTTGAATTAAATGATAGGAATAGCAGCATGAAATGTTGAACTATATATACTAGGTATTTATTTATCTGAGATTTGCGTAGCTTTCACACTGCAATCTGTTTTGTAAGACTTTTTCGGGAAAGTGCACTGCCACTGAAAAGCATTGAAATCTTTAACATGGATTAGATTACTTTTGGTCGACTCTGTATTATGCGTGTCTCAAATCACTGAAACACAGTGGCTCCAATTATTGACCTAATTATGTAATACACAAAAGAGCTGCAAATAATTCGAAAATAATCTCAACCTGGGAACTTGGGAAGGTCTTATTACAAACCGAAAATGCAAAAGAACAACATTCCATAGCGGGATTCCACGGGAACGGCAAATCTGAAACTGATACATATGTCGGTGGAATATGTAACTCGTAAACTGGATACAGGTAAGAGCAGACACAGAAGAGTATAAACCGTCCACTTGACTTCAATTCATGTCATCGTTTCCCCGGACGAAATGAATGATTCACAATAAGCATCCACACATAAAGGCAAATCTCGGCAATGACGGATATATACTGAATATACATGAAGGTCATGAATATTCATGGGGAAACAAAAGAGGCCTCTCCGATCGATGCTCGCCTTTCCCTAACTGGGCCTCCTCTCTTGCGCGCCTTATTCGACACAAAAGCTCTTCGTTGCCTTCGAGAGGCATTCCCCATGTACACCACACCTGTACCTATTTGCAGGTGCATATTGCTACTGACATACGCCGCCAGCAATTCCTAAGTCCTGCTGCACTGCGCATCAGTCATTTCCTGTGTAGTTCTATGGCGGGAATAAGATGCACCGTAAGCTGACTATATGGGGATGTCCCAGTTATTGGTGAGTGATGGAGGGTGTGTCAATATTGGTGGATGCATATACTTATGCAATTATGCAATGTATTATATAATTTTAATTTCAATTTCTAGTATATCCCATTGATACATTGAGATATTTGATTCACGTGTTGGATATATGTAATCAACTCTTATATTATTCGACGGTTGCATGCACAAAAAGTAACGTCGTCCTTTTGCAGATGTGTCGATGCTTCCTCTGTGTCGTCGTCATCTGCGTCGTCCTTCTCCTCATCGTCACCCTTGTGCAGCTGGCATCCAACCCGCAGCTGCAGCTGGCGTCTCGACGTGACATTGACGACTGTTTTCGTGGCTGTGACGACCGCACGAGCGCCCACATCCAGCCGCTGGTTTCGGATTGCATGCTGAACGATTGCCCCGACAGAACTCGCGTGTTTCTCTCTCTTGGCGATGTTCGTTATTGTGAAAAGAACTGCCGCGAAAAAATATTGCGGAAGTTAGGAATCGGAGACCAGAACTGCGTTCATCAGTGCAGCATCGACGGCCTTGTCGCTGCCTAATGGTTACGCCATCAATACTCATGAAATCGTATTCAAGTTATTTGTGTCATGATAACAATCATTGTTCCCTCGTTTATCGAAACTGCAGCCCCACCCCCCACCCCGAGCGCTAGAAGCCCATGAAAAACCTCAGTGTGCCACAAAACGAGACTTCCACTGGTGATGAAACCAGCATGCCATAAGTTAATTTAGAGTCAATGTGTTTGGAAATCGATGCTTTGTTGATAATGAAGGTTTAAAGAAATAGAGCGATTTACCAGAGTTGTTAAGGTGTTGAAGAGAGTGCTTTGATTACAGAGCCGCTTTTACTTTAATCTGGATTAAATATTATTGTTTTTCAATGCATGATTTCAATTTCATATTGTTGTTGCGCATCATACAAGTGTATATAAATAAATAATAATTATCAATATGTTGTTACGTAATTCACCGGGTGTTGCTATATTATATAAAGTGGATAGGTTGTTGTGAGTGTGCTTATTTGCCTTGAGAAGGCTGAGTGACGCACGAGCTAATTGAATCAAACAGTCTGTCTGTGGCTTCACGTAATTGAGTTACTCTAAATTACACATTCGGTCCATATGCATAGTTTATTTATTTATTTATTTTTTTTTATTGGTTTGTTGGACCCGTGTGTGCTATCGTGTGTGCTGTGCATCCACTCCTGAGTTCTCAAATCTTTAACGATTCCTTTGCCATATTATTCTATGAAATTCTATGCCACAGCTTAGTAGATAAATTACTGAATAGACTGATAATATATTCTGCTAACTTGATTTGTATTGATACACTGTATGACGGAATAACGATCAATGTTAGCCTCGGGGTCACCGCACGGTGCATGGACACACAATGTCGTTCTTTCAGGTATTTCGTAAATTCCTAACACTTATGATGATGAAATCACCATTGCAAACAGTTCGACATACAAATGCTTATATATGATACATATATTATACAATGCTAATCATAATAATAAGAGTTGGTCAAAGCCTCTCAAAAACGACGATGCGGTTATTTCTCATGTTGATTTCAGAAATCCTGAAGAACACGCTCGTCGCATTCCCTGAATGACTTGCAATTGACTCAATTATATCTCCCGAATTACTCCTCAAGGTCGATCTGTTGGTATCGACAAAAGATCGATCGCTTGATGGCCCATTCACCCGATTAATAATTCTGTGTGAGGAACTAGGCCAAAGTCATCAAACGGAGTGCCATTGCAATGTGACCCACTCCGCTCTTTCAATTGGTTGCTTGTCTAAACAAGACCATTCATTTCATACGTTGCACACATCATAATTCTGCTTGCATGGCATTATTGGAGACATTCATTTTATTATTATATTTTTATTAGCCATGGAATTCAATAAGCTACACGTATATGACTACAATTACATATGTATATGGAATTATAGTGCGGTCACCACTTAATTCAGCAGGTGTAATAATGCGTGGTATGAAAACCTTCCATGGTATCGCAGACCGGGCAGTCATAACTGCGATTAAGCAAGGTGCACTAATGTACCCTAATGTACCCCATGTGACTCCAGCGTGGCTTCGTGCCGATCGAGGGGTCGAGATTGCTAGTTTCAATGTTGACACTTCGCCCAATGGGAAATGACACAGACGAATATGAGTAGACGTCAGCTGAATGAATCGAAAGCATGTTGATATATCAGGCGGATATTCCTTGTTGTCTGCGGAAGTTTTGCCGCGCAGAGTTCGACGTGCCCCTTCAGTCGACGACATCGAACATCGAGATCAATGAGATGAAACAATCCTAAATGATTGGGCGTTTGAGGTGCATGCCACAAGTATTGAACCGATTT
The DNA here is from genome assembly GCA_000328365.1 of Capitella teleta. NCBI lineage: Eukaryota > Metazoa > Annelida > Polychaeta > Capitellidae > Capitella > Capitella teleta. Next base: position 27,008 of record KB309954.1, read on the forward strand.
GAGACGAGTTGGCTGATTATTCAACACGTGTGAATCGTTCCGTCTTCATGTGGATTAAAAAGTTATTTACGAGGCGTGACGTCAGTAGTCTTCATCTATAATGAATATGTGCTCCGAACCGGGTCGATACTTCACAGTTGGACGCACGCATTGTCACTATTAACGGCAGCATGTCTGTCATTTTGATGAACCAATTTCACGATTGATTTTCTGATCGAGGCAAATGCTTTTATCCAACAAATCATACCAATAGTTCTAATATTACACCGCTGCAATTAAAGGCTAAAGTTTCAAACGTGATTGACGGATGGATGGAAACCATGGCAACAAGTGGACAAAAGGACGCATAATTCTCAGGTTGTTCTTTGTTGTGTCATGGACGTCATTTCCACGGTGCCGCAATAAAAAATCCAGACAAAGGGAATCAGTTTCATCAGAATTTGTGGGGTGATTTGAATAATAAACGCCATGCTAATTTATTGGCCGCGTCTCCAGTATTTCGTATTGTACCACGATGACATCAGTGTAGCATATATGCGTCTGTTAATGATCAACATGGCCACAGGTGACCAAAGTGGCACCTATTTGTACTGTCGATAAATCAAGATACCTGTATGTTTATATAACAAATACAGAAGCATAAGTATACATGCAAACACCCATGTTGTGATCTGAGTCAACAGAAGCACAACAAACCTCAACAAGACGTGTTTACTGGCGGAGGAGTTGGAGGGGGGGGGGGGGGTTCAGCACACAATCTCTCCAGTATCGATCACCGGATTTGCGTCTGGCATTATATAAGACAACGTTCCTCGGTTGTTCCTCAGCTAGTATTTGTGCTGTAGTCAACATCAAAAGGGCTGTGATGCTGCATGGATAGCAACGGTTGCACAATAGTAGCAACGTCATGCATCAGTGCGCTTGCATATTTCATGACATGTGCATGCACTTGGATATAGACGGATAACATGGCGAACGAGGAGGAAGCGACCGTCCGCTTCCGGATGACTTTGGCTAAAATGATCAAAGATTTGACTTCGGAAGTTATGGAACGAAAAACAATAGGAGGGTGTGAGGAATCCGTGAACGAGATCTGTGCGCAGTACCTGGAGAAGAAAGTAGAACGGAGGGCAGCAATGTTAAAAGGTGACTAATTTTGTCTTACTATGTAACGCTGAATGTATATTCCACGTGGATATTGAATCCGTGGATTAGGGTCACTTGCGCCAGGTGAAATAACTCCGAATTATAATGTCAAACAGAATGTAAGCTGATTCGTGTGAACTATGTAGAATTATACGTGTCGCTCAATGTCTGTGAGTGTCTCTCTCAGATATATAGTATGGGTGAAAATATCCATTTGGTTTAATTGTAATTGTGGTTATATATAGTAGAAATACACGTGGTTCGTTTGAATTTTTGATTTATCAGGTGCTCAACGCTACTATCTGATAAATTACACACCAAATTAATCCCTCGTACATATAGTACATAATATATTGTATGAATTATATGAGCAATACAGTCTTCAGTATCTCGTGTTGGTACATGGCATCAGAACGCACAGGCTTTTGTCCCTAATAAGCACATATTGTGCTAATTAGGGACAAATGTTGTTGTGGCGGAATAATATTGAGCCCGTTTCCCAAAATCCAAGCGTTGGGCTCAGGTTTGGGTGGCGAGTTAGAGCGCCAGATCGCGTCATCGGACTGGAATAAAATACCTAGAAATGCCTAACACATGATCACAGAGTTATCTTCGCATGAACTTTCAGCTGTAACGACGTAATGCACGCTATAAGAGATTCGTTTTGATCATGTTTATTAGAATGAAAATGCTTCCTATATAGGAGGGTGCGACAAGACTTTGGAGTCGATGAGGTGATCACTCTGGAATGACATGAGATGAGATGACTGCATGGAGACGAGTTGAGCCGTTACACAGCCAACCCGGCTAAGGCTAACCACCCAGTCTCCAGTTCTCTGTAACCTTGATCCAATGCATATACAGAATACAAATATGCATCGTCATAATTATGTATAGTCCTACAGGAATGCGCTGAGCCGTTCATTCACTCATGCATTTGTAATATTGATCCCAACAAATGACCCGTAGAAGTCACAGAACAAACACAAATTCTGAGAACTTGTGTAAACTCGTTGAACAGAAAGGCTGACGAAAGGGTTCATATAATTATGAAGTAACATAATTATCTCACCGTTGCAGTTAAATTATATATTGAAACCACGAGGACATGAGGTACTTTAGTGTATCACGCAGAGAAACAGTGAGTTCTTTTGGTAAGATCGTCAGACATACAGCAAATGGGCCACGTACAATATACATGCATATAGACAAACATACAATTACAATGCCCCATGGAATGCAGCTTTAAAGTGAACAACCTTGAATAATTAAGCTACAGCAGTCGTTATCAGAGTCTCTGGCGCCATATGACGTAACGAGAGGTAGGCCTAACGCAAATTTATAATATATTGAATTATTGATCTTGAAAATTATTATGTCAAAGATTCAAGTGGGAATTAAGCGGGTTTTATCGTGCATGTTTTATGACGATTGAATCGAATTTTCGAGGAACGCAATCATCATTCATGGCGTCATCCGTTAATTTTGCAACATTATATATGGCAGCGTCAAATCTCCAGGAAATGACATCATCGAATCGTAAAGCAAACATAGAAGTTGTTTTGTAATTTTCTTGCGAAAGGCAATGAGCATGAAATTTATCGTAAATGTTTATTCTTCCAGTGAATGAAGAGTCCAGGATGACTCGCAGACGACACGAACAGCGGAAAATCCGCAGGAAGGAATCGTCGTTGGAGGCGGCGCAGGTCGACGAGCGCCTCGTCCATCTCACTCCGGGCATCTCGAGCGGAATGCAGAAAGCGGACCCACTTCGCCAACACATCACGGTCCAGTCTCAGGGCAACGCAGTCAACATACCCAAGATAAACATCGTGAAACCGGAAATGTTCACTGAGAAGCAAGCGGAAGTGAAGAAGCCAGGACCGAGGGTGTGCCGACCACACTTTACCCTCAACGGTCACCATGGTCCAGTCACTGCTCTGAAGGTCACCAAAAACCATGTCATATCAGCGTCAATGGACACCACCATCAAGATATGGAGTTTGACCTCTGGGAAGTTTTTGTTGCAATTGGACTGCGGCAAACCGCTGTACTGCTTCCAAGTGATAGAAATCGGTTCTAAGAAATTACTGATCTTGCCCGGGTGCGACGACGGACGCGTGCCGACGTGGAAGGTGAAGCTGCACCCTCGCTTGAGGGCGCGGTGCACTAACCTGTTGCCGTGGCACACTCCAAACCCGATTCGCGCCATGGCTGTGTCTCCAGATGGCGAACGCATCGCCACCGGGTGTTGCTTCTACATGCGGCAGATCAACACCGATGGCACCCAACAGAGGTCGACTCGAGGAACTCTCAAATTGTGGGAGCTGAAGAATATCGTGGACAGTGCTATGTCTCCCAATAAATACCTGCACGACGTCGGTCATATTGCGTTGAAGACGATGCGGCAACTGGTCGCGCCATTCGCGATGCGCAAAATATCCAAGATTTACATGCTACACGGAAAAAACGAAGAGCAGAACTTAGGAATCCGCGCTCTGGCTTACTCCGCAGATAGCTCCAAGATCCTCGTTGGATTTGGAGAGCCCGTGGATGACGGACAGAGTACAGGAGATAAGTTAATGGTGCTATGTTGTGCAAGGACACTGGACAGTCTCTGGGTGGTCGAGCATCCGACGCATCACATCAACGGACTCATGTTCATCGACGTCGCCAAAATACTCTCCAAAAGGGAAACGGTTGCTGACCAGGCAGCCGTCATCATCTCATCTCAAAGGACGGTCGCGCAGATCATGCTCATCAAGACAGGTGATACAGCAATAAATCAAGTTTATTACATTTGCGCAGTACATTTTGTACATTTAGCATTACAGCATATAAAAAAAAAAAAAAAAGGGGGGGGGGAGAGATAATTAAAGCATGAAAACATTCCGATTAGAAGGTATCAAGATCTATCAACATCGAAATGCAAGTTTTTAAAATTGTGTGTTTTCAACTTCGATTTAGAAATAGTCAGTGAGTTGATGACACGAAGTTCATTTGACAAAGCATTACTTTAACAACGACCGCAAAGAAAGTTTGAGCAGTGTGTATGTTTGAAATTTGGTAGAATGGTATTCACACAATCAATCATCAATAATTATAAGATAGACATTGATAATTCATAGCATGAAAAGTTATCAAATTAATTTTACTGAGAATATTCTAGATTTCAATTTTTAAGAACAGGTGTGGGCGCGTCCGCTGCGTCGGTCAGTCAACTGCATGCACAGTCAACGCTGCCGGCGACTGAGGAGGGCACTGTCGGACAAACCTGCGAGTAAACTATTGCAATAGTCCAAGTGACTCAACACATCATTATACATGTACACAGACTAACACAGTGCAGTGCTCACTGCTCAGCCTAAATGTGATCCAAGTGCCGTGTACACTACTACACATGCAATATTCAAAGACACCATACATGCACATGTTCCTATGAATATACGAAATACAAATATGTACCCTTCAATTACGGGCTATTATGTACCCTTCAAATATAACTTTATATAAGCGTGCTGTAATATCATGGTAGTGCGCGTAACACGTTGCACTTGGTCTCGTGTAATATATGTATCTATGTAATCTATGTATGGCACAAACAATACGCTACATATGTTAGCTAAGGTACTTACTTGTGTGTTAAATGCACAGCGTACCACAGAAAGCGAACTCCATACTTCCAGGGTATACAGGGTTTCAAGGGCAAATATTGTCCAGTCTGGAAAGTGATAAGTGATCCATATTTTGTGTTCCTCTTTGCAGACGAATCCTCTTCGCTTTCACAAGCTTTTCGAATTGTGAAAAACTGGACACATTCTTTCGAAGAGCCTCACTTCGGCCTGTGGTTGACCAACGACCAAGACGTGGTTTGCTCTGCAACCGGCAGTACCATCCACTTATGGAACGCCAAAAACGGGGATGAGATCGCTTACTGCAACGGACACGAAGATTCGATCCTATGTGCTGATTTCTCCGATGACGGGAGTTTGATGGCCAGTGGTTCGCTCGATTGGTCAGTTCGTGTGTGGAGGACGACGCAAACGGACAACTGTGTGATCGAAATGGACGATAGTGCATTGCAGGGGGAAAATGGGCATTCAGGAGATGCCTTCCGGTCAGTGAGCTATCTGCCGCCTCTCAGAAAAGCGGTGTCGCCGAAAGGTTCCTTCGCTGATCTTGACGAAATTCGAGAAGAATATTTCGAATGAAATTATATTTTGTATTAAAAATCGCTACTTTGTTTAAAGGATGTTCTTGTTTACTTTATGCGACAGAGGATTCAGAGGGAAAAGTTGCGATGCCGGATCAGAATTATAGCTTACGTCACAACAAAACCAAAACCCATTCCTGGTTCGGGGGAGGGGGGGCCTTCATTGTGGCGCTCTTTATTATCCACACCTTTTTGCGACAAACTGAGCTCGGCTGCCTGTTCATCGGGCCAAACCTTAAATCATTAACTTTCGTCGTTGTGAGCGCTAGGCTATCAACATTTTCTAAGTTAAACTGTCGCTTAGTCTAAGTAACCACTGGACTCCCTTCACGTCAATACCAACATTTAATTGATTGCATCCATCAAAGAGATAAAGAACGTGTAATTAAACCACACTAAACAGGTGACTGCACACAAATTTCCTATGTACAGCTAGGCCCTATTCTAGTACGGGGTGCATAATGTATCTGAATTCCGAATTGTCTGATTGCTGCAATTGAATCCCTCAATATCAATGAGGGCACTACTTTCTTCAACATTGACCCTTTAACTAATCTGTTAAATTCGGGTATTATAATTAAGTGAGATAAACTCTCTCGAATCTTGAAAGAACAGGAGGCGTCGCGTTATCTCGGAAGACCATAAGACTTAAGACATACACCCCCCCCAAAAAGAAGAAGAAAAAAAAAAAATGGAATTCAAAGAAAGTTTTTACCTCTTTAGATGGATTGGATAAATTGGTTTTACGCCTATCCTAGGATTTCCAAATCATCTCTGCATCAGCCGTTTCAGAATTCGTTTGGCGACATGACATGAAGCCACGATCGTGTCCCTGAGATGCGCCTTAGATGTCACGTAAGGGCTAACATGGTTTTGCAGGAGGAGAGAGAGAAAAAAAAAAAAAAAAAAAAAAAAAGCTCAGTGGGCGATGATGACCCGTAAAGACTTCACACCAGTCGATTCTCTGTGACCACTCATCTGGTTGTATTGGGTGAAGGAACACGATGTCCTCACTGGAGGGGTTTATCTCTCATTGTAATTGTGTTGGGGTATATGTGTGTAGGTCTACGTTACGGCGTGTATCCTCATTGAATGTACTTTATGGTGTGTTGGTCTCAAACAGTTGAAGCGGTGAAAGTGATCATCTGAGCTAGTTCCACAAGATATAACTGATGATCATCCTTAATCATCGGTTACATAACGATTAATTCTTTCCTTGGGCGAAACTATAAACAGAGCGGGAAATTTTGTTATATCCCTCACTCATTGATGCCGAACATTTTATGTTTTCCATAATTATTGGTAATATAAAATTAATTATGAATCACGCGTGCTTCGCAACAAAATCCTCAAATTTTCATTCATTAACACATTGCTGTTATAGTAACCAACCGCCCATTCTTTTAATTCGTGCTTTTACTTCTGTTTAACTCTAGGTCAGAGAGTCCCAAAAGAAAATGGCGGCAATTAACCAGCTGAAATCACCGTTGCACATTCCTTATGTTCTGTGTTGGTTCGGGCACAGGACATATATATTGTCATTTTTGAGCAAGTCAATTGCCGCTTCAAAATGCTACCCCACTCTCTCCTGGGTGTTATGTAACCATAGGGTACTAACGTTTTTACAATTACATTTAATTAATGCTGAACAAATCAATGAGTTTGTTCAAATATGACTATACAATACCTTTACAAACACTTAATCGAATGAGAACCGTAACGCAAAAGCATAATAATTATAACGTTATGCAAAGTACACTTGGGACTGAGGTAATATTGACTCGAACAATCGACCCACACATAGGCACATAAATTGGCAAATATACTCAATTATATTTATATTTTTTTATTTTTTATTATTATTATTATTTTTTTTTTATTTTTTTTTTTTATATAATAATTTTAAAATTGAGTGAGAATAATTCGAATCAAACGTTTTGTGATGAGTTATTAATCCTATATCTCAAGATTTTAGTGATATATCATCATTTTCCGACTCGATGCGACGAAGCCGAATCTTTTGAGTTGTTCCGTACCCATCGATCGCAACCTTTTTGGCGGGGTTCGCCTTAAAGAATTCCCTTGGGTGTTATGACATCATTCGCAGCCCCACAAACGGCAAATATGTGAACCAAATCGATTTGGTGGGAGAATTAGAACCGCTGAATTTGCTCTGTTCGTGTCTCATTTATACCATGTCAATGATATCAGGTAATTATTTTGCGCTGGAATGATTAATTATATGATGTATATTTCGTGGATTTGATGTTATTTCGGGCACTATGGTTGATATTTAATCGTTATTTTGATTTATGTTCCTTCTGAAACGAGAACTTTAGCGCTGAGTTTTCGAGATCAGGAGCAGAACAACGTGTTATGTGATCCGAAGCGCTGGCCACTTTTAGGTTTCGCCCAGGGAGCCAATGAGACCAAGCCGTATCCGAGCATCTCTTGCGAGGATATCGGCGGATTTACATCCTAGCATGATTCGATGGTTCATCCGAATCCTCCCCAAAGGCGCTCCCATACTATACTTAACATGCAGTGCATGATAAGCCGCTACGTTCCGACGCTCGTAGCGCGGGTTCAACAATTAACATCAGCCTGATCAGGAAAGAAGTGGTCCTGAATCATAACGCATCTCGAAGTTCTGGACCATCCACTGAATCATAAGGTATATTCTCTTGCCTCGTGCTCTGCTTCTTCGAAGAAATGTTCAAACGTAAGCTGGCGGCGATGGCAGAATGGGTAGAAACAGATCACGTGGTCATTCCAAGGACTGAGAAACAATATCACGATCACCTTCGACTCACATCAGGATGATGATTTGCCCTCCAAATTTTGTGTAATACCGAGGTTAGGCCTATCAAATGCCGCATAAATATGACCCACGGGCGATCTCGAGGTATGAAATTATCACAGTTGTGTTACATATTTTCGTAAATAAATAAAGCGAAGAGGAAAAAAATCCAAGACAAGAGAGAAATTATTTATTCTGAATGAAGAAAAATGATCATAAGAGAAAATTCTGAATTTTTCAGTGAAGACAAAGGAGACATCTAATTAATAAGAAATAAAAAGATGTCATTCACTCATCCAAAGCACAAGACCATAATTAAAATGGTAATATTCTAGATTATACATAATGATAAATGATAAGGGGAAAAATAATATAGAAATAAGCAGACATTTTGATTGGCTAAAAACCCCAATAGCATGATTTAAATACAGGTGATTGGCAACGATCATCAAAACTTGATGTCTGACAAAGTTGATATTATATGACAAAGTTTGATATTATATCAGCTAAGTACAGATCAAAAGTGATCAGCTGTTGAATTGGGGAATGAGATAGGAGATACAGGCTGGTATTAGATAAAGAGATCCATAGCCACAAAAGAGACTGCAATTACACTGAGTGCGAATGACTAATTCATCTTCTTATTCCAAACTGGCCGCTCTCTGTTGACTCTTCAGGAAGTCCTGGTACTTCTTCTGCTGGGCATCATACAGCTTGGTCAGTTTCTTCAATTGACCTTTGGTCAGTTCTTCTCCATTTGCGTCATGCGTAGGCATACCCTGGGAACAAAAATAATTAATGTAAGTAGATCCTAAGTTAATCAGATGAATACCTTATCATCAAATTTTGAGTACTTGTCTGTTTCGCTCTTGAACAATTCAGTTGGCGGGATTCGCTTCTGAGCTTCTTTGGCAGCCTGCCAGAGGAAAGTTGAATAAATGGCCAAGCAAGAAAAGTCGCCTGCTCACCTGAACAGCGGCTAATTCTGCCTTTTTCTTCTCTTTCTCCAATCTCTTCTTCTCTTCCAGCTGTGCAAATTTTTAGATTAGATTGCATGCAATAAATCCAGTGAGCTTGTACCTCTATTTTCTCCTGGCGTTCCCTGAGGAGGGTCTCACGATCGACCAGTTTGATGACCGTCTCCTGACCCTCGTGATCTTCAAGACGAACGCCCAAATTGGGAAGAACGTCATCACGAACCTCATCGCACAACTTCAAAATTCCCCCAGCTACGAGCATATTAGATAGTGAATAATCTTGATGGCCATGCAGACTACTCACATTTCTCTTGGCGAGCAACTTGACGGACATCATCTCTGAATTTGGCAAACGCGTCCAAATAAGGCATGACGGCTTCTTCCATCTTTAGTAATAAAAATACAGTTCCATTCCATGGATATTCCTTAATCATAAACGTACATTAGCTGAAGCAGATGAACCAGCAGCAGGAAAACCAATTGGATCTTCACCATCGATCGCTCCAAAGATCTGAAACCAATTGACGTTGAGAAGGAGCGATCAAACAGAGCGAAATACCTTCATCATTCTCGTGATGTACGCAGCAATCTTCTTCAGCAGCAAATGGCAAAGTGGAGCGTTCTGTTGACGCTGTTTGTTGATGTACACATTCGTGGTTCCAATGATCGACTTGAGTCCGTCCATCGCAACTTTTGTGTTGACAGAATCTGCAAATGAATAAATTTTAAACAAACTGTTGTTATAAATTTCCAAGTTCGCTCACCACACAGAGCTTCATGAACGCACGCTTGGCAAGTCATGAACCTGGAAAAAGTGATATAACACTTGATTAAAAGAATTGCGAAGTCCCTTACTTTTCATTCAGTTCCATTTCTTCCGCGTGCCATTTGGTGAATCCATTCGGATGACTTGGGCTGCTCTTACGAATGATATCTTTCACAGATCGGAAAAACTCCTGATAAAAAATTTTAAATAAAGAAAAGCCAACAAAAACCATTGACTAACATTGAGGAGTTTCTCAAAGTTGAGTGTTTCAGCCATGGTGTCATTACTGTAGTCCAGTGTGTCCTTCCAAGAATGCAACAGGAACGCAAGACGAAGCTGGCGAGAAGTGTTTCGCTGAAGTGCTTGACGGATCGTGATGAAATTCTTGAGTGATTTGGACATTTTGCAGCCATCGATATGCAAATGACCTGAATGCAGGAAGTAGTGCACCCAGTGGCTGTGCCCGTAAGCAGCCTGCTCATGAATATTCATAATAACGCATAAGAACAAATAACCATGATCACCTCAGACTGAGCCAGTTCATTATCGTGGTGAGGGAATTTGAGGTCCACTCCGCCAGTGTGGATGTCAAAGCTCTCTCCCAGAATCGTGGACGCCATGATGGAGCACTCAATGTGCCAGCCAGGCCTCCCCTGAATAATCAGAACTGCACCCCGAACTGTACACTCACCCTGCTCTTACCTTTCCCCAAGGAGAATCCCACGAAGGCTCGCCAGGTTTCGATGCCTTCCACAGAGCAAAATCGCTCTGACCTTTCTTTTCACGCAGACGTTCGTCCGAAATACTCAGATCACCTTCAAATAAATATTACTGATTCCAGTTCAGACATTCCCATAATCAAACCTTCGCCATCCTGCAGAAGTTTCTGATCACCAAATGCCTCAGGAACCAGCTTTGCATAGTAATGGTTGTCGGCCTGGCTGAACTTGGCCGTGTCAAAGTAAACAGAAGACTGAGCCTCGTAACTATGGTTGAAATAAAGAAATTTGTGAGTGATTGAAAAGGCAAACATACGCATAGCCATTGTCAATGATCTTCTGCACAAATTCCACAACTTCAGGGACGTATTCACTGACCCTGGTCAGGCACTCTGGAGGCTCCACCTGGTGAAGGACAAAGGAAACATTTGGATAGAGGTCAGTTTTGAAGGAGCTATGAATGAAACATAAGAAATGTGCCCACATTCAGAGCAGCCATGTCTTCCAAATACTCCTGTTCGTAATGTTTGGGGAGGGCGGCGAAAATGGCGTTGTCCGTGATGCTCTTTCCAAACTGACGATCCAACCACTCCATGTAAACATCTCTCGCATGTTCGAGCAGAACCTGCGAAATCAAGACTGCATTGTATGATCATGCTGCAGGTACTAGACCTACCGTCTTCGCTTCATCTTGGCCTTGGTTATCCGCAAGTGATTTTTCCGCTTGTTCAATGGCTGCTTTCACATTCTTCTCCAGTTTAGCATACATTGTCTTCTTGTCTTCATCTTCCTCGGTTTTCAGTTTGTCGCCAAGTGGCTGAAAACATCAAAGCAACTAATTAGATTCCATGGCTCAGCGGATAGCGCCACGTGGTGGCTGCTTAGTCGAACGGTGTCGTGCATGCTGTGTGAATCACAACGTCAAGGACTAATACATGTATCCTCCAGCTCCTCACATGGCCATCAATATACGCACAAGCGAAGTAGTAAACCAGTCTAGCTTTATTCCACTCCAATCTCATGCATTCAGTTAACCCCGTTGGGTCGCCCCTAAAAGTGAGAGATCATAGCGTTTGTGAACAGAGCGGCGAATCCTCTGACGATGTTCCTGATTCGCGTGCAGAGGACTTGACAGCTAATCAACAGTTTGGGTCGAAGGGACGAGAGGAACTCGAAGGCGCGAAGAGGCGAAAAATGCGAGCAAGTAATCATCTTTAGGGCAATTCTCGTGAGGATTTAGCGACACATAAGGCGGGTCAAGGTTCACGCAGTTGTCGAAATAAAGCTCACCAGACTTAAAACCGAAATCATGAAAACGTCATAGAGTGAGAAACAGACAGCAGTTTAGCAGCGTTGCTCAATTGCGTCCAACATGCAAGCGCTTTCGGCGGGATAGATCGAGCAGAGGGGGTGCGAGTAGCGATTGTAACAGCCTGGGCTCTTCTTCGGGACGCCGCTGCTGCTGCTGCCTGCGAGCGATTCTTTGCTTCCATAATGGAAATGGTCGCAGTGGTACCTTTGATGCTCTGCATTCGGGTGATTCATCCCTCGTGGCGACAATTAATTACAGCGATTTAGTCACTGTGCGCGCCTCTCCGCATTCTTATTGTGGTCGCTTTACGCCGGCGGCCCGCCATGCACGCGTGCGCTGTGGCCCACGGCGTCTAATGGTGGAAGAACATTTCGCCGCGAGATAGGAACCAGGGTTGTTACGAGGGGGCAGGGGGGTGATCACCAGCAAAACGAGCAAAGAACGCCTCGAAGAGAGACGCGAATTAGCGCCAAAGTGTTTATTGATAAGACCCGATTCAGTGCGAGTCAGTGCGCACGCGCGTCCATTGTTGCTGGCGCCTTGTTCGGCGAATTAAATGTGCACTCGAAAGGACCATTTTTGAGTATAATTATGTGCTAATGGCGAGGGAGTCAGTGGGGCTTAAATTACTGTACACGGCAGTAAAGAAAATAGCAATAATTTTGACGCAAGACCAGCAAATTCTATGTCCCCATAGTGGTCTATACATTGTGCATCTCATCAATTTCCGATTCATTGTACCTTTCACCAGGTGACCCGATCCAAGGTCAGACGGAGAGAATGTACGTTTCAATGTAAGCAGAATTTCTTTTCATTTTCTTTTTTCGATTGAAGGTCACGTGAAAGAATAATTGAATTCTGCATCGGAGTTAATCCTCTTGAAAGCAGACAGAAAACCGGCTGAAAACCTCGCCAGGTCTTGTAATATGGGACCAAACGAAGAGGCATGCGTTCCCCTGATACAATTACTCGATCCGTTTAGTACAACTCAAAAGGCAGCGACCTGGAGAAGAGCAGCAGCGCCATTCGCAGCAGCCGCGAGCGAAAAGATAGTGAGCAACATTTCTGGCGCGAAACCAGCAGACGACAGCGGGGTGGATGCCGACGGCGGCGCACAAGTCGAACGCCTCCTCAGCCGATACTTTAATTAACAAAATGGTCACCACAAAGCGAAGCAGAAGAGGCAATTTGGGCGGCAAGCATGCCTCACTTGAGCCGCGACTGCAATATTTCAAATTTGTTCACGCTGGCTGACGCAGTACATAAATTCATAAGCGACGAGCGAGCAGTGCTGGGCGGAAGCGGAGGCGCTGAACGGAGAAGCACGAGGCGCGCTGCCCGGATATTAATGGATAAAGAAAATGGATAAGTGCATCTTCCGATTGAAAGCACGGGCACACGGTTGAGGAACGCAAGGGGCGGCTCCGCCATGGAAACCCTTTATGTGCGTCTGCTCCCACAGGACTGGTCTGTGCATTTCGCTAATGCACGGAGAAGAGGAGAAAAACAAGACGGAGAAGAGGGGAGAGAGGAGGAGCAGGAGGAGGAGGCAGAAAGGCAGACGCTGATGGAGGTGAGAATTTCATTTCCGTAATATCGAAGCGAACGAGCGCTGATGGATCAGCCGCTCACGACTTTTGACCACCGGTCAAGCGGCTGACGACGGGGAGGAGAGAGGTGCCGGACAGGGGTCACTGCGAAGCACATTGGTCGAGTGCTGCTGCATCAAATCGAAACTTGTAAACATCACTAAACAAGCGAAATTTGCATTACATTTTTTTCGCGATCGAATTCCGAATATTGAGCTCCAGAAGTTTCCAAGAGTTGTAGGCTAACAAAGACTGGCATACAACTATGGTGTGTGTGAATGTATGTACTAGGTAGTACGCGTCTTATTATCGGCCGATCGGATACTGTATAATTTAAATTTTAAAAGCTACTGCGATAGTTATAGGAAGAAAATTGCTGTTTTACGGCACAGCCACACTAGCGAGTGTTACATGGTGCCAAACAAGTTTGGATCAAATAAAGTCGAGGCTTTCCAGCGGAGAATAGGAAAACGTAATAATTGTAGTCACAAGGAGGGTAGAAGTATCTCGTGAAATCAACGATGTGGACAGCTAAATTATGAGACTTTGTGACACAATTTAAATTAAAGGCAAGGCTTGAAGCTAAGAAGAATCACAGACACCAAGATGGACTTCGAACCTGACTAGATTTGACTAGTACATAATCGTTGCTCTACTCGGTCGTAGTGCGAGAGGACGCCGCCACGCAAAATGACCGATGTAGGATAAAAAATGTTGGTTAAAAACGAGAAAATCTTTTAGGTAGGGTATAACATTGAGGGGTGAATGTCCTAAAAAGTTGCTTCATTGAGGAACTGTTAAAATATCTTCCACGAGTTCCAACCAATGCAATCTATTGAAATATTAAGGGGCTCTGGCAAGAGATGCAAAATGGATAATTGCAGTCAAAATTTCGGTATGAAAAATATTCAGAAAACAAATCTACAAGTTACGGGCCAACTCGACCGGAGTGAAAGTTATAGTAAAACAACTCAGTTGCAGCAGGGCTACTACAAGTCGTAAATGTAATATGTACTCTATTTGGGATGGATATAAATGAACTAATGTGGGTTGCACGATTCTCCTCCAAATTAAACTTTACGCACGTGGTTTTGAGGAATTCGTGGATCTGTGATCCTCTCTCGAAATGAGAGGCTGAAATGAGAGGCTGAAATATGAGCTCCTAATGACCTACATCATGCATGTGTGGGTCTATTACTCTATTATACTAAGAAGAATTGATGAATTTACGATGTAACAAGAGATGAATGGAAGTTCGTGTGCAGCGCCGCAGTCGATATGAGAGCAGCGACAGGAACGGCGAAATGTCGTCGCGACGATGTCATCCAAGTGAGCGGCGTTCACGATTCCTCGCGGGGGATATTGGCATTCATCATGTATATTAGAAACCGCATATCTGATCCGAATACATTCGCCCGACTCGTATTACATGCTGCGAAATGTATGGCCGATCCGCCAAAGGGCATCAGGATGGCCTTGTTGCACAAATGAGTGATCTCAGCAACTAAACATTTTCTCGACATTTATAAACGGCGGCCGGGTGGCGTTGATTATGATGTACATTGTAAACGCTGATTCAACTCTAACGGGAGGGAAAACAATTGCATCACGGTGGAATTGCTCGGGAACCTAATCTTATACATACAATATTCAATATAGCGCAAAAATGCTCACTTTCAATTTTGGTGAAGATGACACAAACAATGGGCCTGGCAACTCAGACGGTATTCCTATGTGATGTTACATGTAGTACTGTCAATGCATAAACCACGCTGACTTATGTTTTATTTCCGTGAAATTGTGAATTTTGAATATGAACACCGTCAATCAGAGGAGCTCTTGGTTGTTCTGAATTAGAAGCGAATGGAGCCAGGAGAAGCGTCCCATAAGGAGGCCTCTAAGCCGCTTATCCAAATATGCCGTCAGATGATAATCTGTTGTTACATCTGGTGTGATAATGGAATAGGAGAGGTTTAAAATCTCGCTTTCGATTTCACGTGAATGCATCGGCGCAATTCTCCTATCGTTCCCCATGGGCAAAGAAGGTTGAACCTTCGTTTCTATGGGAGCCGCGAGTGAGCGCAACGTTTCTGCAGGATTTCTGCAGTTCTGATCAAAGAAATCTCGCCCTCTCCACGTTTTGAACTACATCGTACTCGATTAAGAAGGCTAAGAACGTTGCATTTTAGTCTTGAATTTTATTCACAACTGACGTATCGTCTTAAAATTGGTCTGTTGTCAACCACAAACGCCAATAGAATAGATCTAAAGAGGTTCAGAAATGAACAGGTTTTATTTTGCCTCTCACCAAACCATCCAGTGCTTTTTGACTTATTTAATTAGTTATTAAGTAATTACGTGCTTATTAGTAATCTTACAATATCACCATTCACAACTGCGTGTGTGAGATCAAATTGGTACACACAATGTAGATGTGAATCACAGAAAATGAAATTGGGGAAGAATCGATTTTGAAATCCATGATATTCATGATATAATGTTTAGACGGCTCGAGAGACAGACCATTGCTAATAGCGAAAGCTGATTTGATGCAGTGTTTCCTAATTATTAGGAACGAAATTGAAATCGAATTATGTTTTACAATTGAACAGAAAGAGATAACTCTAATTGGGTTCGTCAACGCGTGACGACGCCGATTCTTAAAACCGTCATATAATTTTATTTGTTCTTGTTTCATTCTTCTGTAGATAATTAAATTCACAATCATAGAATTGAGACCAGCGGACTCTTACACCGAACACCAACCCTTGCCGATTGCAATTGTACATTTATTTAGCAAAATAAAAGAGCGCAGCCAGACTGACGCATCGATCGCGCGAGAATGAGCGTGACACGGCGCGCACTTCGGAGTCAGTCAAGTTGTCATCGCGCTGTCCATAACTGCAACATGTATCGCTGCTGCGGTGTCCACGCGGCCGAAGTGGACCGTGGTCAGCGGAATGAGGTCAGCGCCGATGACCACATTGTGCGTGAACTTTGCTTCGGAGAATAAACCATAAACAACATCGCCTTCCGCTTTTCCGCGTTTCTCGTCTTGAGAAACAGAACGAGAAGCGAGCGACACCAGAATCAAAGTGTAATGGGAAGAAAGCCGCCATGGCAATGACCAATGGCCGGTGTGGTCAGGCCACGCCAAAGGCCGCCCGCCCCCCTCCCCCGATCAATACGCGCAATGAACACCTTCTTCTCCTCTTGAATTACCCGAATGTTTCCCCTCGCGTTGAATCCACTCGTCCAGAGTTACGTCATCATCCATTTTATCACATTCGCTATATATAGAAATCAATGCATTGTCGACTTGTCTCTCGTGCATTTAGGTCACCCAAACACCGTGTCCAACCTGTGTACAAAGCAACGTTCGCCTGTGGTTCACACGCCAGTTGTGAGACTACTGAAGCCGTTCTTTCTCGACCGATAATTTTATTGAAATTGAACGCGATGTCAGGGGGGAGGTCGCGGAGATGGATCGAGCAAACTGAGGTCGGATTTTCAGGTCGTAATTCTTGACCGCTGTCCGATCAAACGGTCAAATGGACCGCTGAGTAGCACTGTCTTGAATGCCAATGTGCCACACAAAGCAATACGTTGCAAGAGGCGCCCTAAGGCCTCCTCCCACCGTCTAACCATTGAAATCGCCCTGCAATGCAATTCTTGACCGCGAAGTGTTCTATGATGTCTATCTATTCTTGAATGGATTTTTTTGGTGAGTAATACCTGACTTCATAACCGTTGATATTCATTTCATATTTGTCATTTACCTACTAAGCCATCAAGGTATTTATTATTACTACATGTATGCTTATGAATTGTTCATGACAGAAAATGCGTTTCCGTGGTATGAACAATGCTCATTCTGCGCACCAGCAGCCAGGGCAATGCATGGGAATTTACCTGTTATCAAACGCATAAATTATCTCTGATCAAACGCAACGTATTTATTTTTCGCAATAATAGATTGGAAATGTTGAGGTCATGTTGACACGTGACAAGAATTAATTACGTGCTATTGTGCTTTTGGGCATTTAGAAACACCACTCTTTCGTGCACACGGTTGAATCAGCGGAACAGAAGACGTTATGATCAACCCCCCCACTCCCCTTCCCCCATACTCAGAGTTACATCACGTATTATAATGTGCAAACTGTGAATAAGGCTCCAAACAAGTATGCAATATTCCTTTCAGTACACTCATAACTGAGCAAAGCCTTCCTCTTCGTGCCAAATATTAGTGGCTAGAATTCAATGTGCACGCGAATACCCGGCATATGTATCAGCTCACACTGACATGATAGTTCGACGAAAACGCATTTGGATGAAGATTATCATAACGCACTTTTTGACCGTTATGACTACGAGACGCATCCACAGAAGACGAATATGATGAACAGTGGAAATCATAACGAGAACTGTTTCACAGCGTCATCTCTGCCTGGCGTTATGTCTCAAGAGTGATTCAAGGAGATTCCAACACCTGAAGGCTTAAGCTTAAATATAAGCTGCTTGATGTGATTGTTGAAACATACATCTTAATCGCATGCATTGGAAGCCAGATTCATATAAACCGTGTTTACCTATACATGTATACTGTACCTATTGATATTTTCCAGCATTTAATTAGTGTTCAATTCTATTACATGATTGTTACCTGTTATATATAATAGTTAACAATCATGTACCCAGCAATTACGGGTTGGAAGTGCAAACTCCTGTAGAATCCTATTAATTAAATTTAGCTTTAGTTTTGTTAAAAATTAAATCGAATTTTGACCATAACCACCGGAGTGGAGCATTCGTAATATTTAAAACACGCCAAACCAACGGACCCATGTTGTAGTATGTCCGGGTGATATCCCACAGTGACCCACAAAAGCAGGGTTTCCAGTTGACTGGCGCTCAGCAGACGGGCGACGCGAGCGAACCAGACACGGGGCCACGGCAGATAGGCGTGAATTAAGCATGTCCCGATGCGCGTCCCTCGGGGCCTGAGGGTCGATAACCCCCGGAGACCCCTTCGTGATTGACAGCCCCATGTCGAATCATGATTTCGCTGCAGTGAATAAATCAGTCGAGATGCTTCGCTTGGCCAAGACAAACGAGAGAGGCACTCATCAGACGCAAGATGAGACGACGCCAGCCACCGAATTGTAATTCACACCAGAGAGAGGCTATGCATGTTGTTTACTGCAGTTCTCACCGAGGCCCATTCACGAATGGAATACTAGTTTATATGTACTATAGACTTAAGTACTCAACAGAGAAGAGAACCGGTCTGACCTTCAGGGCTTCCTTGGCATCGTTGAGCAGTGACGCAATCGGGAGGTCTTTAGCGAGGTATTCCTTCATCAAGTGGTTCTGGCGAGCTCGCTTGATGATCTGAAAGAAGTTTCAAACCTACAAGCAACCATGAGAATTCACAACACTTTTGAGTTCTCTTTTACAATCAGTTTAAAATAGCCTAAAATAGAACACACGAATATAATACAAAATGATGATGCCTCATTGATGGCTTGGATATATCACCCAAGAACTCAGTTAAAAAAAATCGCTATTTTATCAGGGAAAGAAATAAAGTCGTGACTGTTACTTCAGCATGAATGAGGCCAAGACATGTATAAGCGCCATTGGGGATCATCGGGGCGCATGCGTGGATTGAAATGGCATCTGGGCCAATGGGGAGGAGGGGAGAGATGCTTTGATTCTCCCGCCGATCCCCAGGGCAGCATAGCCATCGAGAACATGACAGCTTATTTGTTTCAGGACATTTCGCAATCAAGACGCGGGTCATTTACAAATCTTTGATGGCCACAGAGATGGCCCAGCGGCATTAGGCGCCACTTTACGATGTAGGCAGCCGAATCAAAACAGGGTGAGGCTAGAGACCATCCCGTTGCACCCCGAGGGTGTTGCTAAACAACCATCACAAACCTTGTCGTCAATATCCGTGATGTTCATGGCGTAAATGACGTCATAGTTGAAGTAATCCCTCATCACCCGTCGGAGAATATCAAACGTGATATAAGACCTGAAAATAACACAAAAATAAAGAGTGCAATTTGCGATGGTGTTAAGTACTACCTGGCATGGCCCATGTGTGATGAGTCGTACACAGTCGGTCCGCAGCTGTACCACAGAACTCGGCGGCCATCCTGTGGCTTGAACACCTCCTGGTAAAGAAAGAAAAAGAGCAGCGTCGTCAATGAATTGTCAAGACGAATACTGCGGATGAATTCGTTATCCCGTACAATGGGCAATCAGTCAACGACTCTCAGCACGACGCTCATGCATCAAAATCGGAGCCAGGCCAAGCATGACAGGGATGGGGAAGATGCCGTGGATTAAGGCAGAGCCGCCTAATCAGCCGCTTCAAGGTCACGCAGAGGTCAAAGCCTGTGGCCTCGATCTTGATGGATGATGAGTGTGAAGTGCATTCATGAAGCGATCGATGAGCAATCATTCGATTTGTGCGTCGAATTCCAAGTATTGGTATTTCGTGAAGTGTGCTCTGTAAAACGTCCATGCATGATCCGAGATATCCGATTAAATACCACATCGAGGTCATCAACCTAATGCTTCCTGTCATCGAGGGCGTCCAGCAATAGGAATACGACCCCCAAAGAAACGGAAGAATAGAATCTTTGCCTCACGAATCTAAGCGGGACTTTCTCGGCCGCTGCCTTCGCTCAGCATGCATAGTCAAGCGGCCGTAGACGATTGGGAATGCCCGATGATCCAATAATAGGCGAGGAGGGCTATAAAGCCTAATTGAGGGAGAGAGGCCATCTTGGGGAGATTGCTCTCAAGAAGTGTGTCAGTGTGTCAACGAGTTGTCCATTCTCATCAGCGTCCATTAGGTTCCATTCACGACATGGATCTCGTTCTAAGCGCCTCTAATAGCGACGCACAATTCAGCGCCGTGTGTTCAACGCCCATTGTGCCAAGACTAAAAGCCGAACACGCTTCGCCGGTTGATGTATTTTGGCGGGAAAACATCGAGTATTTGTCGAAGGGAAAAACCTCGCATGGACCATTTGAGGCGAGCTCTTAGCGCAATTGCGCGGAGCTTGTCCATTTCATGGTCCAGTGGGATGTCGTCCGTGTGTAGGTACACCCAGTGCGAGTGGATAAGGTCGATGAGTCCAGGAAGCATCCTGATTAACCGACAAGGTCTAATAGAGAGTCGACCTTGGTCGGGAACTCGAGGGTCCCTGGAGAGGGCGCCAGGCAGCATCCCTGGGGAGGCAGGACGCCAGGGGGGTGGGGGTCACGTGATTTATGCGGGGGTGGTCCGCTTTTGGCATCATTAGGCAAAAAAGTTACAAGAACGAATCAATAAACAACAAATGAACCCAAGAAGGAAGAAAAAAAAGTTGCAAGAAAGTGAAGAGAGCAACGAAGAGGAGGAGGAGAGCTCTGATGAATCGCTGACCTGGCTTTATCAACGGCACTCGGCGACAAGCGCACTTTTCACAGTGATGGATTGATGACGATCCATAATAAGCGGGCTTTTTGGCAGCAAGCATTGCGCGAAATGTCCGCCGCTTACAGCAAAAGGTGCGAAACGGAGAAGGAGGAGGAGGCGGGGGGGCCTTTTGAGCAATTGCCACTTTGTCACGGGGTCGCCGGTGTCGCCGCAATGGGCGCGGACTTTTTGCAATCTTCCACACAACTGAGTTTCGCCTTTTCGCCAAATCAGGGTTCTCAGCGACGGCTGCCATAAATCTCGAAGCATTATTCAAATCACTTGGCTGTGGGCTTGTTAGTTAGGTCAGATATCATTCTGATACATGTATATTGCCATTTATATCACATGGTAATTGTGCGGCATGTAGGAACGCCGCAAAGCATGCAGATAGGACGCCGGTAGGTGACCGGGGCTTCTGAGGCGAATTAGAGGCGAGGGGCGGCGCGTTTTGTCAATCGCTGATTGCTCGTCTGTTGGGTTGCGACGCAAACCGATTGAGCAGCGACTTGGACTCAATTTGCATTAAGTGACTGCGAAAGGCGAACTGAGCTAACCGCATTTGCCGAGGATTACCCTCCCGAGTGGCCGAAGCGGCGCTGATTTGACAGATGATATTGTGTTTTGCTTGATACTAAGTATTGCGTTCATTAGGCGCTTACGAGTTTAGTTTCCCGCGAAGGGGCGTGTCAAGCGGAGTTTCGGCGGAGGAGGCGAGTGAGCCGAAATGGTCGTCGTATTGATTGGCGATCGGTCTTGGGAGCGGAGACAAGCGCAGATAGCATCTATCTACTCCAGTGTTATGGCGATGACGCTCCAGGGACGAAATTCCAATCTTACAGCCTCATAAACAGCGATCGGACTGCTCGGGGCCCCCGGCCAACACAGCGGCCGCAGCGACCACCACTCGCCGGTCATCATCGGCCGGACACTCATCGCCGCACGGATCAGAGAAGCAAGCATGTTGAGCACCCGGGTGCTGGAGATGGCTAAGTTGGGCCTCCACTTGTGGAAGGCCTCGCGAAACACCAGAAATGTGAGTGATTTTTTTTGCAGTCGTCTCGCGTGCTGATGTGTGTTCTTGACAAAGTTTGTGACGCAGAATTTCGACGATAGTTAATTAATGATTGTGCGCCTCGCTGCAAGTGATGACGCCTGGGACACACTTGGGCGACCAAGCGAAATTCAAATCGAACCGTGCAAATTTTTCGTATATTTATTATTTAATCAGCTTCTTTACATGAACTTGCGAGCAGGGAATGCAAACTTATCAAGTTCATGTAATCTTTTTGTATCTTTATTTAGACTCTAAATTTCTTTACCAATTAATAAATTCGGTAATTCAAGGTTTGGGAAATCAAATTGGGAAATTAGGTTTAACCAGATATCACAATGAAGTTCCTTTGGTTGTGATGCGGCAGCAGATAGGAAAACTGTGCCAAGTGCCTCTGGTGGCCAGCGAATCCGCGGGTGTGTCGGCTCAATTATCTCACAGAACTATTTTTGCACGCGGTGTCGCGCTGGTCTCTGGTTTTAAATTAATGGATGGAGACAGACATTTCCAGTGTACAGCTCGCAAAACGCAAAATTAAATCTTGACTCTGTAAATTTCGTAAATGCAGTAAGTGCCTCGGAATACGGGTCGAATTGGGGAGGTTTAATTACTTCATCGACGCAATGCTCAACAACCTGATTGCGCAACCCAACTTCTAATCAACCCGAGCATCTTTTCAACAGGCGATGTGTTAATATATACACACATTATACAATAACGCACACAATTGAGCCAATTCTCAGGTGCCTCGTGTGTGTTCTTCAATCAGTGAGGAAAGTGAAACCTCAACGGTATTCCGAGCTAGAATGCGCAGAAGCAAACAGCCGTGATTCACGGAGGATCATGTAACCCTCACCTGACGTACGATCTTTAATGACTTTGAACAATCCCTCAGCCATAAACAACGACCTCCACCCCCTCCCCCCCTTCCCCCGCTTCGTCTATGGGGAGATTTTTTCTCACTTTTGTATCAAGCATCTGGCAGATATAAGAACACATTGTAGCTCTCCAAGAGTTTCTCCGAGGTGAAACGAGCCGAGCACACCTGGCTGTAGCCCATGCAACGAACCCAAGATTCTTTACAATACCTTTGAAAGCAGCAATCATGGAATTGCAATTAAGCCAAGGTGAGTGTTCACCTCTTGTGTGGCGTCACACGCGTTCTACGTTCTCCCATTCTCGAGTTTACGTCTTTAGTTTTTACCTGAGGTTAATTGGGTTTTTCTTGGTTGAATGTTGTGAACATATGTCGGTGCTCGTTCAGGAAAACCGATTTAGCTAATTCTTTCTCTGTGTAATGTTTGCGCTGACAGTGAGCGAGCAGATATGATGAAAAGATCGATGACCGAGTTTACTTTGCTCCGACTTCAAAGTGCAAGAATCAGATATCCTTTGTTCGTCCATAAGACAAGATGTAGAGTGTATGCATTGTTGTATTCTTATTGTGTGACGATATGCAGGAAAACCGAGACAGAGTTATGAATTGCAATAATTAACGAGGCGCCAAATTTTATTTGAAATAATGGAGTCAGAAATAAAATCTAAGGATTTAAAAGAAACGCAGGTGCCTATTCTGAACTGTTTATGCGTCGATGAAGTGCAGTATGAACATCGCAGCAGCCGACAGCCAAGTGCAAGCAAAACCTCCAAGAGACGAGACTTAAGTGCTAAGCGTGCTGTTTGTGGAACTTGCTTATGGCATTCTTGGATACCTCGCAGGAGTCCACGCCAATCTATTTGCGATGTACACCTGCTGCCCCGAGCGAAATACAAAGCGATGATATCAACAGTGAATAATATAACACCACACCAACATACAAATTGCTAAAATTTTGGGCACCAGCAGTTTCGATTCGTCCATCGACAAAGCTGCATATTGATTTTGGGTTGTGCTTTTGAGTAATTTATACATTGAACATTTGCAATCCAATTATTTTCATCAGTTATAAACACATTTAGGAATAGACAATCAACTGTCAATTACAAAGTATTTAGGAATTTTAATTTAAATTGTGACTGTATAAGTTTGCATGTATTCAAATAATGAAAAACCGGTCGATGCAAATTTATGCCGAATTCCCCAAGCGATCACGGCCGCCATTATAATAATATTTCTAGCCATTAGCTAGGATATTGCACGATTTCATTCTTTTGGTATCGATACAATACATTCAACCAGTGGTCACTGATCGTGGCCGCTTGTAGCATTAAGACAGCAGAGTCAATTAATTCCGGACTCGCACGTCATTTTGACTTAGCTCTGGAGGCCTCTTGCGTGGGAAAACCAGAGCGGCTTTAACAGCGCGAAATCGACAGCAGACGTCCATTGCGACGAGGTAAATGGGCGCGAAAGTCGAATCGGCGGTATTTTGGTTCTGTCTGAAATCGATCGCAAGTTTTGATTGGAGAGGCTGGACGGATTCACGGGCGATTAGTGGCGAACGGGGAATGATTTCTGAGGTGTTTTGATCTCCTTTGAAGGCGGCAACGAAAAATAAACACGGATGACTTCAGCCAACAGCGGCAAAGGAACGCCCGGACGATCCCATTTGTGAAATGGGAGTAAGCTCTGATCGATATGAACCCATGAATTGATCGATTAGTTTGCATCCAAAACGATTGGGGATTTCCGTTTTTAATCGCCCAAAGTGACAAAGAGGTCGACCTTTCAATAGGAACCGCTGGCTGCATGGAAACTCCCGTTGCCTTTATAATACGTGAAGAGGTCCGTCTGCTGCCTGGCTGAGGCACTCGAGAGATTAGGGCATCTGATTAGCGCTCGACTTGGAAGGGTGCTGATTAACACGAGGCAAAGTAAACGCCACCGAGGAGTTCGTTCTTAGTACACGCGGAGAGCAATCCCGGATCTTGCTCAGTTTTCTAGAAGCATGGAATTAGCAGCATGCAGCAAAACCACGGGCGGCCACCGTAGAAAGCAGGTATTGTCGGAAATATCCACATAATTTGGCACAAAATTACTTCTAGTAGATTATACATGAAAGACTGATATGTTTTGTGTGTTTGGAGGAGTAATTTAGCGGTGTGTGTTTTGCGCTCATATATATATAGCTTAAGAAAGATCTTAGACTATACACAGCGCATAAAAAAAAAACCCACAAAAAAACGCTCGATGTAAATGGCGCCTAAATCGCGAATTGTGTACAATCTTCGAAGCGAGTTCAACAATTCACATAACTTTCTTATCCCGTCAAGCCATTGAGGCAATAATCTGAGCGATGGGCTCACAAAAACCGCACTCATTCGTAGCAGTAAGCAGCCATTGCTCAGTGTTGCAATTGCCAGACACCAAATCGGACAGCATACCTTAAAAAAACGGTCCTCCGCTGATTAGATCAAAGACTGAATTGGCAGCGGAAGACGAAGAACGGCGACAGGCATCCATTCCGCGCAGAAGCAAATAGCCGCTGTAAGCGACGATCGCAAGATAGTTCATTCTTCAACACATTAGTTTTAGTCTATTAGACCTAAGTGTCTGCAATGAAAAACCCTGTCATAAAATGCGTTGAGTTCATATACCAGTATGTAAGAGCGGCGATAGCATGTGTTCATGGCACGCATTAGGTGAAGAAGGCGGTGATAATCGACTGATACCATTACGCAACGCCTTGTTTCCCCATTTGCGCAAAAGCAATGCGATTATGTGTCTGCATGTTCCGCCGGAAGAAAAAGAACAAGGCGAGTAGGATATGCCAGATAGCAGCACTTGTTCGTTCGGAATATGGGTTATGGAATGTATCTAATGACAGCAATGGTCAATTCTGGACAGTTGGTGATTAGTTGCAGCTGTTGACCAAGAAGACCGATCGTAGAGATAACAGGCGAGTCTAAAGCGGGTATCTCGTGACGCAATCAGTAATGTATGCCGATCGGCAATGTTTATAAATTGTACATTTGTGTGTATGCATGGAGTGTGTATAGCAGAGGAAGAGCCAAGAGGAAGGCTTCACTCAGCGTATCAGAGCGTGTTATCATGAAGGCAAGCAAACCATCACGCCAGACTCCTGCCTTATCTACACACGCTCAAATCGAACAATCCACAATTGCAGGCTTGGTGAAGGGTTCCGAAGGCATATGCTTCCTCATAGGTCATAGACTCTCCTCCGTCTCGTAGGTAAAAATTTGCTCAGATAGCATCAGTCGGGTCTGCACCCCGTCGAGTTCGACCAGAGTGAAGATCATGAGAGTGCAACCCCGGGGCGCCTGATACCTTGACTGCCCCCGTTGAGGACCAAACTGTGCATATTACTCATTGAACCATTAGAAAAAGAAAGGGTTTGTGCGCTGCTATGGACCGGATCTTGACAGGGTGAACCCACTCTGACGCAGTCTGAGCAGCGCCCGCCTGCAGGGCACACGCCTCAGGCAGACGTTGCTCACAAAAGATGTGTTATCTCTACGTATTAAGTGTTGGTTATCTGGTAGCCAACTCCACAGGTTGCATGATCTGCCTTCAAGGAGGCGCTGATGCAACGCACCGAAAGATTTCTGTTGGCAAACCCGATGTACAAGTCAATTAGGGAGGCCCCGTCGACTTTGATCCGCAGATTTACAGCAGAAGCCGACAGACATCGCGAGATACGTCTACTGAATCAACGGCGATTCCATAACCATGAGTCGCTCCTTTGCCAAAAGATTCCCTCGTCAAGTGTACAAACCATTAAGCTCCCAAGGGCAGTTGTTTAAAACAAATGTTAACGGTGTTCCGGACGAGCAGAGAGGTGACCTCGGCAGGGCTTCTTCGGTTTAACGGCGCGATGGTCTTTGAATTATGGGCCTGCACACCTGATAGGCCAATCCTGGGTAATTACAATGAATGCAGCATTCGTCAGGCGACCCCACCGCCAGGGCAACCTATATTGGCATTGAGGTTGGGGTTTTATGGGCTGTTGGTCTTTCTTATCTGCTTCGTCGATACCACAACCCTGAAATTCAAGTAGGGTTGGTATAGCCCTCTATCAACCCTCCGCGCCATACGTCAAACCACCGATCTCTGCAATACATCGATCCGTCTCAATCCACGGCGCTTAGTAAGGCAAAACCACTTTGCTGTGTTTGAACCAAAATCCCCAGAATAGCGACCATTTCCGACCTCATATGAGCCCGAAACATTCTTTGATTGGGAACGAACGGGGCGGCAGACAGCGAATCAAAGACATCTTCAAGTCATTAGGCCTGTTGCCATTCACAACACGAGTCTTTGTTCGCTTTGCTGCACACCCGAATTTCATGCAGGCGCCAGGGGGCAACCCTGGTCGACTCCAACACAAGTGATTCCCAGATGTAAACCCAAGCATTTCACGTATTTTTGACCGCTGTCCGATCGAACTACGATACCCATCGCTCGGTTCTAAAGAAAGCATGCACTCTGAACACAGCAGCAGCATCTTTGCCGTGGGTGCAACGCAAACCACAGCGCAAGGAGGGCAACACAAGTTCTACTCCTGATGAAGTCGGTCTGTTAGCGGCCACAGGCAACCGGCTCATACAACCTGGCCGTATGTACACACGCTGAGATAAATCAGGCACTAGTTGGGTTGAGGGGGGAGCAGCGATCGGATCAGTGTAGAAGAACAATGTACAAATCACTGAAGGAGATTCGTCAGAAGAAAAAGGACGATTGTGAAATGAAATCGAAGGAGGTGGGTGATAACGAACTTCTTGTGAATCCTGCGTAGGCGAAGGGTATTATAGGCTGAGGGTGATGTTAGGCTGCAAGGGCCAAGGAAGAAGTTATGTAAGCAAGAAAGGAAAAGACATCATTCATGAATATCTCCTCTTTTTTTTTTTTTTTTGTAAGTTTTTTTGTTGTTGTTGGGGTGAATCAATTGAAGCAGAGCTAGCAAAACAAATTCGACCAACTGGTAGAACAATCACATCGACTGACATGGAGAGACGGGAATAGCAGAGCGAGGCTATTTATTATCGATTTGAGTGATATCTTTAGGATGAGAAAGCGTAGAATGCCCGGCCACCTGTCTTGTAAATGGTGGGATCTATTCATAACTGCCATCTGCATGATGATCTACCGCGAAGAAATTGAGCCAATCTTGGGAATCGGGGAGCCTTTTCAGAACTTCTGCTGACGTCAAAACTGATTGACAAGAACGAGTGATAAGAGGTGCGCGGAAAACAATGCTCTGCTCCACACTCACTCGGCATTCAAACCGTAAACATATGTGGAGATAATATTCAGTTTGGGTGGAGACTTCAATTTCAGTATTTACATGGTGAGTCATATTCCAAGGCCACAAGAAACATTCTGATATCTCTTACGATTGATTGTTTATACATGTATGTTGATCAAGATGTGAATTTCCACTTTTACTTCCACCAACATTTCACGTTATTAAGTCCAAAGAGGCACAAACACCCTCCGCTCTCAAAGCAAACAACTGACCTATCCCTCATTGCTCAAAAGTCAAAACATCCCAAGAAACTTCTATAAAAATAAGGAGCTGAAATGTTGTTCATCTTTGTAGAACGCTTGGTTAGCAGACATGATTACATAACTAGTACCACGTGGCTGTCCCAAATTGCCCACACATTGGCTATGTTTTTTATTAGTGCCATTGCAAGGGCGTTGCATCAATTTCCATCCTCGTTTGAAGAAGAATATTTTTCCTCAGCGTTTTCCATCAGCTTCAATCATTCAATTAGTAAACACAAGAAGCAGCGGAATGAACTCACGGTTTAAAAGCCATTAGACTTTGTGTACGCTTCGTAGCAACAGAGGGTCCCCCGTGAGTGTTAATCTAAGTGAGGTCACGGCCTCCTTGATTGACATTGAATCGTCGTCAGGAGACCATTGTCAGCACCCACTAACACCCATCTCTTTCGCTTCTTCTTCTTCTCAGGGCAACAAAATGGCGACATCGCCGTCCTCGCAGCTGTCACCGTCATCACCCAGTGACTGCGGACTGCACCGCGCCGTCGAGCCATACAACCCCCAGCACGACGGCGAAATCCAGCTCACAGTCGGTGACATCCTCATTAACGTTAAAGACCTCGGAAACGGTTGGACGCTCGGTAAAAACGTCACCCGGGAAGAGGTCGGCATTTTCCCCGCGGGATTCATCGCCCCGATGGCCACTTTCACGCAACCCGCTCGCCCTGCACCCCCGCCGCCGAGCAACCCTCGTGCGGGCACGGCGGCCGGCAACCCGTCGCAACCACCGCCCCCGTACCCGGGCGGTAAGCGGCGTCAGAAGGAGGGCACGCCGGTCGCAAGTGCGTCCCCAGCCACAAGGGCCCGTAGAGAGGCTCCTTCAACGCCGACAGGGTCGACGCGGAGGAAGCATTCCAACCATGAGATCTACCCGCCACACACTTACCAGAACCAAGAAAGTGCTCTGGAAACCTACCCAGAACCCCCTCCGCCCATCTTCAGTAATTACGAGATCCCAGACCACGATGCCCACGACTGTACACCAGGCAGAGCAAGTACGCTGACCCACGGAGCCTGTAACGCTGAGGCCGACTTCACGCCCAGTGAGGTGGAATACAGCTCCCTTCCTTCGCCAGGCAAGAAGAACAAGAAGCCGCACATGGTGGTAAAGCCGAACCAGGGCAAAGGATCTCCTCCGCAGGAAGGCAGTTCCATCTCGGAGGAGGACTGCTCGACCACGTGTAGCAGCAGCAACACCCCCACTGGCATGCGACCCCCTCCCCCTCAACCTCCCAAGCGCATGACGCCAACGACACCGCGCAGGGAACTGCTGCAACACGCAGCCGTCGCAGCTGCAGCCGTCGCTCCGTGTTGTAGCGACCTGCAGCCGGATGAACAATACCCGTGCACCATGCACGACAGATCAACGTCCCCGCGACCACCAGCGACCGTTGGCCCGACGACCTGTTCCCATATGGACACACACCTGGACAATGAGTGCAACGACAACATTCAGACCCAGAACTCTCCGCACATGACGCCCAAGGAGCGATACGCGGACATCAAGCGCACTTACTACAAGGACTACCGCCCCGCAGTTGACGGCACTCCACCAACACAGGTCGTTGACCCGGGCTACCCACCGGCCAACACGCGATACAAGCCGATCCTGAAGAACAGGAACCAGCGAGTGGGTGACTCCAAAGGCCAGCACATCACGTTCAGAGAACCGCCATCGAAAAACAAGTCGGCCCGCTTGACCCTGTCCATTTTGTCCGGCTTGTTGTTCGGTCTGGTGCTATTCTGCTGGATGTTCTTTTGTCTGGATTACCCTTTGTTCGTGGCGGTCGTGGCTGCAGGCTGTGTCGGCGTCTTGTTGTGCATCATCTTCGCCCTGTCGCGATTGTGTCGCTGCACGGCGGCGTTGTTGCTGCCGTCAGTGTGCACGACGCGCGGCCGCATCGCCTTCCTCATCCTCATCACCGGCTTCCTCCTCGAAGGGCCGGTCACCAACGTCTACCACAACATG
This sequence comes from Capitella teleta, assembly GCA_000328365.1. NCBI lineage: Eukaryota > Metazoa > Annelida > Polychaeta > Capitellidae > Capitella > Capitella teleta. The sequence goes on from KB309954.1 coordinate 57,499, forward strand.
GCGGAGGTCTCGCGCTCCATGGCGTGCAGCGCGGAGCAGTCGTACAACCAGACGATGCTGCTGCTCAAACCGTTCGACGCCATGATGGTCCAGCTCAACAGCACCATCGTCCGCCTGCAACGCTCGTCGCACGAGGTCAGCACTGGGCTCGCTCCTCTCGACGCTGGCCTCGACAAGGTGGAGATGGACATTGAGAATGGACATATTCAGCTGAGAGGCACCCAGAAGGTGAGTAAGCAGTTTTCTTATTGAATAATAGAGAGGCGAAAGATGAGGTTAGAACAGTCGATTTATCAAAGGTCATTAATTGAAAGCGCTGACATGAGACAAAGAGCGAAACAAGCGCAAAGGAATTCTCAGAATGCGGAGAAGCGACATCGTCTCCCACGCTGCTGCAATGAACACGAAATGAACACCGGAAAAAGCAGAGATTTAACGCACCACTAATGCACTTTAGCAGATTACACGTGCATCTGGAGAACAACACATCATGCAAAGGGGAGGGGGTTGGGGCTGTAATCGTCAGAATGAGGCTCAGCATACGTCCATCAAGTGTCCATCAGCCTCGGGATGAAATCGACCCACGCACTCAGAAGTATTCATGAAGCGAATCTCTCTTCACTCGCACCAGAGCCAACTGTTTGTCGTAAACGCGTAAACTGAGAACAAGTGGCGTTGTTTACTGACGTCGAAAACATTTCGAACCCTCACAGTCGTAAAATCTGTCCCGCGAAAACCCCCAGGAAAGAAAAAAGCAAGCCACTCAAGGAATTTGCATCAATGGGGTTGAGCGCGCGAGAGCAGCAGTAGCAGCCAAGTGACTGCATCTTTCATTTGCGCATCTGTGCGTCATGATGAGCAAAGAGATGGAGGCATCGGCATAAACCATCAGCGAGGCTGAACCCCTGTTGCTATAACAAATGCACGTGGCCCTCTGCTAAGCCCGACAACGCGCTACAATACAAGGCCGCCTGTTTCGCAACCGAGAATGTGCGATTGATTGTTGCCTGTTGAAAGCCAGAGGACTAATGCTTGCATTGTATGATTGTGAGGAGTGGCTGAACTGTATGCAATACATGTATACCACTATACTAATGTACACCAAACATTAATACATGCACTAATGAACGCCATGTTTCCCCATAGACTTGTCGCACGATGGTTGACCAGGCGTACAACTCGTGCTCGTCAGGCATCCACAGCGCCCAGGAGCAGTGTCAGGGCGTCATGGGCGCCCTGGCCACGGTCTACCACGATGTGCTCGACGTCCTCGAAGCCATCAACCCAGAGAAATGGGCGTCCAAGACCCAGCAGACGCTGCTTCTCAAAAAGCGTCAGGCGCTGACCAGAGAAGAAGGGTGAGTGAAGATGAGAGAGCAGGTGTAAAGGTCTATTGAGCCACCAACGGTTTGCTATAATGCGGAATAAACAAACGCTGAGATGGAGGCGGATATAGCATTACTTAGAGGCGGTGAGGGAATGTTTGGGGGTTTATAATTTTTGTTATAGCATGTGAAGAAGTAGAGTCAGGTGTGCAAAGATCCAATGCCATAAACAGCTCAATCAGTGATTAATCCTTTCACCTGCATCTTGATATCAAGGAGCAGAATTGCGACGAGAGTTAAGGCAGTTGCTTTTTTTTTTTTTTTTTTGATGTTTCTGGGAGGGTGGCTATGAAGAATGAAGGAGCATTCATTGCTGTCTCTCACTCCAGGGGTGAAATTGAAGGCCTGCCTGACATGGAAGCCGACCGAGACATCTGTCAGCCGCTCGATACGACGTCAGTGTGCAACGCCTTGAACGATTCGCGGATGCTGTGCCTGCCTTCGTCGTGGGCGGGAGAGGCGATCCAGGACGCCATCAACATGACGCAGAACGCCATGCACAGCCTGCGAGACACGCTCCAGTTCAGAGTACAGTACGAACCCTACTACAATACGAGGGTGAACGCCTCACGCGTCATCTACGAAATACGACGCAAGGTGCAGCAGGAGTTCGGTCAGCGGACGGCGTATTTCGAAGAAGTGATCGCTCTGCTGAAGAAGCTCATTCCGGTCGCGTTGATCCTGCTCATCTATGTGTCGTACCTGCACATCCGGCACTACATGTGCCGGGACACGTACGACAACGTCTACATCACGGCGCAGTTCCGCGGTCTGGATCAAAAGCGGGCGGAGGTGGCCGGGGACCACCTCCTGCCGCTCAAAAAGTACGAGCGCCTTTACTTGGTGAACACTTCCAGTTGCGACCTTTCTGCACCGGAAGACGGTTTGTACAGAACCGGTTTGTGCGTGCTGATGCTTCACCTGGGCATCTCGTTCTGCTGTTTCATGTTCGACTTCATCCTCTTTTGGGTGCTCGCTCTGGTCAGGCGCCATGGTCACCCGGAGTTCGACTTCACCGGCCGCGAAAGCCTCGACTTCGTGGTGACAGGCGAGGGAGTGATCGTGGACCTGCTCAACATCTTTCTGCGCGGCTTCCATCCTGGTCACTGGTTCGGCTTCACGGCCAACAACCAAGCCTGTCTGCCAGCGCCACGCTCGCCCTCCCTCAGCAACCTGGTTGTCATATTCGTGCTGTATCTGGCGCTGCTGCTCAGCGTCCTCCTCAAAGCGTACCTTCTGCGCCTGCGCAACCTGCTCACTGGGTTCTTTTACCCGGAGAGAGAGAAGGCGCGCATCGTGCATCTGTACAACGTGATCCTCAACCAGCGAGCGCGGATGACGCATCTCCTGCACCAGAGGGCGAAGATCAGTCACCGCGAGAGGGCGCTGCAAGAGCAGGTCGGCTTCTGCCACCAGGTGGCGACGCGGTGCGCTCCGTGTCGTCCGTTCCTGTACGACGCGACGCGCTGCCTGGTGTGCGGTTCAGTGGAGGACCAAACATTCCGTGACTGTGAAACGGAGAGGTGCCAAGGCGTCTACTGCTTTGACTGCTTCGAGGACCTGGGCAACATCTGTCCGCTGTGTTTACAGGGCGACTACAGCGACGAAGAGGACTACGAGGAGCTGGAGGACGATTTGCAACCGTACTGCCGGTCGAGCAAAATCTACTTGTGAGGAGTTGCAGCAGTATTCGCAAAGACCATGTGCCAAAACACTGTACATTACACGCAATGATAATAGGGTAGACTTCTTATTCTCTTCAATCTCAGTTCTTCTATTACGGCAATCGTCAAAGCAATAATATGTGACCAAAGCTAATGTTGTCAACTTGTTCATTTTCTTCGTTATACTCGCGGTTTCTTTAATTCGTTTCTTGTGTGAATCACGTGTTTGTGTGTGTTGATTATTATTATTATTATTATTATTATTATTATTATGCATCGTTTTCTTTCTTCTCGTGAGTGGAAGGAAGGTTCAGCCGGTTGTATACATTTCTCCCTTATTATGATTATACGTCATATTATATAATTATAATAATTAATAAAAATACAACATTGTACATATCTTGGAAATAAAATAATAAAGCATTTTGACTGTGTTCATGTGGAAATGGCCGATGCAAATGACGTCAGACGCCAGTTCACGATTTATTAAAATGTATTGAATATTGAAACTATTTTATAACCAAATGATATATGATGGTACATGATATGCAGTCATGGTCATATATACACTCAGCATTTAAATAAAACGATCAAGCAACACCTCAGGCCAAGCACTCGGCGGCAGCCAATGCATCTGCTCATTGCGTATTTCATTAATTCATTAAATCACATCTGACCCCTAAAAAGTCAATATTAGCAACAAGACCGTTTCAGTTGCATCTGAACTAGTTCCACGACATGTAACCGATGATTCTCCTGAATCATTTCTTGCTCGGATGAGAACAAAGCTAAAGTCTGGTAATCAACGGACAAACACGCTCCGTGCTGAATACTGCATTTATCAATGTTTACGAATGGTTAGATCCAAGGCCACTTTAGGCGCAGGTTGGTGCAGGTGGCCTCCGCTCAGAACAGTCAACACGCGCTTCTCAACAAAATGAAAGGAATACTAGTAGCCATACCAACCCATAACTTCTAAAATCCCATGTAAATCGTTTTAGTACGGATTTAATGCGCTCACTTCGCCTATACATGAATATTATATCTGCATACGCGCGCAAGGGAATGGAAGTAGCTTCCGTCGCGGCGACACAGTTGGTAGCCTCGCTTTATTATGTACATGTACTCAGTACAACCGTGTCATTTGTAATTATAAAAATATGTAATTCTAGCGTAGATAAACTAACATCTGCTATATTCATCCAGTCTTCTATTAGTCATTTACGGAGTCATGATCTGACTGTAATCACATCACGTGTGACAGACATATAGCAGCAACCAGAGTGTTGAAGAGGCGGACCCAGCCAAATGTGAGTCATAACGTCACTGAAGTCGGCCAAATCGCTGTACATGAGCTATGTGAGTCATAACGCAATAGAGAATATCAGAATGCACGAGTGCTGAATCAATAAACTTAAGTACTTTACCACTGTGTACCACTTTCCACACACGTTCAAGTTAAAAAATAAGAGCCTATAATTACTGAGTTATGTAGTACAATAAGTATATGTACACTTGTAGTGAGTATACGTCGTGAAGTCATGTAGTAATAATAATGTAGTGTATCTAACTGTGAAAACGAATGTATACCGCACACGTAATTATAAGTAAACATTTGCAGCAATTTAAATTAATGTTTCAATGAGTGTATAATTTAACATATAGCCTACTAAACCTAGAAACATATACTAGTGTATGTACATACACCTGCCTGCAAAGTTCAAAGTTCAAAAAAAAAAAATTCTTAAATAGTCACATCTCGTAAACACAGCCTCCTCAAATTCACATGAAAACGGCAAGATAAACAAACAGGATTACACAACCAATTTTCAGTGGCACAGGAGGGAACTGAGGCCGGAATACTTCAAATAACGAGGTCTGAACAGTAGCATTAGTTCCGTTTTCTCCTGAAATGCACCCGATGAACTACTAAGTAATAGATTATAAACTACATGGGCCACTACGGAGGAAAATACATTTCACTTCAGAAACTTAGGTGTTTATAATGAAGTACATCGAAACAAGCATCATCATTTCACGTCAACTATGGGGATTGGGGAATCATAATGCAAACAGAAATCATAACGCACCTTCTTCCTGGTTAAGCTGTTGTACAACTTGAGACCGCATTCTTGGCCATCACCGGCCGGAGGACTCCACGCCGGCTGCGTGCGCTTGCTCTTGCCCTCTGCAAACAAAAGCAAAATGATGCAAAATCGCCAATGTAAATAGGATTTTTAAAGCAAAACAAAAAAGGTCGATGTTTCAGATTTACCAGGAGATTCGTCGAAGTAGCCTTCGAAATACGCCATCGTGGAATATAGGCGGGATTCGCAGGCAGAGGACCTTTATAGGGAACGATTCATGATGCAAGAATTCGCAAAAGGCTGACGGCTCATATTATTATGCAACGGTTATTGGCAGTCAGCGGTGGTTTTCTTGGACAACCAGTTGAATTATGCAATAAGGAAAACTTGTACTTTCGTTTTCTTAGTCAGAGCAGTTCAACTACCAGTGCATAAATTTACCGTAATTATCATCGGAAATTAAATGTACTCAAGACTGTTGGCAATGGACTAATCGAAAATTCTGAATATTTGCATGAATTTAGAGTGGATGTGATAAAAAAATGTGAGACATTCTGCTGATGTCAGCAATTCCTGTTCCGTCGCATTGCATCAGAAATTCAGAATACGCCTAGTCAGCATTTCTGCAAAATAGTGCAACACTGTTGGGAAAAGATTACTCACAACTAAACCCTCGTACCCGTACTGAAACATTGTGCCTAATAGCAGCTTCTATGAACCTATATTATATTATATCATTTCTATGTGAGGCATTTACAATTGTCTTAAGTGTCTTTACACTCTAAGGGCTTAAACTGATGCTGCCAGATATGAAACCCAGAATGGGGGAAGCCGGGGAAGGGAGGGGGGGGGGCGGAGTTCAATCTGCTCTCCATGAGAAATACGTGTTCGGGTGTATTTGATAAATTATGATACAGCCAGCTTCAACAAGAGAGAGATCAATTCCTCATCCCAATTACATCCACATTAGGATTGACAAATTTCAACTGCTGTGTCAAATCGTCAATTCACCAGAACTAATATAGCAAACAATTCGCTCCTTGCATGGGCAATTGCAATCACTTGGTATTAATTATTCCCTCTTCCGGGTGTTTGATCAAATAGATCCAAAACAAATTTCCACTGCCGATCAATAGAATATTATCTTATCTTATCAAACACATTTCCTAATAAAGGCCTCGATTAGGAGAACTTCTTTTACGTATATTGAGAGCCTAGCAGTGTAAACACTGAATCAGATTAACAGCTTCAATGAGGTCATTAGGTTCAACTTCCAAGTTAAATCAAGAGAGCAAATAGAGTTGAGTGCAAATTAAAACAACCGGTAATGATATGCACAAAATCAAGTGTACTTCAGGAGTTCTGTGTCTTCCACCAACACTTGTATTTACAACGCAACGATAGCAACATAACACTTCTGACAAGAATCCTCAAAAGGGAAAAGTACTCAAAGAAGTGGAGAGGCGGAGGAGGGTAGGGGGTTGGGGGAATGGAAGGAGTAGGGACCTCCTCACCATGAGCTTGGAGGTTCATGTTGATCAAATACTGTCTTTTCCACAAGCATCTCTTTTTCGCATTGATTATCACTCAACCACAGCCAAAGCTTAATTAGGGTACTAGTAGTACACGTAACATAGTACGTTGTTTTGTTTTCTAAAATCAGCATTGAATTATTGGCTGAATTATGAGTATGCATGGAATATAGGATAGATTGCATGAAGTAATTTGTCCTTTCACTTTTATTTGAAGGACAAAAAAGTGAGGAAGAGGGTTACATAGCACAAGCCAATACATGTGTATGCAGAATGAATTCTAGCGGATGCAATCGGAGAGTGATTCCTTTGTCATTATGTTATTGGCAACCTAGCAGCAAAACCGTCTGCATGTTAAACAAAAATTCCCATAATTGCAGCCATTAACCAATATTCGTATTGAAAGTAATGGTCGTGTATACCATGCAGTGAAATTAGTCACCCTATCTTATGTCTATAAACGTCAATTTGTTCAGAATAATACAATTGTAATAGTTCTTTATGGAGTTTCGACATTAATAAATTTGTTACAATTACCGGTATACAGAAAAATGGTGCTTCTGTAGAATAACATAACAAAATGTGATTCAGCAAATAAATTAATAACACCAAACATATTAATTACCAATTCTGAACTCAGATATCAGTGATTAATTTTCTAATTATGTGAATATGATAAATTGTGAGTAATAATTGTAAGTTAGCAAAATTTTTGTTTCAAACTTTTATAAACAAATTGAGTAGCAACTTTGACAGGCTAAAGGCTACTGCACAGACGTTTCATCCGTTTGTTGAAATTTTGATCCCATGGCATGGCATTTTTTTCATGCTACAACAACTGACATGATTACCTGATACACTGAGGAGGAGGTTAGGTTTCAATTTATGATTCTGAATACTTGGATCCCGTCACTTCTCTTGCATCATTCCAGGAAGAATTCTTGGCCTCTTCCTACCTGCCATTCAATGGTCTGTTGCCTCGCACTCTCTTCTTTGAACAATTACCGGTCGATCTTGATCATGTTCATTACGCTATTAAATTTTCAGTTCAATCAGTGTCTTTTAAATAATCCTTTTGCATCTAAATTGAAAAAAAAAAATGGAATTTCTATAATCCTGTGAAATTTGATAAAGTAATGGCTTTGCAATGACGTGTTAAAATTTAGTTTAGGGTCAAATGTCAATGTTCATAATTTCATTTTTGATTGAGTATACCCAAACACAAAGATATTGCTAAAATAGTGAATGATCTTAAACTTCTGCTGATTGAAGGGGCACAGTCAAACATGTCAATTAATATAACCAGATCTTCCTACAAAATATTGTCGCACACATGCATCAGCCAAGCGGCCTACTACTTTAAAAACCTTTGTATCATCCATCAAGAGAGCACAAATAATTTGATAATATATTAATGAAAAAAAAAGTTGATCTTAAGAACTTATCCCTGTGGTATTCAGTAATCTTTTGGGTGGAACAGAAACAAGTACAGTGCATTATTCCAAGTAAACTTAATTAGAGCTGGGCGAATAATGCTTCAACACAGGTACACAGATAACGGATATCCTTGTTTATAAGCTTGTTTGCCTTTCGATTTCACAGAGGTGAATTCCTTATCAGCATAGGCTATTTTTCCAACTGTTTCCCCATTGTTGACATCATGAGGGTGTTATCATCATTAGTTATCCTTGCAATTGACATCGCTCAGCTTCAGTGAGCAGCGTTTGTGTGCGGAATGGCTGTGTGCTACGCTCACTGTGCGCTCGATACGGACACTTCAATTTTACACAATCCGTGTTTTAACTATCCGTGCTAAAACACAGATAACTGACAATACTGAACATCCCAACTATCCCAGGGATCACAGATACGGATATTCACCCAGCGCGAGTAATATGACTGATTATCTGGCATTATGAGGAGATGACAGATTAGAGATGGACATATGGGGCTGGCACACAACACATTCATTATGTATTGTAAGTATAGGGTCCTACTCATTCAAAGTGTAGGTAACAAGGTAACTTTAATTATTAATTTACCAAGCTGAGCCTGTGGAACATCTCCTTTCAATAGAAAACGTACAAATTCACTGGAAATATAACATCACTCGCTGACCGTCTTGGTTTATAAAGTCTTGGCTGATATTCTGATACATTGATTAATTCCTTGAAAATGTTTGATTTCCCTATATTTTTCTTTCTCTGTTGTTCTCTCCTTTTTCATTTCCTCCCATTTGTTTATCTTCTTGAATTGTTTCATTTAAGAGAACATGTTCATCATCAAAAAACATTCTCTATACAAAATAGGACTATACTAAAATGGCCTATAGTAATAATTACTATTAAATAATTATAACAGTATTTTAATTAAGTTATACTAATTATTAGATATCATATGTCATATGATTAACTTTTTATTATTTTGTTATTATACCAGTTCACTATTAAATAACCATGCGTGACAAATTCAGCAACCTTTGTTCCCGAATTTCTATCACAAAACATAGTGGACGATTGTGTAAAGTGACACCAAAAAGATGAATGAGCTGAAAAGCCACAACTGCATGAGAAGCAGAAGGCATGAGCGATAATACATGATTTTGAAGTACGTAACATATACGTGGCAATCAAGAGGGCAAAGGATGTTGATATTCCAAAGACAGTAAGACTACATGTAAATTAAATATATTTTCATCTGAAAATAACTATATTAGGCGTAGTTCTTGGGGGAAAACGTGAAAATACAGTCACCGTTGCTTTTTGACATGCTGTCAGAAGCTGACGAAATAACGTACTCTCAAAATATATTAAACAAAAGAAATATATCTATAATAATTTTAAATAATTCTGCCTTGAATATATTAATCGGTGCTTTTCATATAAATCAGAGACATTTTTAATAAGAAAAAGTCAAAATTTGCTTTTTATTTTATTTTACTCAGCAACTAGTAGAGTATTTGGGCACTACCGGTTGTGTACTTCCGCCTGCAAAGCATGAGCACCCCGGCGTTTATCATTTTGAAAGAAGAAGAGCAGGTATATGGGTGTTTCGTGACTTTAATTATATTATAAATTACACGCGAGAGTGTTTTTTACAAACTTGATTAGCAATTTGCATGATTCCCCACCCCCGGTAAACATTGATGACCTACACTGACACTGAATACTGCTTCAGATTCACAATCTCAGCATCTGGATTCCCGTTTCTACCCTTTCATTTCGAATTGACCGAATTTTATTCAATCAAAATTACCATGATGGAACACTGAAGTGACTTAACTGAGTCCAGTGCGGATTTCCCGTTCAATAATTATTTACAGCTCATTTTGTGATCGCACATTTGCAGACCAACGCCCAAGATGATAATTTGCATCAATTGGCTCTAGGCTAATCGTATAGGGCTAGCGGGTTATACTAACTAGAGGACATGAATACACTAACTCTGGCAATGAACTAAGCTCAGGTCCTTGGCCAATATTTGCCTTTGTTCGAAGCCAAATGCTGGCTGATCCGTAGCTTTTGCCAGCTCGAGTACTACAATAGATGAATTCTCTATCATAAAGTTCCTTTGGGTTAAGCGGCTGCTGTTGAGGCTGTTGCTGGAACATTTATTGTGCCTCTTGAAATTGTGACTTGCTTTTTTTAACCATCTTCATTTCAGGTTCTTGAGTTGCGCAGCTACCTCAAGTCCAAAGGTGGCGCCATCTCTGAGCAGAATGCGGAGACCGGGCTAATTGCAGACCTGCAACAGGTCATTCATGCTACAGATGTCATTTGGAAGGAGGTCACTTCTGACCAAGGTTCGTTTTCTACAACTAGTCTCATTCCTGCAATTCATTCACCATTTTGTAGAAGTGGAGACTGTTTTCAACAGCATCATCTCCTTGGTCATGATTGTGCCCCCCGACAAAAATGATGGTTTGGTTGCTGCTCTCAGTGAACAACTCACTGCCAGTGACAAACACTCTGCCTCAAGGATACGATTGTAGGTTTAGTAATTTTAGCACATCCACTCTTTATTTCCTTGATTTTCAGGTTATCTAACTTGTTCCATGGCTTGGAAGAGCGATCAGTCTACAGGTACAACATCTACCTTTCCATGGTGAAGCTGGCCGGAAGCGCAGATCTCCTGCAAATGATGAACACAAAGCTGGATGACGTGAAGAAATGGTTGAATGACTGGGAAGTCAGTCCCACCAAGCAGCAGGTCCTCCTCAGGGCATTACACGACGCATTCACAGCCTCAAAACAAACGTAGGTTCTTTCCCTGTCTGCAATCGTCACATAGTAATCTTTTTTTTTTTTCTCTCAGTGATAAAGCGACAAAAGTTATGATTGAGCTCCTTGGTACATACACCTCTGAGACTGCATCACAGGCCAGAGAGGATGCTCACAGGTGCATTGTGACCTGCTTAGCCGACCCCTCAACTTTCCTGCTTGACCACCTCCTTGTCTTGAAACCTGTTCAGTTCCTCGAAGGCGAACTCATTCACACAGTGAGCTCAACTCTCGAATATTCACCCATTTTATTATATCTATCTTTTATTTTAGCTCCTCACCATCTTTGTCTCTGGAAAGCTCTCTCAATACGTCCAGTTTTACGCCTCCAACAAAGAATTCACAGACTCCACTGGTCTGTCGCACGAACAGAACATGATGAAGATGCGAATGCTGACTTTCATGCAAATGTGTGAAAGTAGAACAGAGATTGATTTTGCCATGCTTCAACAAGAACTGCAACTTAACGCTGATGAAATTGAAGCCTTTATTATTGAAGGTGAGCTTTTCTGTTTTTATGGTTCAAAAATTGAATTATTTCTTTCCATCAGTTGTCCGCACCCAAACAGTCCGATGCAAGATTGATGAAATGGCTGAGAAAGTCACGGTCAGTTCGACCACTCACCGGACGTTTGGCCGACCCCAGTGGCAGTCTCTGAGGGACACAATGTCCGTGTGGCAGGAGCAGTTGACCCAGGTCATGGGATCTCTGCAACAGGTCATGCGATAAATAGCGCTTCATTTAGGATTTCGTGCGTCAATTTGTTTTGAAAGCTTTCTTTTTCTCTCTTCATAATCTGTGGAAATAAAAAATGTTGTCACCCTCTCTCATGTGTATTTAGAACTGGTTCATTAATTTATCTAATGCAACTAGAACCCTTAAATGTGTGGTGGTGTTTCTTTTAAGCTGTTGCACACCTAATGTATTTTACCTGTATACCTAAAGAAATTTCTATGCATGTTCTGTGAAGGGGTTCATATCTGCCAAATTATTTCCAGTTAACCATACTGCAGTCTGCATACACCTCAGCCATAAATAACCTACTCATACACAATTTCCACATATTGAATGTGGGGCACCGAATAGCACAGTGGGTTAAACCGCTGTCTGCAATCCTATGCCGACCGTGGGGGTCAAGGTCCCGGATTCGAGACCCGATCAGGCCACGGGTGTTATAATTGTAATTCTTCAGTGACTGCAGTGCGGCGTAACAAGGCCGGGCGCTGTGTACTACTGTCTATGGTCGTATGCAGGATAAAGAACCTTTGGGATTCATCGATAAGAGTAGGGGGAAACCCCAGTCCCGGGCCTTCTGTTCTGGCACCCGTATCACCCAAATGGGTTGGGTGGAGCCGTAAAACCCCATCACTCACTCACTCTCACATATTGAATGGAGCAAGAATCCGAAACGCCAAATTTAGGAAGTCATCCACAATTAGTGATAAGCTAAGTTCAAACTTGAGGGAAGGAAAAAGGAAAACATGGAAAACTAAGAAACAATTTATTGGCTGCAAATGAGGGAAAAACCACATGTCTTATATGGAATAAAAAAGCAAACATGATACATGAAGAAAGTCCTGAGACAATAAAACCAACAACATGAATAAAGGCACAAATTGGTATGCAGAGATCGTCCACTACTTGAGGTGAGGGAAATCGTCTGGGAAGAGCGCCATCTGGCGACACGTAGGACAAGTCCTCTCGTGCTCATACACCCACTTATCAATACACTGAAATGATAGCAATGAATAAAATACCAAACATAGATCAAAGGTCACAAACCGGAGGATGGAACACGTGACCACACTCCAGTTTCCTGATGTATCCCTTGCGGATTATGTCGCAGCAAATGACGCACTCATCGCCCTCTTCCTGGTCGTACGAAAAATTACACAATGGAAACGTGCTTTCATTTCAACTCACAAAGTCATTAGCTTCACCGAAAGAGCTGAGACCACCGTGGAAGTTGCTGTCGTCACCAGAACCATGGAAGTTGCTCACGTCAACTGGACCCCAGATGGGAGATTGCGCAGAGGGTGCCATTGGGAATGAGTTGGACGCCTGTAACCAAATTGTTTAATTATTTTTATCAATCATAAGGAGAAGCACCCACCTGAGAACGCTCTTGGATGACCTGTCTGCAATCAGAGATGACCTCTCGTATGGTCACACCTTTAAGACCACCACGTTTGGCACGCACTTCTTGAACAATTTCAATCAGCTCAGGTCTGAGGGGGAAAATGACCGCTCTTCTTAGAAAAATTCTGATGAACAATATCAGAAATTACCTCGGATGTTGAAAGGTCTCCTGTAATTTGTTGACCAATTTCTCAAAGTTGGATGCAGGGGGCTGAGTGCCGGGGGAAGGGGCCTGGGAGCGAGATGGAGGGGGCTTAGAGAGGACAGCGGCGCTCTTCTTGCTGGTCACCTAAAGTCAAAAATCAAAGGTCACTATAACTAGAAATAATATGGTCAAGCACTGACCGTTTGCCATGGGTCTTGTTGTGACCCCCACTTCTTCTGAGCTGAAAACACAAGCGATTACTTCCACAATCACAGATAATAATCTCAAATTCGATCAGAGTTGTCACTAACCAGTGGTTTGACTTTTGGCATTAGCCCCCAAAGGAGGAAAGTCTTGGCTGTCATCATCAAATGGCAAAGCCTCTGGTTTCATTTCTCGTTTCATGGGAGGCACATAAAGTTGCTTGTCTGGAAGAAGAAATAAGAATGGAGACGCTCAGAGTAGTCGCTGCTCACCACTTTTGATGACCTTCGAACTCTGCACTTCCTTTTGCCTCACTTCCTCCACTGCCTCTTGCAATGTTTTATAACCTGAAATAATAAATGAGGTCAGAGGTCAGAACGAAGAACTAACAGAGAATCCATCAGGATTTATCAATTGTAGTTAGCATCCATTGATAGCCCAACCTCCATCAGCACAGGGATACTTGATTAAATAACAAGCACATCTACGATTTAACATGTAACCCCTTGGAAGTAAGGCTCACCAGAGAAATCCTTGGAGATATCAAGGCCAATATCATCAAGATCGTTATAATTCACGGAGCTCATTATGCGCTGAGTCTGAAATGGTTTCTTGCTGACCACTTCCTCTTTCTCCCTGACGTACGGCGCTTGACTCTCCGCAGATTTGTATCCAGGGGCTCCAGGAACAGTCTTCCATGAAGTCTTCGGAGCTTCATGTTCTTCCGAGGGAGGGGGTGGGGGGATGTAACACTTGGCGGGGAGTTTCCACTCAGGGGCGTAAGGGTCGAGCTCCGAATCCCAGTCTTCTCCTGTAGGCAGGAAGCAGTCAACTGCACTTTGGGGAAGACTATTCGCGACTGCTCCTGGGTCAAGCTCCTTGCTGATGCTCATCAAGATGTTTTCTTCACCGAGGGAATTCTTCTTGGAATGTGACTGAATGTCTGCTCTGGTCAGCTCATCATTCAGAGTGCAGAGGGGAGAACTCTCCACAGGTGAATAGCTTTCTTCGTTGACCACACTGCTATTGTCAGACACGGCTGACCTGCCGTCCTTTTCACTTCTCAGTTTGCGGCCCCGTTTTCTCCTGGCCGGTTTGTTGAGCACTTTCTTCACAAGATCTTCAGCGTCCAATCCTTTAAGATCGTCCATAATGTCTAGTTTTGCCTCCTCCTCAGCTGGCGTCTGAACGGGTGGGGTTGCAATGAAGTTGTTCTGCATGCTGAGTACTTGCTGCATGGCTAACATCGATGGGTTGAACGGCAATGGCGCAGGGTTGCTCATCATCATCTGCTGAAGTAGCTGATTCTGTATGTTGAGATCTGGCAACTGAAATAAACATCAAGATATATCTGGGAAATATCCTACACAAGAAAACAAACCATTATTTTGCTCAAGTCCAAGTTGGAAGTATCAGGAATGCTAGATGGTGAAGTCTGAAACGCACAAGGTTATTTCATGAAATAACACCACAGGCACTCACAATACTGGGAAGGGAGATATGATCTGTGGTCAGCGTTTCATCTAGACAAGCATCAAATTTGTCATCAGACGTTGCAATCGATGGTTGCTCAAGTTTAAAATCCGTCATGGTTGAGAATTCTCTTGATTCTGGCTTCTCAGGTTGAAAACAATAATTTGGAATTAACTGGGATGAAAATTGAAGGAGAGATACCTGAGATGTCGGCGGGACTGCTTGGTTTTTTGATGGCGGAATATGTTTCTGAGCAAGTTCAGACAAATGACCAACAACCATTTGGTCCAAAGACTTCTTCTTGCGAGCATTCCTGAATAACAATTTCCTTTGAATCAGAAATTTCAGGTGAAAATGAGACTTACTTTGTTTTTTTGTTGTATGTTGCTTCCAAATCGAAGAAAGATTGGAGAATTTCATTCAGGAGAGGACTCTTCAGTAAGAAGTTAAAAGCAGAATAGGATATGAAACAAAGCTAATAAACGGATAACGCAACCAAAATCCCACCTTGGTTTGCGGTATAGAGGGAACAACATATTCTGACATCGAGTCAGTGCCCACAAGCCGATGCCTCACGCTCACCACCGCTTGTACCTCGCGCGTTTTTGTAGTGACTGACTGCGTGTTAGAGGCCACAGAGCGAGTGACGCGCGGTTCGTCCTTGGGTAGTTCCTCTTCTACTTGCACTCCAATATCAGTCTTTCGAATTTTGGGAACAAAACATTTTGCTTCAGCCCATTTTGAGCCAATTTTACCCACCAAAGACGACATTATGGGATCAAACACTTGGCTCTTGTCATTCAACGTTGAGTTCGTCACAGATCTATTCAACGTTGAAGCCCCTACAGAGCCACTGCAGGACTCTTCAAGTGCTTCATTCAGACACTCTGAGACAATGTTCTTTGCAAAGATGAGGATTTCCTCCTCTCCCATTCGCATGTCCAGTCCTCCTTCCTGAGGCAAGTCTTTAATCTTGGATCGCAACGTGAACAGTTTTTCTTTCAGCTGTTTGCGTTCGCTGCCGTTTTCCTCCTTCTCGAGTTCCTCCCTCAGAGACGATTCCAAATCAGGGTCATCGTGTTTGTTTAATTCATCGTCCATGTCAGCATCTGAATTGGACTCAATGCCGTTGGCCTCAAAGTCAGCAGTAGACCATGGGATTCCTGCAAGGACAACCAGGCAACTTCCAATGATGCTCACTACCAAAGTGCTCACCCTCATTTGGTGAGGACGCAACTTCAGATTTCTGAGAAAGGAGATTCAACGCTTCGACGATGTCCTCATCCGAAGCCTCACTCTTGACATCTTCATTTTCTTCTGAAACATTTCAAATATTTATACGCGTAGACATTAACCAGAATACAAAAGAATGGATGTTAGACAACACCTACCATCATGTGTGACGTCTTTAACAGTGATCCCACATGAAGACGCTCGCTCGAGAAAGGAAGATCGATCAGCCATAACTGAAACACACGTCACCGTGGTGAGTACAATACACATTGGTCTGGATAATCAGATGCATCGGATATTATCTGACGCATACAAGTGATGACAGAGATTTTGTCAAATAAGCATTTATAATGCTCTGTAAAGACTCATCTCATCATATCATCGTGATCACCTCAATGACTCTCAAACCCTCCTATATAAGAAGTGTTTTCATTGTAATAAAACAGAACAAAACAAATTCCTATAACACGTGTTACATCGTTATAGCTCAAACTTCTATTATTGCTACAGGCGAATGTTACAAAAGCAAAATTACATAAGTAAGAAAATTTTGCACAATAATAATAGTGGATTGCAAAATTATGTGCATGAAATTGACACTGCCCTAGATAGTTTCAACTTTCAACTGTCAAATTCATTACACTCAAATCTTTCAGTCCGTGAAACTTTGCTGCTTCAAAGAATTTTTTCAACTAAAAAAATTGTCAAAATATTTCATGAAATTTTATAATAGCAATTTTTCAGCAAATCAACGAATTAGGCGATCACACAAGTTATTTCAGAAACGACTGTTTTGAGCCTCACTGAATAAATCACTTGCCATGGATATAAATATATAATTAACATCCACAGGTTATGATTGTTGAACAGATTCTGATTTCGGAATAGCAGCCAGAAAATCAAATGTGCGCATTAAAAATGAGCACAAAACAGAGGGAAATATGAACCTGATTAAGCAGAGCTTAGAAAGCCAAAACAGTTTACAACTCACCAGGTTTCGCTGAGCAGAGCAAGTCAGCCCTCTGGCTGCGCATATACATTTCTTGGCCAAAAGACTCGAATGTATGGTCGCAGGACATGGACGGGGGTTGGGAGAGACTGGGAGCGGGAGGGAGAGGGGGGGCTGAAAGGGGAGTATGGTAGGGGATGCCTTGTGGGGCTGCAAGCATGCCTTGTTGATAGTGGACGTAGGAAACGCCACCATTAGGGTGTGGAGTGTAGTGTGCCATTGAGAGTTGGGTTGAGGCGGCCGGCATGTGTGGATTAGGGGGAAGGGGAAGGGAGTAGGGATGGGGGGTCATTGAGGGCAGAGCTGGCTGCTGCTGCTGCCCAGGGAAATAAAAATGGTGAGACATCGCGGTTTATCTGCAAGCAGAGAATATGGTTAAGAAGCAGACATAACTGAAAATTAGCAGTGGAAAACTGAAACAGTGAAATTAGATGCTACTTCTGAGGAGTGCTCAAAGATTTATTATTTCTGTGGTCAATAGAAGGCGCGTAGCTCCCCAAGCAGCAACGTGCGCCAAGGTGGTTTCACAATAGTGGAACAAATTTGCTAATGCTGGAAGAGTATACAGTCACAGGTTTTGAGAAAAATCCACATGTGAGGAAATTACAACACATTGAGAGAATAGTAAATTATAGTAAACCCCGGTCTCTCGCTGATCGCGAGCTGCTGGAAATTAGGGACGCTCAGGCCGAGTACCAGTCCGAGCTAATTACTTTGCGTTACTCCTCAAGCTGACGGTCATTTAATTTAAAAGACTCACAGGGCAAGAGACAGTTCTCAAAGGTTTTAGCCACATGGCCACTCTCACTATTCTTACTCCAGGCTACTACAGTAACTACAACCAGTAGAACTACTACTTACTACTTAGAGTGCATTCTTTCCTTCTCGACAACTCAGAATTACGAGATCACGAGTTACGTTCTTTGAGCCTCTTCTGAAGTCGGAAGTAGGAATAACATTTAGACATCTTAGTGAAGTTAGTCTAACCTAATGTTACCCGCAATGGCGACCTCGTAATTCAGAGTCCCGAGTTCCGACTGACTTTCCGAGTTGTCGAGAAGGAAGAATGCACCATTATGACCGTAAGATGATAGCTACAAACTAAGTTAGTAGTACATTTATGCAAATGGATATTCTGGCACACCTGTGCCTGTTGTGGGTCTATAGTAGGGGCCTATATAGCTAGGGCCTATAGGCTATACTATATTCTCACTGAAGTTACTGTATAGTCTATAGCCTAGTATAATATTAAGTATACTGTATTATTATTATTATTATTATTATTTTCTAGTATAGCATAGGATAGTATCATACTTTCATGGCTGTGGTTATTCGTATGTTACAGTACGAATGGTTTCCAGCGCTATTCGTACGTTATTCTCGGATGTGAGACGATCTCACAAGAGGTTGATTCGAGAACGAGAGTTACTCGATTTGAAAGAGAAAGACCTCCAACTCATTCCTCCATCACTCCACTTAATGACATTGTGAGTAATTATTGAATGTTACACACTTTACTAACTAATTATAATTATTCATTTTCAGCTGATTGACGAACAAAAGCGTTCAACATTCTCTGATTGAGGTGATCTCAAGCTGACATACTACAACGTATTACGTACTACGTACCGACTACCGGTAGTTACCCACACAGGGAGTCTTACCAATGGGCTCTGGATACATGGAATGTCTATGCAGCCTTCTAGACAGTATATAATATATATAGACAGAAAGCATTCACTGCATTGAGTTTTATCCACATCTGCGTGAGTGTGTGTGAGTGATTGGGGTTTTACGGCTCCACCCAACCCGTTCGGGTGATACGGGCGCCAGAACAGAAGGCCCGGGACGGGGTTTCCCCCTACTCTTATCGATAAATCCCAAGGGTTCTTTATCCTGCATACCACCATAGACAGTAGTACACAGCGCCCCGCCTTGTTACGCAGTTGGGCAGCACTGCAGAGTCACCGAAGAATTACAATTATAATTCACAATCATAACGCCCGTGGCCTGATCTGGTCTCGAACCCGAGACCTCGACCCCCACGGTCGGCATAGGATTGTAGTCAGCAGTTTAACCCACAGCCCTATCTGGTGCCCCCTTTGTCCACATCTGCTCGCTCACTGGTAAGACCCCCTGTGGTTACCCAGGGGAATCAAACCCTTACCAGCTTATACCCTTGCTGCCACTGAGCCAAAGACGTAACTCTTTATTATTATATTTGTATATAGCCGCTGTAAACGTTGTCCTTTTGATATAAAATTAATATATTGATTAAACCATTGATCACATCAGCACAGTGGCTGTATTCTTGTAAGTTCAACAATTAGAAATCAATTATGTATCGCAGCACAATGTTGTCTGTGTTTGAGCTGGATGATGAAGAGAAAGTTAATTAAATGCTGATGCCAAGCTACTTCCAGAATTATTGTAGGAACATCATGTGATTCTTTCATTCTAGATCTTGACTGGATTTTCCAATGCTTGAGGTTATATCGATGCATAATACAGACATTGTATTTTTCTAATCATGTATCTCCTTGTGTATCTCGATTTCAGGTAGATACGTGGTGGGGTTTTACGGCTCCACCCAATCCATTGGGGTGATACGGGCACCAGAACAGAAGGCTCGGGACCGGGGTTTCCCACGACTCTTATCGATAAATTCCAAGTTCTTTATCCTGCATACCATCATAGACAGTAGTACACACCGCCTAGTCTTGTTACGCAGTTGGGCAGTCCTGCAGAGTCACCGAAGAATTACAATTATAACGGATTTACAAATATAATTCACAATCATAACGCCCACGGCCTGATCGTGTCTCGAACCTGGGACCCTCGACCTTCAAGGTCGGCATAGGATTGCAATCAGCCGGTTAAACCAATTGATTTATTCGGTGCCCCCTTGATTCCAGGTAGATGTTCATTGGAAATTAGAATTGAAGGTGAAAATATCTTTTGCATAATTGAAATGCATTCACTTCATCGTATTTGCTGATCGATGAGATGCATTCTGTTTCTACAGAATCATGAGTGAGTGATTGGGGTTTTACGGCTCCACCCAACCCATTCAGGTGATACGGGTGCCAGAACAGAAGGCTAGAACCGGGGTTTTATAGAATCATGCTAATACTCAACTCACACTAGTATTGTTTTTAATGCACCATTTAATTCACCTTCTCTTGCTTCCTATTACTTATGCTAACACAGATTTGGTATCCTATCAATGTTCTGATCTGGTTCACCTAAATGTATGACTGTGTTTTCATGTGTATTTTTGTTTTTAAATAATGTTTATCATGGCACCATTTGTTTTGATAAGATAACTACAAAGTTGTCAGAAAAGTTTTGTTTGCTGTGGTAAACTAATAAAGAAATTTCTTCATTTATTTTGTCGTTCTCATCGTTCAATATTTGAGATCAGAATCTCATATACGTTCTTTAATCAAGTGTTAATTACCATTTTGGTTTTGTATTTATTTGGCTTCTGAGTAGTGAAACCTGTCAAACAATCACGAGCGAAACTACTTATATTCTGGTGTTAAACACCTGGGGAGACAGTGTATGCAATGATTAGAATAATTATATAAAATGCAAGGTACACCAGCCATCATCATCATGCGAAATGTATGCACATATGTAATATTGCTTCAGGTCGCCAAGGATGTAAAGTTTGTAAAATAACACATTGGCATTTGCATTATAAGAATATATCAAGTTTTGCAAATTCGATATTGCTTTCATTATAGTAATAGCCGCATGTTAATAGATGTAGACCAATTTAAATTTAACCTAAGTTTCTTGCGCTATTAATTAGTTTCACCTTATTTATTTATTTCATTTATCATTTGCATGTATATGGATTTCAGTCTAAAATAAACTAATGTGACTATTATTATTATCATAATTCGTACGTTGTTCTCGGGTGTTGCTAAAAACCTCCCGAAACCTATTAGGTCTCAATAAGTTTCGGATGGTTTTTAGCAACACCCGAAAATAACGTACGAATAGCGCTGGAAACCATTTGTACGGTAACGTACGAATAACCACAGCCTACTTTCATACACAGGGAGTCTTACCAGTGGGCGATGGATACATGGAATGCCTTCTAGTTCTAGACAGTATATAATAATATCATATATAGACAGAAAGCATTCACTGCATTGAGTTTTGTCCATATCTGCTCGCTCACTGGTAAGACCCCCTGTGACTTTCATAGGGCATTTAATCACTATTCAACCAGTAGTCCCTTTTTTCAGTGTTCGCTTACTTAACAATACCAACAGCTATACACAGATACATATTACAAAATACATGATTAAGCTCACCTAAAATGACATATTCGATGTCACCAGCAATCTTAAAAAACGAATTTCGACGTAAAACCTGGGAAACAGCAGCGCAAGTCAACACCGGAAGTTGGCATTAGATGGTGCGTTATGATTTGGAGAACACGCGCAAAATATGAGGGGGGCAATCATCGATCAGGATGTGACGACACTGATGAATGAAAAGTCATAACATATCGGACCTGGTGAGCCTCTATTCATAACGCACATTACGTGACTGCATGCAAAGGGAATGCTTGCGCTAGATTTACAGTGACGGTGCACTGAGTTACACTATGATGAGAAATACTCATCATTTTTTTTTTTCACCAAAATCACATTGATGTTCAATGAAGAACGAATAAACATATATATACAACGCATAAAGATAATAATTTTTGGAAAGCACTAGTGAACACGCCCGGCGTGTTGCCTAGTCCAGTTTTAGTTGACACGCCCAAATTGAAGCCTGGTTGATCCAGTCATGTTTCAGTGTATAATATATAAAACGGTGAATGTATTATACAATGTATAATATATAATACAAATAAAAATTACATTGATGATCAGAAAACTCAAAATTCGGATAATGATCGAACAGTTAACGCAAAAGTAAGCGCAAAATACTCGAGAGACGAAAGTGAAACTGACGAATTTCAATTCGAAGAATCGACGCGACGTACGGCGATCGTACATACATTAGCAAGCACGTGCGCACTGTCTGTATGGCAGAAAGGAGTAAGCCAGCGCACGCCATATACAGCGCTACCTTGAATTGACTACTGGATACTGCAGTACCTCTTCTCGCGTCGCTTTCTATACTTTTGGTATATTCTAAAAATAATAGATTTTCTTTGTGACATGACACCATAATTATACGCTTTAATTGTCTCAGCTTCCCATTATGTCGACGAGTGCATACAAGAAGTAAGGCATGAAGGGAGGCGTGACAGTGGCGTATTTAGAAAATCACCGAGGGGGTGGCCAAATGTTAGTAATCATTACGATCATATCCGATGCATCAATTAGTTATGGGCGCTGCAGCCTCCATATACTATGCATATTAATGCATGATATTATATCCTGTTTGCAGGCCTGCATACCAGTGACTATTACGTACTATAGTATGCCTACTATAGATCATCCAACCATGCACTGTTGTACTTGTATACCGGCACTAGTATTCATGCATTTATGCTTTCCTTCATATGATTAAGGAAAAAAACTAGGGATGCTACGAAACAATTTTATTGAACGACTTAAAAAGCAAGACACAGTGAAAAAAGCTTTACGGTTACTTAACTCAGAAAGTTATTTTGGTAGTGATCTACTCATAATCAAATTTCAGCCGGCGATTCTTTTTGGCAAACTCATCAATGACAGCAGCGGGATCAATTCTGATATCTCTATTGATGAAAAGGTGTGCCAGACCGTTGAGGCGATCCTCTCCCATGGTTGATCGCAAATAACTTTTAATGTATTTCAATGAGCTGAAAGACCGCTCCCCTGTGGCTGTCGTGACTGGCCAGGTAATAAAAATGCGCAAAAGGATAACAATGATCGTGTTCGGCACAACGTTGCCAATGTGCCTGCCATCTACATCAAACTCAGCCTCCACTGCTGGCACACCTCCCACCAAAAATTTGGCAAACACAGAGATCCCACCCCTTATTGTGGCAAATTCCGTCTGAGGGACAAACTTTGGGATGAGTTTCATAAGGGAGTAGCATTTCAGGGTGTGCGCTGAGAATCGGCGGTTAAGTTCACTAGCTGATTGTTGTGTCAAGAAAAGGGAAATAAACATTCCGTTTATAATACTCTCTGGCGTCTTGAGCCGTGCATTATTCTTATAAACACACCGCGATGATGATCTTGGCATGTGAATCTCCTCCCCATGTGCTGCTGTTGCATCCTCGAACAACCTGTCGAAATGCGACTCTTCATTCCTGTAGCGCTGCAGCACTGAAACGCAGTCGTTGACATCTCCCAACGCATGGCTGAGGTCGATGGTTTTGGTTTGGAGAATCTTCGACAAGGGTTTAGTGACCTAAAAATACACGAACAAGGAAATTAGAATACGCATTATTATGTTTGGAATTGTGCAGTAGGCCCTCACCATTAGGACTTTGTTGAAGATCTCCAAAGCGACTAGAAATCCCCCGGCAAGGATTTCGCGAAGCAGCATGCAGGCCTTTAATCCTGCATCACCAGGAAGCATGGAAATTACCTTCAGTGCTTCGATCACTGCTGGATAAAGATGCTTGAAGACAATCACGGCGTCGTGTCGCTCAACCCATCGGGTTGCGCACTGTTTTTTCAGACGTGTGCGCTCAGATTCAGGGCACTTCTTTGCGATGGCTTCCTGGAGGACGAGCAGGCGCTTATTTGAGGCAGCAAAGAAGACTGCAATTTCATTCATAAGTCCGACGGCGTTGCGAATTGTGTATTCATCAGCAGCTGTCGTCAGGACAAGGTTCAAACAATGGGATGCACAATGAAAGTATACGGCCCATTTGTATTCTTCGCGAATTGCACACTGCACGCCGATGTCATCACGAGACATGGCAGAAGTTCAGTCGTACCCTTGGCCGACCATATTGCTTCCTTCGATGTCATATTTCCGTAGAATAGAAAGCAGCTGCGACGCGAGACCTCGTCCAGTTAGGTCTGTAGCCACCTCAAAGCAAAGGAATCGCTCCACGATGCGGCCGTCAAGAAAGTAACGGAGGCAGACGGATAGCTGTTCTTGCTTCGGAAAATCAGTTGTTTCATCAGCCAGTAGGGTGAAATATTCAGCTTGCTTCACTTCTGCTGTGATTTGTTTCATCATGACAGTTGCAATAGCACTAATAAGTTCATTTTGAGCTGGTGCGGATATGTATGTGCCGTTTTTCGGTGCAAAATTCAGATGATTTTTCAGGTCGTCATCGCCACACTCAATCATAAGTTGCAGCAGCGAACGAAAATTCCCTTGATAATAATTAATCGATCCATCGGCAACAGCGAGGATTCCAGAGTCTCTGTGACCTCGAAGAGGGAGGCCGAGGCGTCCGTGATATTCAATAGCTTGGATGATTCTCAAAAGTGCTTTGCGGTTTTTTGCGCGCTCGTCTGCCTCCTGCCTGTTGAGCTGTGCAGCAGCATCATTGTTACTTTCCACGGACTTCTTGAATAGTATGGCCGCCGTGACGCACGACTCGTGAAACCCATTGCGAAGATGCATGTCCAATTTTCCAGTTGTGCCAGTAAGATGCGCAAATTTTTTCAGGGGCTGTTTCACGAGGTTGCCAAGTTCTTGACCATGGACTTGATTTGGAGCAAACAGAACGCATATTTTGCATTAGATTCCTTGATGGGTTTGGGAATAAGCAAAGCACCTGTACTGACTGCTAAAGTGGTTTACCC